>SSNP01000011.1:5059530-5518226 GCA_006937955.1 Pachypanchax playfairii | reverse complement strand
AAAAAGAGACATTTTCATCATGTTACTGTTACTCACATTGTGAGATTTTATTACTGTCTAGCAGTTTTAAATAACTTCTAATAATCTAATTTAATCCTGATATTTCTTCTGTTTTTGTTTATTAATTTCTTCGTGATTGTTGCAGTTTTCTTGAAGTGCTTTCTTACGTTTACTTATTTTCTAAATTTTTTGTAAGTTTATTTTTTGATTTTTATATACATTTTCATTTTTTTATGTTGTAACACATTTTCTTTTAAATTTTCAGGTCAAGTGTCCTTGTAAAACTGTCTTTTTGTGTTCGAGGGGCACGTATTTTAGACTCAAGTTGCTGTAATAATATTTTTTTTTTACATCTAACACACTCCTCTTGTCAAAGAGAATTAATTCTGCATGGATTATTGCAGATTTCTGAAATGTACATGTTGTCAGTAGTGATTTTATATGTCAGTCTGTCAGCAATCTGCTTATTAGCATAAAAAAACGTCGACTCAATGTTCTAATTTTTCAATGATGGGAATTCTGTCCATGTGTCTTTTATTCACTCTGAAGATTGAATAAATCCTTAAAACATCTCTGTATGACTCGAGTTATTTAAAAAACAAGCTGGTAAGAACAGTGATCCTGGTGGTGTCGTGTTGTATACATGGGACTGAAGCTCNGCTCACATCAGTCTAATTGTAAAATGTTGGAAGAGAAAGACAAATGTTCTGAGTCCAAATAGCAGTCAAAATCTCCTAAAAATCTTTAACATAGGATTTTGTTGAAGGACATAAAGGTTTAATTCAATTTGTTTCGAGGTGAATTCCTTGAATGAATCTCTGCTGGTTATCAAGGCACATGAGGAGTTTCAAGTTAGAATAATTCTCTTCTGGGAAAGGTTCATCATCTTAAATCCAGTCTGGAGTAAGAGATCAACCCTTTCACAGTGTATTCAGCTTGCTGATTTCCATCATCTAAGAATTAAATTTTTTATCTTGTACACAAAGATATTCACTGCAAAAGAGCCTGAAACTACAAATAGAACAGAGAACTTTATTTGTTTGACCCCAAAAGGGTTACAGAAATTCATCTTCGACAGGGCTCCACATCATCTATCACACACTCACACAAAAAACAGTCAAAGATCAAAGACCACATGTAGCTGAATATAATCACACAAATATTTAAAAGACTATTTATAAAAACATTCAAGAAGTTCCTCTGTTAAAAGACTATGACTGTAGTTGGATGAAGGATTTTTATAGACTGTTTTTTGGCCAGTGGTACTTTGTATCTCCTGTCTGATGGGAGAAGACGGAAAGAAGGATGAAGAGGATGAGAAGAATCCTTCGTGATTAAGATGCTTTCCTGATCACAGCGCGCTCATATAAATGTCACAGTGGAGTTTGGGGTGAACCAATTGTTTTGCCAGCTGGATCTATAATCTGTGCCATTTTTGTTTACTGTTTACTGGTTAGAAAGTTGTTCCCAAAATGTGATATTAAAAGTGAGAATAGATTCTAAAAGTGAACCATGATTAAAATATTTGCCTTGACATTGAAGTTCTTTAGCCTGCTGAGAAGATAGAGGTGCTATTATAGATTGAATCAGAGAATTTAAACTAGTGTCTATCTGTGTCCCCAAATATTGGAAACTCTCCACCTCCTCAACCTGCTTCCTAATTCAGGTTTGGTGATAACATAATAAAATGCTATTATGTTTCATATTCTGCATTATAAAAAAGGACATTGTTACAGCAACATTTGACAACTTCTTCCCAACAGTGGTGAGACCAGCAATGTTGTCTGCTTTGGAGACACTGAGGAAGGGACAGGAGACACAGAGAGAGCAGAAATGAACATGTTGATGTTCTTTGAGGGACGAGGATGGACTCATTTCAGTTTTTGATGATTTCTGATGTTTCATGATGAAGATATTGTGTTATTTACACATTTCAACACTGTTATCAACCTGCACACCACTAATTTATCCCCAAGGTAACTACCTAGCAGCTTGTGCCAAGAGCCAGCTCTGCATGCTATTTACCACATAGTTTATCTGCTTCAGGTACATGTGACCATGTAGTCTACATAGGCTACAGTGTTGCACAATATTTTTACATCTTGTTTGCACAGTCGGTTAAATGGGACCCATTGTTAGGAGACTGTTTTATTCTCTGTGCACCATAGACCATAACAGTTATGTTGAACATCATGTAGCCGTGTGTGTGTGTGTGTGTGTGTGTTTCTAACAGAAGGCAACCCAGCTCAGAGGTGTTTGAAAACCATGTTGCAGGAGGTTTTACATGAAGGCAGGACCATCAAACACTCTCTTGAAGCATGTATACAGTGTATAACTGGACTCTGCTGGTCTTTGTGCATATCTTAGTGTGTGTGCATTTGTTCAGCAGAGGGATCACAGAGGATACAAACCAGAGTTTGGTCTCTCCATGTGGACTCTGTTAGTTGAAACATTCAGGCAGGATTCAGCAGTAATACAGCAATGTGTAACAATCTCTGTGATGTTTTATCTTGTGTGTGCACTTTTTTTCAGTCCCAATACGAGTATATAATATTTCTTTGCTGGCTCCTGTTAGCAGTTGATAGTGTAATTTATTTAACTACAAGCTGCAACAGAAAGAAGGAGATGCTCTCAGGAACTTAATGAATTTGAGTATCCTACTGTGACAGGATGTTACCTGTGCTATAAGTCAAACTTCCTCATTATTAAATACTTTATAGTGAACTGTTGGCGTATAACAAAGTGGAAGCAAGTGGGAACAACAGCAATGAAGTAACAGGATCAATATTTGTTTACAATTGTAGTCAGTAGAGCCTTCAGATTAACTCAAGAACAAAACCAAAGTTTCATGGAGTTAGTTTTCACAGAGGATGCAGGGTGGTGCAGTTGGTAGCACTGTTGCCTTGCAGTGAAAAGATCCTGGGTTTGAATCTGGGTCGGGACCCTTCTGCATGGCTAAATTCCATGTATTTGGAAAATAAACAAGTTATAAATAAATAAAGCTATATTTTGAATAAACGAATGCATAAAACTGAACCTTTCATGTACAGAAAATGATCTGATATGAGCTTTTTGATGTGTTACTGTGTGACCTATGACACGGGGTCTGAGAGAGAGTGGTGCACACAGAGCAACACAACACCAGGTCTGAGGGAGGGTGGTGCACGCGGAGCAACACAACACCAGGTCTGAGGGAGGGTGGTGCACGCGGAGCAACACAACACCAGGTCTGAGGGAGGGTGGGGCACGCGGAGCAACACAACACCAGGTCTGAGGGAGGGTGGGGCACGCGGAGCAACACAACACCAGGTCTGAGGGAGGGTGGTGCACGCGGAGCAACACAACACCAGGTCTGAGGGAGGGTGGGGCACGCGGAGCAACACAACACCAGGTCTGAGGGAGGGTGCCTTTGACAGCCGAGGCACTGACTTAGATGAGAAAGCCACGAGCCATTGTAAAACTACTTTACAGTAAATCGGTATAGGAGTCTGAACTATAAACACTTACATGCATTTAAATCAGCTGATTCGAGTGTGTTTATTTAGATTTCACACTGTTTCAGTTTTACTGTTTAGGAATTTATTCTAATTATAATTTTTAAAGAAAAGAAACAGAATGTAACGCTGATCCTTATCTTAGTACTGATGAACCAATCTGTCAGTACTTTTATGAAAAAAGCCTTTTATCTGACATGTTTCTGTAAATTTCATCCAATCTGAAAACTTAACTTTCAATTCAATCCCATAAAAGAACATTGATGATATTTATTTACTTTTTTCTTTTTTTACAACATACCAGTTATATAACAACAAACATTTAATATGACCAGAAAAATGGAAGCTTTGTAACTCAAATAGGGAGAAAATTTTCAGAATCTCTTCAATACTGCGAATGAAAAACTGGAAAATATTCATTGTTTCTCTGGAAGCAGATCAAACAGCTGACACAGACTTTAATAAATCGTGTAACTTTAGATAAACGTTAAACACAATATGCTGTTTAGTTACAATGAGAACATCCACCAGGAGATCTGACACTGCTTTGATGCAGAGACATAAACCTGTTTTTGAAGAGGGTTTGATCTCCAGCTGTGAGGCTCATTATCACAGTGTAGTAAGATGCTGTAGTGTCCTTCACATGCTCTTTACTTTTCATAAACACAGGATGTCTTTTGCTAAATAAAGACTGCATTAACAGTCAGACAAAAATAAATTTGTTCAGAGTTTAAGGTGCCAAAACATGTTTAACTTTTATCCTCCTCATCTGAATTTGTTTGGACTCTTCATGTTCTATTCTTTTAAATCAAACTCCAAAATAATCCATCGTTATGGAAGTAAACAATAACAAAATCAATCAACCGATAACAAATCAGGCAACGAGATCTTCTAAAGCTAGTTGACAAGCAGCAGCTGATGAAAGTGGTAAAAGTTTAACATGGTTTTCCCTAAACTAAGGAACATTATTTTATGATGTCTGTGGTGAAACATCTCTTTAAAAGACACAATCTGAAGGACTAAGACAAACAGAGCTGAAGGACTGAACAAGGTCGAGATGAAAACTGAAAATCTGAGACTTGGTTTATCCTCAAGCTGTTACAGAGAGGGCGTGTTGTGGTCCTCTCTCTGCTTCCAGCATCCAGTTGGGATTTTTATCATCAGGATGGGGGCAAGCAGTGTTTAAGTTTGTGATGATGTGAGGCATCAGAGGGCTAACTGAGGAGGTCGGGCTTCAGGCCAATCCTCTGCAGGACGTCCTCCGGCATGCACAGAACTGGATTCACTGGTTTAATCTGGTCATCACCGAGGAGCGACAGACCTGCGATCCCGAACAGGGTGTGGAAAGGATCCACCTGCAGAAAAAGGTCAGAACAATCAGCAAATACAAAAAGGAGTCGCTTATCTTAACATCTTTTTATAAGAAAAGCAGAATATCAGCAAGAAACAATATGGAAAGATGTTTATCTTGTTCAAAATAACGAGAGAAAGACATTTTCACCATGTCTCCTGGTCTATCAGCAAAACCTCCCGTCTCTTCATCCTGACAGGCCAGAATAAACCTTCGCAGCTTGGTTTTGTCGATCCAGTGGATCCTGCCGATGATTTTCAGCGACGCCAGGACCCACCATGAGTAACAAACATCTGGAAGCTGAGAGAGAAAAACATTTGTTTAAAACAAACTCAACTTTTAATCTCATTTCAGGTTTGGGATATCATTGGGTCACTCCAATGAGTCACAAACCTTCTCCGGTCTCCCGTTGAGGCCTCCAGAAGGCAGCTGTCTCTCACAGAGCCACCAGCCCAGCAGGTCAGCGTTCAGCTGGTGCAGCGAGCCGGTGAGCGACAGGAAACCGGTGCAGCAGTAAATCTGATGGCAGAAGGGAAAAACAACAAATGACCAGAGAGGAAACACAAAGATGGGTGAGATTTCATCAGGCTGCTGTCGACCAGCCTGCAGTGTCTCTGACTCACCTGACCAGCATGAGACTCTGATCCAGGTCTGCAGCCAAAACCTCCGTCGAAATTCATACAAGACAAAACAAACTCTTTGGCTTTGTCAACATTTATTGTGTCCATCTTTCCCTAAAAAAAAAAGATGAAGAATCAGGGATCATGCAGTTATACATGCATGTTTCTACCCTATTCCGCCACATTAAAGGGAGTTTCATTATGTTTGCAATAAAAACTTGTGAAAGAAACTCATACAAACCAGTAACGCCAGCGTAGCAACAGCACAGAAAGAAAACCGTGTATCTATTTCACCTGGAAAAAAAATCTAATTATAATAGAAATATGTACAGATTTTATTTTTCTATTTCAATATGTTGACAAGCTTCACGTCTCTGGGAGAATGTGACAATAAATGCGGGCTTGTCTAAAAATAGTGTCCTTAGTGTGAACTGCCTCTTTCTCATTGGGAAAAAAATGACATTGTCTCCTTAAAATAAGTAAACGTGAAGCTGTCTCACCCCATTTGTCCCCTGCAAAAGATCCGTCCTCCTGCTGAAGCCCTTTAACATATTCCACCACTTTGTCCACATCGATCGCATCCACGCTGTCATACAAGCACAAGATCTGAGGAGGAGGTGTAAAAAACAAAATGTGAGCTTAATCCTGAAGAGAAATACATGTGGTATTAAAGGTCACACAAATATTTTTTATTGGTTCTTGAAGATATTTCACTTCTCATCTGAGGAACTTCAGTTCTGAATGAAAAGTGCAGTTTCAGCTTGTGAGCTGACCGGCTGGTCAGCCTCCTCTCCTTCTACCTGATGGTCTTTAGGGTCTTTATGGGACTGATTAGTATTTGAGATGTTTTGGTCACATGCCTGAAAGAGTGAACTGATATGAAACTGTCTCATGACTCGAATCAGAGCTGCTACTTACAAAGAATAAAGCAAACAAACAAGCTGAGCAGCATCATTTCTGCAGATCAGCGCAGCAAGTTTTTCAGATCTTTATACAGGAGAAACCAAACCACAGCTGGACCAGCACCAGAGAACCAACTCCTCAGGTCAAGACCCTGCAGTCCACCTGCATCTAAATGCTCTAAACTACAAAGGACAGTGTTTTGATGACACCATTGTTCATATTTTGAACAGAGAGGTTTGATGGTTTGAGAACAGAAACAGAAAAGGGGGCTTCAGTTCATCTTTCTAGACCTTCCAATGCAGCTCTGAATCACTTCACTTTATTAGACATGTGACCAAAACATCTCACACACTAATCAATCACAGACACACTAATGTCCTCAGGTAGAAGGGGGTATGGTGACCAGGTTAAAAGCTCAAAATATCTTAATTCAAACTGATTAAGCAAGAAAAACATGAATTTAGTTTTTTATATACCTACCAGGATTACTCTTTTAATGTATACAAAAGAACAGCTCAGTGTCTGAATAAGAAATTGAACAAGTGGGATATTTCTGTTCTCTATATTCTTTCCACCTCTTATAAAGAAGGAGGAAGAGTGGTGTTGAGTTCTGTTTCCTGAGACTGCAGCAGAAACAAGGTGAGACAGAAACCTGGACAGCACTGAGGGTGTACAGCAGGTGTGGGTCGTGTCCAATGCTGGCGCTGATGCCCCCGCACTCGTGTTGACAGGCTTTGATGAAATCTATGATCTCTTCCCTGGTCATCCTGTGCAGCTGGCCCATCAGGTCTATCACCGTCAGCCCCCAGTAGATACCGCTCATCCTCAGGTACTCTGACAGCGTGTACTCCTGGATACACACAGAAGACTCTGATTATAATGCAACTTCATTAAACATTTTCACAGACAGTTCAGGTTTGTGTTACATAAGTAACCGTCCGATCTGACTGGTGTATACAACTGTAATCCCACCAACATGAAATCCAAAATCAGATACTTTTACTGATCTTTTATTATTTTCAGATGAGACAGAAAAGCCTCATCATTTGACCAGCTAATCATTTTTTATTATATTGATCTGGATACACTTTCAACAGAAGTTTTAGAGAAATACTTAATAATCAATTATTTTCAGTTATTTCTAACAAATTTAATAAACCAAACGGTTTTGTAACCTCTTGGTATACATTGCACCCTTCAAAATATTCACAATGTATTAATTTTCTTACTGAAGGAGGTTTATGGCAGAGGCTCTTAGATGAAAATACAATTTATTTAAGACTTTATTTTAAAAAAATCTAATAAACTGGTATCTGAGTGTAGGTGAGACGTTACTGACATAGTCGTCCTTCTTTGAGCCATATGCAACGATGTAATCCGCATGTTTGTCCAGCAGCAGCGAGCTGGGAGCGTCATTTTTAATGATGACATCTTTCAGTTGAGCACTCTGACATTAAAGCACAACACAAAACAGGTCAAACAGGACATACAATGCACCAAAACAAACAACTGCGTCTCTCAACCATTAAACTGTCAATTCTGTCACTGAATAAACTCATATTATGAAATTAAACCAATAAATGAAGATGTAACTGTCTTTTTTGACATGCTAATGCTAATGCTAGCTATTCTCTCTGATTAATGGCCGGCGTGACGAAATACTTGGACAAATTAAAGACAAACTGCGTTTTAAATTCAGTTAAATTATAACATTATATTTCAAAGAACTGATTAAAACATAAGAAAATACATAGCTTATTACCATTCTGACATGATCAAGATTCTTCCTCTCAGTTAAAGTTTTAATGCCGGTTAATTTGAAGTTTTTACCGCCACCTGCAGCCTCGGAGGAGGAAGTACAAAAACACAGGCAGCAAAATGTGCCTTAATTGTGTTTCTATTCACTTTGAAATAAAAACTTTAAACACCAGCTCTTTTTCCAAATAATATTAATACACTAAATTACGTTGTCTAATTATTCTTCAAACAAATGAGCTGATCTTGTTTTGTGCTCCAGCTACATGTGATGAGAAGTTTTTATCATCTGCTTCTGTTATTTTACATATAACTGATTTATCAAAAAAAATTGTCTGTAAATTAAGCAGGAATAAATTGGGCATCAGTGCAATCAATGAAAAATATTTGAATACATTTTGCCTCAAGGATTCACAAAAATAATATGCAGAAAAATCATAAACAAGTAAATCCTATTTTTGAAAAGTAAAATAGGACATAACATCAACCTTAATAAGATTTGCCAATAATGCAATTTTATTAAACATCAATTCTTTCCATTGAAAATATTCTTTAAATAACTGGAAAAAAAAAGATATGGCATGTTGTATAGATAAAATACATGGAACCAATAGGGATTTTTCAACTGTGGTAAAAAATGTAAAGTTTCTAGGCTCTTAAAGAGACATAACTTCTTACTGCCTTCTCCATCACTGGGCTGTTTTCCTGAAGTAAATTGATTCTTCCAAAGCAATTGTTTTATTATTTTATTTTGTAAATGAAATGATGCATGTGATCAATGTTATGTTACAGATTTTGTTTATTCACTAATCAAAGATTTCACAAATTTCAGAAACCTCATAACTTCAAGGCTAAAATGTAATAATTTACTAAATTGGTTGATTACAGGCTGAGATGAAACATTCAGTAAAACATCCAACACAACTGACCAAGTCTGTAGAATGTACCTGTGACATTGATGCTCAAGTCTTAAAAGTCAAATCAGCAGAAAGTATCAGGTAGAAAAGCAGATAGCGTGTTACAAGTTAATGTGTTGCTATATATTCTGGTGAAAAAAAAATGCATTTACACAATTATTTCACATATTTGATCTTTTAAACAGGCACAAAATCAGATGTCAAAAGCAGACTAAGGCAATGAAGTGAGAAAAAATAATATGTGAGTTGATCTTAAATGAAACCTTTCAAATTTCCACAAATCATCTTTACAGGTAACAGAAACATTTATTTTCCTTCCAAACCTCCCATTTCCTCTCCTATGATGTTTGATTGCTTACAAGTTACTGAGGTTTTGGTTCCCCTCACAACAGCTCACAAGAGAAAGTTACTGGCTGCAAAAACAAAGACAAGATGACGTGATATATATATAATGTCTTAAACTGACAAGAAATCGGTTTGTTTTAAGTACAAGAAAAGTTCTTTATTTCACCGTCTCAGTGGATGAAGAGTTAAACATCTATAACTGCTTCCTGACATGGCCGGATTCTTTCCACAGGAAAATGTTATGTACAGAGCTGCAATAATTAAATGTAGTTGAGGGCAGATTAAACAGGTTTATTTCATGAACTTTCCCAGATGTTCTCGGGCGATGATGAGCCTTTGGATTTGAGCTGTGCCTTCATAGATCTACAAAAGACAAGAACACATTTAAGAAAGTCAAATTTGACTTCAGATTCTATAGATTTGTTTTGAAATGTGCAACATCAACGCCAACCTGGTAGATCTTTGCATCCCTCATCAGTTTCTCCACCGGGTATTCACTGTTGAAGCCATTGCCTCCAAAAATCTGAACGGCATCAGAGGCCACCTGATTGGCGATGTCTCCAGCAAAGGCTTTTGCGATGGAGGCGTAGTAAGTGTTTCTGCGTCCTTGATCCCGTTCCCAAGCCGACCTCTGGTACGCCATCCTGGCCAGTTCCACCTTCATGGCCATCTCAGCCAGCAGGAACGACACGGCTTGATGCTGTGAAGCAACACGCGTTTACTGACCTTGCACCATCTTTATTATTGTCATTTTACTTAGAGAGACTGCATTTCAGATCAAATGATGTTTATTAAAGCTCATAATGGATGTTTGTGCCAAACCTCAGCAATAGCTTTGCCGAATGTTTTCCTCTCCAAGGCGTAGTTGGTGGCTTCATCAAGAGCCCTTTGTGCCAAACCTGTCGCTCCTGCTGCTACCTGAACATCATCAAGTACAAGTTATTAATAAAACTTCAGTTAAATCTCAGTATTACACTAAAAATTTTGGGCAACAAACAAAACATTAATACATGCACCGATTCAACAAGAATTTGATTTAATTTGTTGATTCAAACTTTACATAATAAATATGATACAGGTCAGTTAAACATAGCAACAAACACCATTATGTAAATTACACAATTTAGATTTGAAAGACACTGAACTGAAGATTTTTAACTACTTGAAATTCCGATTCTGGAAACTGTTGAAGCATCACAGA
The DNA here is from genome assembly GCA_006937955.1 of Pachypanchax playfairii. NCBI lineage: Eukaryota > Metazoa > Chordata > Actinopteri > Cyprinodontiformes > Aplocheilidae > Pachypanchax > Pachypanchax playfairii. The sequence continues at coordinate 5,507,640 of SSNP01000011.1, read as the reverse complement.
TTCAGGATCAGATGTAAACAATGGGCTCCCACACCTACTACAATGAAAATCTGAAGCTAAGCCTCCAACGCTCTTATTTTTTAGGTTGCAAGAGATAAAGCAAAAAGGAGTTCTACAAATTATGCATTCAGGGCACGTTTCCCCTTCCAAAACACCAGACTGGCAAGGAACAGAAGATCTGTGCTTTTGGGGAAACATCTGGCAGGTTGGTAAACCATCGGTCCAGCCAAGGAGCTAATTTGTTTTCACACACTTCAACAGATCTTTAATGTTTGTGTTAACGGGCCATTTATTTTGGTTGGTAACTGTTTTCATTGTTTTTGTTTTAGTTCATCTGTAATAACTTTTCTCAGCTGCTTGACAGAATTTCTTGCTGGAAATAAAAGATAACATCTTAGATTCATACAGTAACTTCAACTAGTTTATTCCCCAACATCAGTTGTTTTTAACTTTTATCAGACGTCGATTAAATAAAAACTACAACCTGCATAGCTAAACATAGGCATCATCTGGAGGACTTACTGGTGGCCTGGTGTTGTCGAAGGCACCCATGGCAATTTTGAAACCAGCTCCCTCTGCGATCAGGACGTTTTCCTTCGGTATCCTGACATCTTCAAAAGTAATGCCTCTGGTGTCAGAACACCTCTGACCCATGTTCATCTCCTGAGGGATCAGATGAAAAAGGAAATGTTACTTCACACTGCAGGTCATGGACCATCCTGCCGTGTTTATAACACTTCAAGTTTTTAGTTTGATTAAACAAAACTCTGGTGAGGAAATAGGATTTCTGTCATTCAAGCTACCTGGTCTTAGAAGACTTACAGACATTACCTGATTAGGAGTTGAATAAAAACTTTCCATCTTACCTTCCTTCCTGTTTGAATTCCTGGAGTATCTGCCTCCACAACAAAGCCAGTAAACGCTTTGCTAGCAGGACATTTGGGATCAGGGTTGGTGCGAGCAAGGAGGAAATACCTAAAAGAAAGAAAGGACAAACGATTTTATAAACATGAAACTTATTTAGAGACACCATATATATGAAGAAATACTGCTTTAAAATAAAAGAAAAGCAAAGAAAAACTTGACTTAAATTTACACTTTGAGGTCCAGCCTAGTTTTACTTTTAGCAGTACCATAAAAGTACAGCAGATACAGACTTCATAGGTCCGACATCAGAAAAAAGTTCTTACACAATAAAACTAGTTAAATTTAGCTTCTAAACAGAACATCACACAGCAGCAGCTGTAAATACACACCAGTTAGCTTTCCCTCCATTTGTGATCCACATCTTCTGTCCATTGACGACGTACTCATCACCCATCTTTACTGCTCGGGTCTTTAACCCAGCCACATCAGAACCGGCACCAGGTTCAGTAACACAGTACGCCTGCAGAGAATACATCACGTTAGTACAATCTGATCTGAAATCAATTACTGCTCCAATGTTGTTGTTTTTTTTTGCAGTTGAAAATAACGATGGCAGTTCATTAAGTTGTGACTGAAATACTCAGTAAAATCCACATGGCTGATGTACAGACTCAGAGATGATCTTCACACTTACACACATGAGCGGCTCTTCTGTCAGCCGTCCCAGATATTTCTTCTTCTGTGCATCATTACCAGCAAGAATAACAGGCATTTGCTGTGAAGTAGAAACAGTAATGAGTTAAATCCAAGTTAAATAAACTACAGTGGTTCTTAATTGTCACTATGACTTTGGTTAAAAATATACTTGAAGTAAAGATGATTCCAATAACTTCAGTAAAATATTCAGTTAGTCTAAAATTAAGAGGGTTTTTCGATTTCTAAGTTTGTGAGATGTTAACAGCAGAGTCAAGGAAAAACTTTCCTTATGGATCAGGTGAGCTACTTTTTATTGGCTGTTAAAACTCAAAAGTTTTATTGCACAAGAAAGGAGTTGAAAAGTTGAGCAAAACCTGCCTGAATTATTTTATGTTCTTTTCTTTACAGTCTACAAGTTTATTATGGTAATCTGTAATACGTACTCCAAGAGAGTTCGCCTCAATGGCAGTCTGCATTCCTGTGCAAGCATAAGCCAATTCCTCTGTGATGAGGCAGCTGTCAAAGATTGATAAACCCAATCCACCTGAGAAGACAAGAGCAATGGGGACATGCATTCACCAAGAAATCCACCAACATGATAAATCTAATACAAGTTTTTAATGAAGTAAACCATGTTTTTCAGAGTTCACCTAAAGTCTGAAACAGTTTTAAAAAGTTAAATAAAAATACCATATTCTTGTGGAATGTGACCGTTCACCAGACCAAGTTCCCATGCTTTCTTAATGATATCGAATGGATACTGTGAAAAAAAATAAAATCAGTCGCTTAAACAGAAACAAATTGGCCTGAAACTCAATAATACAAATAAGATGCACAGCAGCTGAATATTAAAACCCTTAGTATCTGAACAAAGCAAAGCACTTTGGAATAATTCAGAATACAAAATATTACAGAACTCGGATTAGGGTCAAATTATTAGCTCTTCTGACTGAAGTTGTTTGAGTTGGTACATAACTGGAAGGTCTAAGGACCTGTTAAAAGGTATTAAAATAAGGAAAACATTTGACTAACCATACAGTGCTGGAGGCATTTATAAAAACACTTACTTCACCACTTCTGTCATACGCAGCTGCAACAGGGATCATCTCTTCACGAGCAAACCTCCTCGCCAGCTGCTGGAACTCCTTCTGCTGATCTGTCAACTCTGTAGTTAAAACCATCAAATAAGAGAAGCACAATAACAGATCAATGTGCTTGTTTCTTACTACAGAAAAGGAATACAAAGATCATGAAATCTCATCAATAAACACAGTCATTTAAGCTGGAGTTGTTTCACAAAGGGATTTTTTTACAGATCATATACCAAATGAAAAGCCAGAGGATCCTGCATGACCACTGGAGACCGCCGTAGCTTTGGCTGTAGCAGCACCGGAGCTCTGGAGACGAATCCCAGACCGAAGGCTGGCTCTGAAAACCTGCATGGAGGTCAAAGAGAGACTGAAAGTCCAACACAGTCTGTGTTCATCAAAGCTGGACTTTATGAGGCCAGCACAATAAAACTAGAACCTGGAGTCTCACCTCACACACATCAGGATCTTCAAACTAATAACTGATTATTTCAGATAAATTAAAATAAGGTATTCAAACAGCTTCCAGAGAATAAAACTTTTGCTTCACCTGTGAAATACCGCAACCATAACACAAAGAGTGAATTTCAACAAGACTCAGCTGTGAGCTAATTTTAATACTTGTACCTTAAAATGTGACCAAAATGTTAAATGCACTGTAGCTGAGTTCAAGTTTACTTTAAATTCATCGTTTTCATGGTATTTGCCGCTGCACTATTTTGCTAACTAATATTAGCTTATCACGTAACTACCAAAGTTCGACTGATTTCAATGGAAAAAATATTATATAGCTTCAACAGACAGCGATAACCCTTAAAATGTTAAGACTACCATAACATAATGCTAAATTATAGCTAATAAGAAAAGAGATATACCTTATTAAGGAACATTTTGGCGAAAACAGATGGCGTTGTAGCATAAACTAACTGCTTCCTCTGTTCCACAGCTACATGAACACCATCTCAACCAATCAGAGCAGGCAGGATTGGTCACGTGCCATATCTCACTGTGACTTTTGTCCCAGTTTTTGGATTATCTAATAAGGTTCACCTCTGCTGTTTATAGCAGTTTATTTACAAATGAAAATCAAAACAGCGTCTAAAAATCAGGAGCACAACTTAAATACAGAAGCTAAACACACAAACTAATGAAAAAGATCCACCGACAGCTAAAATCATGAATTATGAAGACTGGATACGAGTTTCAAACTATGTCACAAAACTTCAACACAAAATCAAAAATGGCAAATAGATGAAAAAAATCAAAAAAGTATGCAAAACAACTGAAACTGATAATGAAAAAAAACGAGCAAATGACACACGTGCAACATAGACAATCTAACAAATGACTTCAAATTCAAAATGAAGTTGACAGGTGAGACAAGTGTTGATGTTTAAAAGCACTGTCAGGGGTATATGGCAGAGGGCGTTAAAATGACAGTGTTGCAGTTACTTCTGTTGTCCAGCAGAGGGCGACTGAATGACCCACTGCTGCTGTTACTTCTGTTGTAGAATAATATATGTAACCGTAGTATTTCTATCTATGCTGGTATTCACCTTTAAGATACATAAAGAAACACGTTTTACCAAAGATCTACATTTTGGCCAGTGAGTCACTGGCAGAGGCAAATATATCATTAAATATACAGTCAGAAATGCTTCAAAAATCGCCTCCTGTGAGTCACTGGCAGAGGATTTTTTACTTTTTTTTTGTTTGTTCAGCAAACCATGCCCCCCCCCCCCCATAAACAAGGTCCATGGTGAAGAGGATCACGGTTTTTCATGATGTTCTTCATCCTACTTTGCACAATCAACTCAAGATGATTCAAATCGATCCCCAGAACAGAATCAGCTTATTCACATCACTTGCTCTGATGCTCCTCGACAAGTGACTGCAGATGTTCACAGAACTATCACTTGACAGAACTATCCATTGACTGCTTTTTTGTAAATAAATCTATTGTAGCAATTGGGCATTGCATCAAGTTGAGCGAAAATCCTCCCATCAGCACAGAATCCAAACCAGAATAAAAATTGAGTAACATTCAATAAAAGAAAACTCTCAAACTGCCAGTAAAATCAGTTCCTCCAACAAGCTGCCACCATGTGCAGCGTCATTTGAGAATTACATAAAGCAAAACTTAAAACAAAAATTTGTTAAAGAAAAATCACTAGTTAATAATCCGAATAAATCACTTAAATTATGGTAACAAACCCTCATCAGCCACTTTTGACAGCAACTGCTACTATTTCTTACGTCTGTTTCCAGGCGTCTTTATTCTTTATCTAAAACCTGATTGTGGTTTTCTAGAATGATGTGCAAGAGCAAAATTGAACCAAAACGAAAATCCTTACTCGACCAAATAAACAAATCTTTTCAACACAAAGACTCAAGCATCAAACAGATGTGGGACATGGATTTTATTGAAGTATCAAACAGCTGTACATCTATTTGCCTTTCTTTGCCTTGATCTTCCTCAGGTAAAACTCGAGTTCTTTGCCCTCCAGGAGATATCCGTCTGCCCTGCCGCACTGGCCGGGTCTGGAGGCAATACAAGCTGTAAAATAACAAAAAACAGTAACAATTAATGCATAAATGTTTCAGTGAATTCATGGTCTTAGGCCAACACAATAAGACTGAACACTTTTCAAAACAATTTAATCTTTAAAAACAAACTGAGGAATATTTAACCATGAAGTATGTCATGCAGTGATGACTATTAACCAGATGCTAGTCTTGCACACAAAAAAAAAAAAAAGTTTTTATTTAAAATATCAGTTTGCCCAGAGTTGAGGTTCTATTAGATATTTTAACTCTAAAGTAACATTCCCTTTTAAACCACAGCAATTATTTAAATCTTCTTTCAAAGTAAAAAGGTAATGGTATCAGAAGCCCCGAAAACATACACCCAGGAGACACCTTTGTATGACATTTCAAACTAAGTAGTTATATGAAAGCTACAACAAAAATCTCAATATTACGACTCACCCAGCAGCTTTCCCTGCAGGAACTGCTCTTCAAGGAGACTGCTGATTTTGGCTGTCTTTTTACGCTCATCATACTTCTTCTGGGTCTTCTTGGATCTCTTTTTATTGAGGATGTCCTCTTCCTCTGGAGTCTGCAGGAGAGGCAACAGGATTTATCAAGAGGAAAAAATAATCTCTCTGTAATAAAACTGAACATCTGGAGACTTTAGTGATTGCGATTAGTCTTTCTCAGAGTCTTTGGTATCACCACTTCCATTCAGTAGCAGAACTGGACAAAGTTATCATCACAGAAAGACGTGCAACAGATCAGAAGGTACTTTCATCTCCACATCGGAGTTGTGAGGTCAACAGATTAATTAAAAACCAGAGGCTTTGTAACTAACGATAGATTATCAGAGTATAAAAAAATAAATAACTCTGAAAATAAAATGTAGATAACGAGGGATACGAAATGAGAGGCCGTGTATGTCAGCAGAACATTGTCTGGAAAAGATTTTCTTTAGAACATGAACCCTCAATGTTAATGAAAGCTGCAATAAATGCAGCTCACATGCTAAATATAGTGAGATTAAGCTGTTAACGTACCAGCTTGGCTCCCTTCTTGCGTCCCAGAGGAGTGGCGTAGTGGGCCTCATACCACTGCCTGAAGGGAAGACTGTCCACAAGAACAACACAGTTCTTCACCAGAGTTTTGGTTCTGACCAGCTCGTTGTTAGAGGCATTGTAGACCACATCAATGATCCTGGTCTTACGTGTACAGCCTGAGTACAAAAAAGTCAAACGTAAACAAGAAAACATCTGGACCAAATATCTGAAATCATATGATGAACACAGGATTGAGTCTTTCTCAGAGTCTTAGATATCACCACTTGCACTCAGTAGCAGAACTGACATAAGTTATCATCAGTGAAAGCAACATCAATGAAGGCATTAATGATTCCCGTAAGAAAACGTACCCTCAGAGCCCCATGAGAAGTTTCCAGCATCCAACCTCAGAGCACGGTACTTCTTGTTTCCACCACGGACCCTCACTGTGTGGATGCGACGAGCTCCAAGCTACAAGAAAATAAATCATACGGTTATTCAAACTGCAGAAACATAACAAAAAAAAAAAATCCAGTTACAGCCTGAATCGTGTCAGTGTAACTATGACAAGTCCTAACATCGGTAAGCCCAAAACTTTGAACCAAAACGGTTCAAAAAAGACCTACCTAAGGTCAAGCTTTCATCACCCACGTTATTTTAAACAGCTCAAAAAGAATAAACTAAACTCTTTCCTCACCTTTGTGTTTGCAGGTGGACGCCCGAGTTCATACTTCCTTTTCTTGTGGTAGGGCTTGCGTTTACCGCCGGTCTTGCGGCGTTTATGCCAGTTGTCCCTTGAGATACCTGCAAAAATTAAACAAAGAAACAACTAAGAGTTAGATTACTAGATCACAGTGTCAATCATCATGTTAAAGTACTTTAAGAGCTTGAGTGATCAGTTCTCCAAGGTAGTTTGTCCACTTTGTGTATTCAGATTCCGCAAAGAGAAGTTTCATCATCTCACTCAAGCTAATCTTGAATTGTTTTTATAGATAAATTAAGCTTAATGCTGAAGCATGATCTCTACAACAGGTTAACACATTTCTAATGAAAAAATCTAACCGTAGACGAAATGATTAACATACGACTTTAGGCATGTCGTTATAGCTGCAAAAAGAACGTTAATAGCTACACAACATTAAATAAACGTCCAAACACTAAGACAATATACATCTAAATAGTGATTTGTCTTAAAGTGTATCTCAGCAGCATGACCCGATAACGACCAGCATGCTAGCTGGCGCTAACAATTACGCTTCTTTAAACTTAAGCCTTTAAAAATAAAAAGCAGCTTCTGTAAAATTGTCTGACTGTACTATCAACTCTAACTCAACCTGAAATGTCCTTAAACGTTAACAACTCCTTCGTAGAAATTGTAGAAACACACTTTAGCATGAACAGCTAACTACATGGTTGATGAGAACAGCCATCTTGGGGAATTTCAGTCAGCTGCTACATATTACTAAATTTTCCAATAATCCACTGATTTTACACACAAATATTAAGTACCAGAGATTTTAAAACATATCTAGCATTAGAAAGGCTAACCATTAGATGAATAATCCTCAATAAAAAGATCAGATGGAGAAGGATTCTATCCCCGTGTTAAAGAGAAAAACACGTACCCATTCTCAGGCGCCGGCTAGAAAGAGGAACCGCAAAGGCTCATGGGAGGTATGAAGCCTCAGACTCTCGCGAGATTTGCCTGTAAGTTGAAGGAGGTTTTCTGGCTCGTTATGGTTCATATTCTACTACAATGGGCTCTATACATGTCTCTATACACATTTAGAAAGTTATTTATTCACTGTAGATTAAACTATTAAAAACGTAAATTATTTTTACATTGTATATTCTTTCTCTCGCTCAATCGGACCTTCCAGGTTTAATAAGGTATTATTAGTTATGCAACTTGAGAGTTACCTTTTACTTTATATACAGGGCTGCACAGTGGAGCAGTTGGTAGCACTGTTGCCTTGCAGTGAGGTCCTGGGTTTGAAACCAGGATGGGACCTTTCTGCATGGATTTTGCACGTTCTCCTTGCTGTGTGAGTTTTCTCCAGAGACTCTGGCTTCCTCCCACAGACCAAAAATATGCCTGAGATTAATTGGCAACTATGTGTGAGTGGTTGTTTGTCTATATGTTTCCCTGTGATGGATTGGTGACATGTCAAGGTGTGACACCGCCTCTCACCCAATGACAGCTGGAGATAGACTCCAGCTCCCTGCAACCCTGAACAGGAATAAGCAGGTACAGATAATGACTGACTTTACGAACACACAGTATAAATTACATATAGTTACATATGCAGAAGTAATAAAATAGATGTAAATCTATTTACTTATACAAGCTACATTTTATAGTCAGCTTAATCATACATCACAGCAGTTCCTCTTCTTCAACTTTTTCATCTAGTTATTATCCGAGACTTTGAGCTACTACGGGTGTTTTTTGAAGACAGAAACATAGCATGTGTATTTATTGACGTAAACGTTTGTTTTTATATAAGTTAAAAAGTCTCAGTCACTTTCATGTTTCTATATTTGTTATTTATTATATACAGCTACTGTTAAGAGACAGTTGTGAGAATGTGGTGATAAACTTGGTGGTATTTCTCCATTAGGCTGTGATTTTTGTTGTGAGCAGCGTTCAGTGAGGCAGCAGAGAGATCACTCTTCCCAGGGACTCATGTCGGTGTCAATGGCCACACAGTTGTATGCAGCATAACGCAGCTTCTCCTCACACACCTTTGCACTGGAGAAGAGTGAAAACAACAAATAGAATTGTTTTATGAACAGATCTTTCAGATGGTTTTGTGAATGTGACAGCAGAGTTTGCATACGGGACACATGTCATGTCACACCTTGGATAATTGGGTAGATAAAGGGTGCTTGAACATGTCGACGATTGTGGAAGGGCGTCAGTTGTTTCGGAGCTGAATTAGAAAACAGAGAACATGTTCAAATTATCGGCTTTTTCACTAAGTTCTTTGGTAATAAAAATCAAATCACATCTAATAAAAGTGTGTGCTGAGATGTGCTCACCCTTGTTTGTCAGGGAAGACGTAGATGGGTGCAGGAAGGCGACTTCTACCAGTTACAAACCTCAGAAACCTGCTGCGATCCTCTGAAAACACAAAACCACTAAGTTTAAACCTCTTGATGTGTATACAACTAAAGCAGCTTGCTGCAAAACTCAGTTACTGCTTTGGAAACACTAGAGAGGACTGACCATTGGTGAAGTTTGTCAGCGCCTCCCATAAGTACTGCACTCTGACGTCACTCTGCTCCAAATCTTCATAACGAGCTAATAGGGAAATGAAAATACTTCTTAAATTCATAGTTCCTGTGACTTTGTCTCACAAATAAAACACGTATGAATATGAAGCAACACAAAATTTAAAATAACTAATTTTAGCTGTAAAATAATGATCCAAAACTGAGTGAGTCCCTTTTTGGTCTCCAAGAGAGATCAGTAACTATAATCCAATACTAAATGTTATTTGGTCCTTGTTACTGTCTAAAATCTTTTTGTTTTTGTTTCTTACTGTGATAAGCACAAATTTCTGTCATAAATAAAACAAGAATGAATTATACAAAACATGGACTTACAGTGATTCTAACATTAAAAGAGTTTGCCAAACCCAGAAGATAAAAAAAACTATTTTTTTTGGGTCCAACAATCCAAAAGAAGAAATGCTTAAATCTTCTAAAGATAGTTTTAGATACCTTTTTGCAAAAAAAATCTAAGAGTACTTCTTCAGTAAGAACAGATTCAGTGTGTTTATTCTCACTTATTTCAAACTGGAAACTCACTCAGGCGTTTCAAAGCTTCCACTGTGATTTCTGGATCTCCACATACTTTCTTTTCCACTTCCTGCCATGTGAGAAGGTCCAGAACTGCCTGAGGAACCACCCTCAGCAGCCCTGCCTGCATGGCTGCAATCTGCAGCACACATACAGAAGTAAAGAAATCAGGCTACCTCCTGGTTGTAGCACCAAGAAAAGCAAAAATAATAATAATAGGAAGAAGGAGAATTTAAATCATTTTACACGTCCCACCTGCTGTTTGCTCTCTTCCATTCGAACCTTCTGCACCAGGCGGATAAATTCATTCCGGTCGTCGTATCGAACTGACACGTTGCTGCCTCCAGGGATCAGCTCCACCATCTGACCGTCAGTCAGTGGGGTCGTGTAAACCAGCTCCTCACCAAACCTGAAATCAAACGTCTCCTTGTCCATGTTCTCCATGGCTTCCAGCAAGTTTACCTGAACACAGGTTTATAGACCAGCACAACAATTTAAGAATTAGGTATTTAAATATCTATTTACAAACAAATAGCAGATATTCATCCTTGAGATTTAAGCATTCCATGACTGTTGAAGAAGACGTGATTTAAACATCCACACCAGAACTGAGTCGACTGCTGGGAAGTCTTTGCTCCAGGTGACCGCCTCACCAGTCAGCTGTTTCCACACCAACCCAGGCAGAGCCAAAACCTGTAGGACAAATAAAATAAAGTAAATTAAAACAATTACATTTTCTGCTAAATTAGAACGTTAAAAGACTGAAAACATTATGAGGAGAGATGCTCAAACTTTTATAGCAGAGTTTGGTTTACTGAATAAAATGAAAAAGCATATTTCATATTGCCAGAAATGTTCATGTTTATTCTTATTTTAAGAAATCAAGATATCCTTTATTAGAATAAATGTTACTCACCAAGAAGTCTTTTCCTCTGAGAGCTGCTCCCATGAGCTGCCCGATCCACTCGTATTTGTGGAAGTCTTTACATGACGGATTGGGGACATAATAATCTCTGGCTTCTAAAGCACCCTGACAAACAAGCAGAAGACAGTTTCAGAAAATCCCTGTAAATTAAGTTGAGCCTGAATGAGGAGGGCATACCTGGTTGGATGTTCGGGTAAAGAATGGCAAAGGCAGAGGACACTCGGCTGAGCTGGGGCAAAGCTCCTCCGACATGTCTGCCAGGCTGTCCCGAAATCCTCCTCCCTGGTCGATGATTCCTTCTGCAATAAACTTGCATTCCCACCACTGATCATAACGAGCGGGCCATCTGATGAAACATGAAACAAGCCACTTTATATTTTGATTTCTAATTAACTTCAGGCAGAAAGTATCAAACTGATGAGGCTGTAAAAACGCACCTGTAATCCAAAGTCTTTTCAAATTTGTCAGATGGCTTGAGACCCTCAAACACCTGCAGGGCCAACAGTAACACTGGATGAGGTCATAATAACACCACGTGAAGCACTTCCTTTCTCCTGACATTAAACTTTGAGATTGTTATGATTCTAACCTGACTGAAAACAGCGTTCTTGCAGCTGGGGTCCAGAGACGGGTTATCTCTGTGCTCCATAGCCAGACGTCTGTTGATGTAGAGTCGTGGCATAAAGTTGGGCTTACTGGTCTCTGAGTCCTTCAGGCACTGAGTGATGAGGGCAGAGCGACGTTTGGACAGTAGCAGGAACTGTTTTATGCTCTAGAAGGAAGACACACAAAAGAATGAAAACATAAAATGAGCAGGAGATCAAGAAAAGTTAAAATTAAGTGTATTGTGTTTAAATTTCAATAAGGGATGTGGTCCAAGAACTAGACCCCACCACGAGCCCAACGTCACAACTCTTTTACTATTATTAATAAACAAATTGATTTAGTGAGAAATTGGATTCAGAATTTACATAAAAACTTTGGATTGACTCACTTTGATCTGGTTGAAGGTTCCCAGGCTGAAGTCCCAGGCAGGTATCAGGTGTGGCAGCACACTGTCCAGGAGGTTGATGAACCTGCAAGAACAGCAGATTAAACAAGCTGCAGCTTAACATGAACCATTAGATCTTTAATCATGAAAGGAGCTGACCAGCTGAAGAAAACTATCTTCATGGCAGGTTATAACATGATGAGAGAAATCCCACCTCTGGATGACTATGGCTCTGCGGTACAGGACATCAGGCGGGGTGCCCTGCAGACGGGGGTAACGCACCAAGTTAGAGGACTGAAAAACATCAGCGTTCAAACCCAGGTCCCTTTCACACGATGACTTGATCTTTAAACCTCGAATCCGAACGTCTATCCCTTCATCTGCAACAACAGAAACAGATATTACCAAAACTTTCAGCTTCCAAACGACAAAATAACAGCAACAGAATATCACAAGTTTATGAAAAAAAGGACTAACACATTAATTATACAAGTGCATAACAACAACATAAACCACCTCAACAACCATAATACTATTATGCGTGGTTTATGATAGTTTTTTTATACAAAATTAATGAACAGGATTAGATAAACTGACCTCTACATTCCTCAATTCGAATTTCAATAATAGGAAGGTGAGAGGTCATGTCCTCCAGGACGCACACTTCTCCAATCAGATTGCTAGACGATAAAAAGAGAAGAACAAGCTGTAAATTATATAAAACATGAAATTTTAGGAGACATAAAAAGTCTGAGTTCCTCTGCTGCTTTTAGGGTTTGTAATATAAATATTATCACCAGTAATAAACATGCATTAACATTGATATTAAATATTAAGCAGATGTAAGCCTTCCTCAGACGTGAGATTTTATATACCACCTTTAAAAAAAAAAACTGCTGGAAATCGTATTAGTTTTTTTGTTTTTTTTGGGGGGGAGGGGGGTAAACTCACTCATCTATGGTGACGTCACTCAGCTTCTTCAGATTGTCTCCTTCTCCTCCATAAACTGTGACTCTCTTCGGCATGTAGTTGTCGTCTGTCGAGTCCACAGTTAATATCAGCTTACTGGTGGAAAAAAAAGAGACTGTTACAAACAATAAAACCTTTTCCATTCAAACACAGTTCAAGCTTTATTATCTTTGTTTAGTTGTAACTTTTTTAAAGATAGCAATAACAGAAACTTTCCGAGTTGCTTCCCTTAAAATCTGTTCTGTGTGTGAGATCATTATAGCTACTGGCCTTGATGTAAATGAGGCTTGTTTTGTGCTTCTGTTAAGACAAAAATGCAAAACAGCTCATAAGAAACCAGAATGTGTCACTGCAAAAACACAACAGCATGGGTTGAATCTGAGTTACACGTGTGAGAGGGAAGAAGAAAGAGAAGAATGCAGAAAAGGCCAGTGATCGTCCTGAAAAATGTTCCATATGTTTACTTTTTACACTTTAAATAACTGCAAATGTGCGTTTTAGCAAGTGCTCAAACAGGGAAACAAATGAACATCACAGCTCAAAACCGAGAAGAAAACATCAGGCAAAAAGGAAAAGATTAAACTCAGTAAATACTCAAATTAAAAAATGATGTTAATGAACAAATACAAAGCTGCAAGGGTTCACAAACTTCAGAGGAGATCAAACAAGTTCATAGATTGGTTGTGCATGTACACAAATATTTACTAAACTCAGCAGAAATATAACGATCAAAAACAAAGTGACAACATTTAAAGTCAGAATTCTCAGTGGAAAATCTGCAGATAATTCATAAAGATGTTCAACAAACTGTCATTTAAGCAAAAAAGAACCACATCCATCATCATCAGAAAGTAAATACAATAATATTACTATAGAAGGAGTGTATCCAAGTCTTATTACAGTTTAGTTACTTACCAATCTGTTTTTACAGTGTAAATTATCAAACTTTAAATGAATAAAACTGCATAAAACCAACAGGATGTGATCAGAGTGGAATCGTTTAAAGATTGAAAGTCTGGATTCTTACTTGACAACAGTGCCTCTCTTCATGTGCAGACGGATCCAGTGCTGTCCCTGCATGCCGTCACTCTCCCAGTAAGTCTCAGTGTCGCCGTCTGTCAGACAACTCGCCCCCCCGCTGGGATCCTCCTGTCAGCAAATAGTTCTTTTGATGACCACATTTTATTTTGAAACACACTGTTACAGGGTGGCAACAACATTCAGTTTCAGGACATTTGGCACGTCGTCATCACAGGAAGTAAAACAGGATGTAACGAGAGTGAAACCTTTTAATGTCACTCACCGAGCATGACGACACATCGATGCTGGTCACGCACTGCTTCACGCTCCCCAGGTTCTCGTCCTCTCTTCCTATGTGATCGTAGAAGTAGTGCACCAGGTCCTCGTCACATTCATATGTCCAGGTGGAAGGAACATACCTGTAGTACAGGTAGACGGGCGTATTTTCCACTGAACAATCTGTCAAGTGTCTCTGCTCTTGACACTCACTTCACATGATTGTGTTTACCTCAACTTCTGAACAGCAGCAGAGTCACACTCTGAGATTTTGGGTTTGGAGCCGATATAGAGCGCATTCTCCACGTCCACCACCTGCTCCCACCTGTTGCAGGGTTTGTGGTCGTAGCCAAAGAGCTGCTGCTGCCTGCTGATCGTCTCTGATGATTCTACAGGAACCAACCGGTCGCCTCCCTCTGTGTGTTTACACACTAGGATCCAGCCTTCCTCCAGCTCCTGGCCTGGACGATGTTCCTCCAGCTGCTCCTGGGAACACATGAGGATAACTTAATTAAAGCCAGCTGTGTAATGTTATAGAAAATGTATAAATATGTAATTTATTTAGTTGTTATTCTTATAGCATAGCAATACCTCTTATAGAATCTGCCAAATTCAGCACTTTGTGATATTTATATTTCTTACATCTGTTTAATTAATATCTTTCTTCAGATAACGTCAGATTCAAATTGGTATTATTTATAAAACCAGGAAAGTATGTGCAGAATTGTTCATAAGATGAAGGTTTTGCTTATCTTTTATAAATTAGACAAATTTGTACACAAATCTGAAACTGATGAGCTTCAGATCATAGAAAAGTTGAAAAATAAAAGTGGAGATTAATCCCAGATTAAAGCTAACCTTATTCATTTTGACCCAGAGACCCTGGCTGTTACAGTATTCTTCCCCTGTAGTCCGGATACAGGTCCCTTTCTTGGGTTCTATGTTGTACTTGCATGACTTCTTGTTGTGAGAACTCTGATGAGGACTTTCAAAAACAGACAGGAGGGTTTTTCCAACAGCAGAACTTCCTGCAGAGGCTCCAGAAGAGGTAGCAGAGGTGGAAGAGGAATCCTTGCAGATTTTGTAGCACACCTCTTTTGGCACATAACACAGATTATCAGGCACCGGCTCATTCCTCCTGAAACTCTCGATGCATTTGTTCAAGAAGCGGATCCTGCCGAGCAGCAAGTGAGGGCTGTCACCAACAGACATGATGAAAATCAACAGAACTGCAGCAGGGAGGCGTCAGCTTACATAATACCTCTGTCCTGCCTGGATGCAGGATGCTGTCAAAAACAAAACAGAACATTTGAGAAACAAAGAAGCTTCATCACACCACACAAAACCTAATAAAGGTCCGCTTAAAGCTCACTCTGACCGCAAGTGGACAAAGTCCGACCGGTATTTTAATCACCGACCGAAGTCCCCTCACTTTATGATTAAAGAGACACCTCCTTCTCAAAGGTAGAAGTTAGTGAGCTAAAGTTAGCATGCTAACTATGTTTGGTAAATGACTGAGGCTTAGACATTATTACCAAAACAAGGTTCAAAACGTAGGAAATATTTATAAAAATATGTTAAATATAAACGTTACACACTATAAAAATAACATTTATATTCAGAAACTGTAACTGTCAACGTACGTGCTGTCAATATGTTCACTCGACTGTTCGTGGTCTGATTTTTGATAACGCGGAAGTGCAAATGACACTTTTGATCCTCTTGAACTTCCGTCGGTTTAATTTTTCAAAATAAGAGTTGAACACGAAAATAGATAGATAGATAGATAGATAGATAGATAGATAGATAGATAGATAGATAGATAGATAGATAGATAGATAGATAGATAGATAGATAGATAGATAGATAGATAGAAATTCAAGTTTTCAATTTTACTTTTTTATTTTATTTGGATATCAGCAAGTATCTTTAAACTGCATACAGATACACACTACAATGTTTCTTTACATTGGCTCCCAAATACATTTAGATTTTATGTGGGTTTTTTTTGTCAGCAAAATAATTGTTCTTTAGCATTTAAACTAGACTTCATTCTTACATTTTTTCTTTTATTTATGGCAAAAGTTTACACTTGTAAAAGTTGTATGGTACACATTTTTTTTATTTCATACATGTGTTTAATTTTATATGGAAAAGGTGCTGAAACACCCCGTAAAGGATCATTTGTGTTCCATTTCATCTTAAACCACTGCCTTCTCTTGCTCCTTGCAATTAGCTGTGTTCTTGTCAGCTTCAGCAACTCCATCTTCCTCACTTGTTATGATATCCACCAGATGAGGAAGGCTCCTACTGAGCAGGATGTCTTTACTCTTCCGCAGGAGGCCCTCAACTCCATCAACTATTGAGCCCTGAAGAGGTAAATACTGTTTCTTTACAGGCACATCCGCTGGCTGGTGAGTCTCAAGATCCTCTGCACTCATCCTAAAAAATATGATAAATGTAGTAAGATCAGACATGCTCAAGGAGGTGTCTTTTCTAAAATACCAAAAAGAGAGAAAAATTTAACAAGAAAAGGGATTTATTACCAGTAGGCTATAACAGATAAAATACAATCTGAATCATGTCAAATATGAAAACCTCAACATTTGTAAAAAACATAAACTGATCAGAAACAGTGCCTCAAATGAAAAGTTACACCAGAGCAGAATGTTTGTTTCTAAGTACTTTTGTTACTTTTCTGCTCCATCAGTTCACCTCATGTCAAACGTTGAGCCTTTGAATGCGGGTCTGAGACTCTCTGCTGCCGTCGACTGAGTGTACGGGATGGAGAAGCTGCTCTGAGTCCAGTGTTTGTCCTTAACAATCGGAGCCAGGTTCTGGTACATGTCGTCCACAGCCAGCATCGACACCTGAAGCAGGCAGGACCAGAACCTATTTGTATTCTATATTTAGCCCTTTAGTCTAACTGTAATAAAGTTTTAAGGGAGAAACCTGCATGTTTCGGTCAATCAGCTGATTTGTTTCAAAGTCATCATCATCTTCACCAAATGGATTAATGATCAGCTCTCCCACCTTCAAAGCAGACACAGCCTACAGTAAGCTCTCCAGCTTTTCAAAGTTAAAGTATAATATTCTGGAATACATTGATCTGTTAATATTTGCGTTATTGCTGATGCCTCCATTAGCAGCATTTTATTTAATTTCAGTAACTATTTTAACAGCTAAACTTCTTGGATGGGGTGTCCTGGGGGGAAACGTGGTGGTGGAAACTGGAATTGAACCAGTAACTCTCTGGTTGAAGGTTAGCCTCTCTCCCTTTAAGCCACTCCATGTTGATTATTTGTCTCTATTTTTGAGAAGTTTAGAGGAGAGAAAATCTTCAAACGCGAAGCAGAAATATCACTAACTGTGTTGAATATTCTAAATATAAACTCTGAATTTCATGATGTTAATCTGTGCTCATGCACATACAGATAAAAATACAGAATTTCCCTCTCAGATCAGATGAAATGACCTGTAATGCAGCAGCGTCATGTCAGGTATCACCTTTAGCCAACCGGTGTAGAAGAAGAACTGTAGCAGGGTAAAAACAGGCACGTACAGGTCCAGTTTGTGACCGCTGTATCCCTTCTCAGGGTTCAGAAATTGCCGGCCAATTACACAGAAGGCAAAAAAGGAGTAAACTGCAATGGCAACTACCTGTAAAGAAATTAAATATAAATGAATCACTACATATAAACGAAACAAGAAATTCAGCTGCTGGTTTCTACAGAAGAGCATATTTTTACATTTTAAAATCTCTGTCCTGTTTTCTTACAACATCTTATGAACATTGACTGTACCTGAGTGTACCTGAGTGTACCTGAGTGTACCTGAGTGGACCAGAGTGTACCTGACTGTACCAGAGTGTACCTGAGTGTACCTGAGTGTACCTGAGTGTACCTGAGTGGACCAGAGTGTACCTGACTGTACCAGAGTGTACCTGACTGTACCAGAGTGTACCTGAGTGTACCTGAGTGTACCTGAGTGGACCAGAGTGTACCTGACTGTACCAGAGTGTACCTGACTGTACCAGAGTGTACCTGAGTGTACCTGAGTGTACCTGAGTGTACCTGAGTGTACCTGAGTGGACCAGAGTGTACCTGAGTGTACCTGAGTGGACCAGAGTGTACCTGACTGTACCAGAGTGTACCTGACTGTACCAGAGTGTACCTGAGTGTACCAGAGTGTACCTGACTGTACCAGACTGTACCTGAGTGTACCAGACTGTACCTGAGTGTACTTGACTGTACCTGGGTGTACCTGAGTGTACCAGAGTGTACCTGACTGTACCAGAGTGTACCTGAGTGTACCTGAGTGTACTTGACTGTACCTGACTGTACCAGACTGTACCAGAGTGTACCTGACTGTACCAGAGTGTACCTGAGTGTACCTGACTGTACCAGACTGTACCAGAGTGTACCTGACTGTACCAGAGTGTACCTGAGTGTACCTGAGTGTACCAGACTGTACCAGAGTGTACCTGACTGTACCAGAGTGTACTAGAGTGTACCTGAGTGTACCAGAGTGTACCTGACTGTACCAGAATGTACCTGAGTGTAGACCAGAGGGATGCTGATCCAGTCGTAGTGAAACAGCAGGCTGCACTTTGCTCTGTAGTTATTCAGCTCCTGGAAGCAGCAGAACAGAATTCATCAGGTTCTCAGCAGTGTCGGATCTTTTATACAGTTTCTATACTGAACAGTAAAGATCTCACGTCCATCAGCAGCCTCAGAGCGATGTCGTCCCTCACTCGGCCCTCCTCTCTGGCTCTGGATGCCAGGTTTGAAAACCATGCCAGAGGCATCCAGTACTTATTAAAATCAGAGTGCAGAGACTCAAACTTCTTCAGCTCCTGTGTTGTCATAAATCCTGCACAAATAATATAAAAAGAAATAAATGTAAGTAAATATGAAAATTGGAAATTTTGATTGTTAATTTGTGTCAAAATTTAATTTAACAATTATTTAAGTGCAGTGGATTTTGGACAATGCAGAGATACATAGAAACACTTAAATACAGATGATCCAACTCCATGTATGGTCCTACCAGCTTCCACAATGTGCTCCAAAGTAGGAAACCGCTTGCGGACTCTTGTGCTGATGGAGCGCAGAATAAGGACTGAAGATAAGTTTGCATATCTCATCAGGGTCCGTCGCAGCAGACGACCTCTTTCATCTGCACCATGGACGTTTCCTGACACCACCATCATCAGGTTGTCAGGAAGTGGGAAACTTGTGTACTGACCCCACCACCGATTAAAGGCCAAAGTCACATAAAAACCTGGAAAAAGACAAAACAAACTGCAGATATTTTGTGCTGAGATTTGATGAAGCAGAACCTGGTTCTTCAGTCTTACCGAGAACAAACAGGACGGGGATGAAGTTGGTGTTGGTGAACTGGTCGCAGTAAAGGGCGACACGCTCAAACAGATCCTGCTGCTTTGGTGTGAGCATGAACCTGAAAAGGAAATAAATCTTTCAAAGACACTGCAGCAAACTGGGCGGTGAAAACAGGAAATCAGGGAATTTACCTGTAAAACACACTGAAAAACAGATAAACTGCACAAAACACCAGAAACTCTTTATACAACAGCTTGTAGATGCTTCCCTTCCATCTGAACAGAAGCCTGGAGAAACCATAAAACCTGGCATTGGCCACTTCAAGAGAGTAAGAAATGGTCATGTTTAAATTCCTGTAAAACACAAGAAGCCATTAGTTACATGTTTAGATCATTAAACATAATTTATACAGAAAAACAAGTCTCACCTGCGAGGGCTGTTTCCACTGTCGTCTGAAAGGAACTGCTCTTCTCCTGGATCACAATTTAAACCTTTCTGCTAAACCCTCATAAATTAAAATCTCAGATTAAAATCTCAGATTTATAACCTGGGAACGTCCAGAGACAAACACAACTACAGCTGTAGAGAACAGCAACTAGTTTTAATCATCTGCGAGGCTCCAAAAGCACCACCAAAGTTTTAATTTTACTTTAAATGGAAGGTTTTTCTTTAAATATCTAATATAGGGTGTTCCATAACATTTATTATGAGCTTTTATTTGTTATTTATTTACAAAACATCTGAATTGTTTTAAAAAAAACATAAAAAATAATGTAAAGATAATGGAATAGAAACAGATAAAAAATTGGTACCAAACAAAAAATACTAATATCTATTTATACAGTAAACTTTCCATATTGTCTATGTATTTAACAACACGTGGATCTGATACAACTAAATACTGAGCTGATCAAACATCTGAGTTACACCATGTTTTATTTTTACAATCTTTTTCCCAATGTTTCATTCATGTTGTCACAGACTGCGGTGTTTGTTTTTCACATTGTTAAAGTGGTCCACTGTAAATATTTTCAGGCTGTATTTCATCTCCTGGGTTTGTTTTACTCTGAATCAACATTTTGTGGAAGATTGATGGTCCTCACAGAACCATCACCTACAACAGATTTATGTAGTTGTCACAGTGAGTTACTGTCAGTGGGTAAATAACCAGTTTTTGGTTTCAGCCAGTAGATGGCGCTGTTGCTTGATGTTCATTTTTCAGGTCTTGAATTCTCCATTTATCTTATGAATAAACGTCTTTTGGCTTTTTTTTATTGATTGAAACATTCACGAGAACATTTGGAGCACATTCCAGCTGTCACACATCTGTATTTTCTTGTTTGTTTGTTTTTTAAACTGTGACATATTTTACATTTTGTGACAATTAAGAAGGTTAAATGATTTGCTTTTGCCCCTTTTGGTCTCTTTCCCATGTGTCGAATCAGACATGGTGTGTCTGAGATCCTGATGAAAGTGACATCATGACTCATTGGTGTGTCCAACAAGTCATTTCCTGACTTCAGTCCACTGAGAACTGAGCAGTTCCACGCTGATCATTTTAGTAATCCAATGCTGTAATTACAACTTCCCACGGTGAAGGAAATTAGAGCTGAAAGAAAGGTGGGCGTTCAGGTAAACGGGTCTGGCCTGGGTCCTAGTCAGGACCAGAAGCCAAGAAGCCACAGAGAATAAAAATATGTGCATTCTGAAATAAACACTGACATACTAAAAATATAATTTAGCTTATTTTCCCAGTTACTTTGCAGTGTTAATAATCCTCATTTCTAAAACAATTCATTAGAAAGTCAAAGAGGAAATTTATCTTTCTAACATGTTCTCAGTTAACCACAGGGCTTTAATTATTTCATAATACCTTGTGTTATTTGTTAATCATGGACAGCACTGCATTGGGGGTAAAATATTTTTGTGTATAATTTTTTCAAAACAGGAAACTCCGGATAAAAAATAGTGGGCTTAAAATAAAATTAAAATCAAACAAACTATTCTGTCCAAACAATGTGTTTTTAGGGAAATTAATTACAGTGTTTTTAATGTTTCTTCCATATACATATTAATCTGAAAGCTTTTATTTTTCCAGCTTCAATTTGGGGGGATTAATGCATTTTTCACAGTTTTCTGAATACACAGCTGCTTTTATTATCATCGAAGTTAAAAATGATATTTTTCATGCGATAAAGAAAAACTTCTTGACTTGGAATATCATGATTCAGGCATGAAAGGTTTAAGCAAACAATTACATAAAAAAGTTCCTCCCTCAGAATAAACAAATATAAAAAGGTCATGACCCAGATTTCCTGTTGCTACTCACATTTACAACATTCCTGTTAAGTTTTATTAAAGGGCGGAAGTATTTTACATTTGTCCATCTTTTGTAAAGTACAGTAGTAAACCTGAAATAAAGCATGTGGAAAACCAGTATAAATCCATGTGGAAATGACGTCTCTGTTCTTTCAATTCCAGGAAGTTCCACACCCTCCGTCTTTCTCTCAGAGTCCAATCAGCTTCAGAGCTGTAAGTGTGAGAGTGAGACATGTGTCTGTTTTCCACATCACAGATAACAATCGTGTGTCTGTCTTGCACTTTAACAGTGACCTTGATGTTCAGCCGTATCTTTTGTGTCCTAATCCTGCTCATCAGGTTACTGAAACAGATTTTTATCTAAAAACCCAACAACTCAGGCATTTTCCAGCCTTCAAACTGGGAGAATTTCCACAGTGTTTACATTTCTGCTTGTGCAGCTTCAACATTAAACCCAACATGTACATATTCTACTTTTTCAGTCTTTTCTATCCACCATTGCGTTCCTCAGGTCCCACAGGAAAGAGTCCAGATCGAATCACTTCCTCTTACATTGTGATCCCTCAGAGGTCCGACAACAGCCTGGTTTTTATGTAACACCCTCACAAACTGTTTCATTTTACATTCTGACACAGATGAAGCGCATGTCTCGTAAAATATACTGGAACATAGAGATTTGTTTTCACTGGTATAAATACAGGAAACAGATAATCGTGACGTGTTCAAGGTTAAAAATCAAACTACTGTTATCTCAAAAGGTTATGCTTTTATTTTGAAACAGCTGATCAGGTCT
The DNA here is from genome assembly GCA_006937955.1 of Pachypanchax playfairii. Taxonomy (NCBI): domain Eukaryota; kingdom Metazoa; phylum Chordata; class Actinopteri; order Cyprinodontiformes; family Aplocheilidae; genus Pachypanchax; species Pachypanchax playfairii. The sequence continues at coordinate 5,484,978 of SSNP01000011.1, read as the reverse complement.
ACTCGACCAAATTATCTGACTTTTTTATTGATGCTTAAGCTGCTTTAGAAAGAATATAAAACTGATTAAACAGATTTGGTGGCAGTTTTCTCCATTAACAGGGTTTTTCCATATTTGCAAATATTGTGTGTATTTTATTTTTTGTGACAACAGGAAGAGGAATTATTTTTATCTTTACCATTAGAATTTAATCAAATGTATGATTAGTTCCTGTTTCCTCAATGCTCCTAAAAGGCTTGATGTGATTGGTCTGTGGATAAAAGCCAGACTTTGTATTTCTGTGGAGTTTTTATTCACACAAAAAGCAAAATAAGACTCTGAAATCAACCTGAAATAAAATGTATTTAAATAATTTCAGGAATACAAATAAGCTTCAGAAGTCTGTCCATGATTCTCATCAGCATTAGATGAAAATTTGTCTAAACGTCTCACAATAAAGTTGTAAAACTTCTACATTGTTAAATAAAGAGATATTTAAATGTCAGCTGCTCGTTGTTTCACATTGTTTAAACTCAATGCTGTTCTGTTTGCCTTTGTAAGGCAGAAATATGAGCAAACTGGGAATCGTGCCAGCATCTCTGCTGGTTGCTCACCAACCAGGACAAACTCAGCACCAATTGTATTAACATGACTCTTTCATTTCAAACATAAGAACAGACTTAAAATAATTTTGTTTTTCCTGAGTACATGACTTCAGATCAAATCCTAGCTGTTGATTTTTGTATAAAGATTAAACTCAATTTCAGGATTAGTCACAACTGGGATTATTTTAAATTGAGCTCAGATACAAGTCGAATATTTGTCCAAGTGTTCGTGCAAAGTTGGACTAAAAGAGTAAAGAGTGTGTCATGGTGGACTTTTCTTTGTTTGCTGTAATCTCACCGTTTCCATTGGAATGTTAGGATAAATTAATAAATCTGCTAAAGATTTGTGGGAATTCTGAGATTAATGTCATGTGTTTATGTGAGAAAAAGAAAATTCTCAGATGTTGGAAAGTCTTAAATTTACCAGATATCGTCAGATGTTTACTGAGAAGGTTATTAATGAGAAATGAGCGGATAAAAAAACCATCTGAGGATAAAGTTGTAAATTTAGAAAAAATCATTGATTTATTTAACCCAGTTTGAGGTATTTAATCTCACTTTGCTCTATTTACGTGGAAGTGAGTCTGATACAAAAACGACAAAAAAAATTGACATTGGCTAAAAGATTTTCAGATATGAAGCTTTTCAGTGTGCCAGGACTTGAATTTGTGCTCTAAATGTTTTTTAACCATAAATAATAACGTTCTAATAATCTGAGAATTGTATAAATCTTAACTGACTCACAGCTTGTGAAACTGCAGTAGCAAAGGATCTTAAAAACACCAGAAAGATAAAAGTCCATGTAAAAATAAACATGAAGAGAAAATGGTCGAGTCAAAAGTTTTCAGTATTTTATGGTTTTGTGTTTATATTCAGATGGTAGATGTTTGTATAATCCACTCTTGTCTGAGGTGAAACATTTCCTTCTTTTGCTTTGCTTCGAGTTTATGGACACAAAGTGCTGTCCCATGATGCACTGGGACAATCATCTTTCTCTAAAATGTTTAACTGCTCTTTTAAGATGACGTCATGAGAAGTTAACATTCTCATATTCGCCGTGGTCCGAGTCTTCCAGGTCGATACCTGGGACCAGGCTGTAGTACTCAGTAGACTGAGTCAGGTAAGCTTTCTCCCGATCAGCAGAGTCTTTCATCACTTCTGTCACACTGACAGTATCCAGTTCGGTCTTAGTGGTCCCATCAGGGTCCTGGGACACCTGCTTCTCCTCTGTGGAGACGGAGCAGATGGAGGACACTTGAGGAAGAGACTCCACTGAGCTTAGTTTGATCTCTACCTCTTCGTAGATGTCCCTGGTGCTGCCCAGGAGATCTGATGTTGGACGTAGCATCAGTTGGTTCTTCAGGATTCCCTCTTTTCTACCGTCTCCTGTTGTGTCCTGTTCAGACGCAGAAGGCTGCTGCTTACTGGGATTTTTGTGGCTATTGAAACTGGAGCTGGGAGGCCTTTTTTTGGAACTGCTGAACGCAGGAGTTTCTTTCTTCTTCCTCCTCTTTCTTCCACAGCACCAACAGAGCAGCAGGGCAGAGAGGATGAGGAGGGGAAGGACGATGAAGAGTGCTGTAAGACCAGCAGGGCGACAAACATCGCTGAGGTTCACTGACCACACAGACCTCCCGCTAAGGTGTTGAGGAGAAGAGCAGGTAAGGTTCATCACAAGATCCTGCAGTTTGGTGGTTCTGTTGGCTTGACGGCCCGCCTCCAGGCCTTCCAGGAACAAACAGGAACATTCCCAGAGGTTTTCATCCAGCTCCAGTTTCTGTAGACTGGGTAACTGTAGTACATCATCAGGGAGGGAGCGCAGCTGGTTTTGCTGCAGATCCAACCTCTCGAGGCTGTAAGAGTCTCGAAGGAATCCATCAGGAAGCTCCTGAAGAAGATTCTCACTCAGGTTTACCTCAGTCAGACTGAGATGACCAGCAAGAAACTGCTTCGGCAACATCTTCAGCCTGTTCTGGTCCAAATAAACCCTCTGCAACGCAGATCCCTCTTTGCCATTAATTTCTATAAAGCTGATGTTACAGTTGGAGAGATCCAGCGTCTCTATATTAGTCCCATTTGTAAACACGGACCAGCGCACATGACTGAAAGCAGAACCAGAGTAGTTCAAGCAGCAAACATGAGGGGGAACTTCAGATGGAAACTGGGACAGAACGGTGGCTGTTGGACAAACACATCCATGAACTGCTCCGATCTTCTCCAGCAGTGCAGAAGTCAGGAGACACCAGAGAAAAATCATCTCTGTAACAGAAATAATGATTTCAGCTGTACAAATCCATGTGTGATACTCCCCTCTTCCTCCTCCCTACCTGCCTCCTGGTCCCTCCGTCAGAGCTGGATTTAAGCTAACAGAAACGCTATAATAAACTCAACAGCTTCTCTGTGGACTCCTGGTTGCTGTGAGAATCATAAAAGTTGGCATGGTGACGTCGATCACTGGGGAGCAGCAGTTCAGGGTTCGGCTGTAGGAGAGGAAACAGATGCCACAGTGAGTTTCACACAAAGGCTGGGAGTTAAACAAAATCCAGAGTTTCCACATACACGCAGAGAAACAGGGTTTTACTCGCCTTTATGCAAACAAATCCTGCACTTTGGAAGAAAACCACTCATCTTTATCTTTTAAGGAACTGTTTCAGGATCCAGGGTTACAGTTCATGTGTTACGTAACTCTTATCATTTAATTAGCAACAAAAGTAAATACAAAAAAGTAGCAGCTGAGTTTGACAAACAAAACGTGATTTTTTTTGCAAACAGAACAAAATGTACAACGCTGATTAAAAATTTTAAAAGGAAATCTAAAACCAAATTAACAGCACTTGTTTTTAAAGGTTATTTGGTTATTTAAGTCTGTAAAAGTCTACTAAATTCAACTTCCAGTGAACATGTGGGTTCCTCCTTCATCAGAAGTCAGGATGACTGTTTTACAGCTGAAAATATCACAACACGAAACAGTCATCACTGATAAACATATTACTGCTGGAGATAATCTCAGATGGATGAGACACAGAATCATCATCATCATCCTCTCAGACTCCAGTGGGTCGAGGCAGAAAGTCGCCCATCCTGGTTCTGGTTCTGCTGGAGGTTTCCTCCTGTTAAAAGAAGGTTGTGCTACTCAGGATTGAGGATGTTGAACTGATTTTTCAATCCAATCAGCTGGTTCTATAGATAGATTCTTTAAAATTAATTTTCATTTTTAACATACTGAATCTGAATGATTAGTTATTCCAATTAATCCAAATGCTTTCATAAAAACTAACTTTGAATCTGGACTGTTAATGTGAACTGGACTTGTTGTTTTAAGTGTTTAAAAATGTGTTTGATATGAATCAAAACAATTAAACTGAATTTAATTGATTTTTTCTTTTAAAGGGCTGAACAGTGAAACAATTGGTAGCAAATTGTAGCCTGGTTCTTTCAATGTAAGGATGTTTAAAAAATGACAGCTGGTATGGCCCTTCTGCAGGGGCGGCTCCAGGATGTTTTCTCTGCAGTGGCTTTGTAGTTGCTCACTGGTTCTAAGGAGTTGCTAATCATCTTTAATGTTTTAAAGGAGCTGATTTAGACTTGGGACTACATTACAACAAAGCACTGTGTAAGGTGCAAGGACATGATGCAGTGCAAAAACAAAAATGTGAAGTACAAGTACATTTTTAGTACTATATTGTTAGTTTACTAGGTATGTACTTGTAGATAACATTTTACTTTATTGAAGTAAAATACAGTATACTTCAAAAAAGCTAAAAATGTTCCAATTTAGTCTGAAGAAGTCTACTTGATTAAATAAACTTTACCAGTTTTTGCTAAGGACAAATTATGTTTCCAAAAAAGAAAGTAACGGGAAAGCATATTTATATGATCATAATTGTTATTATAAAAGTTACTGTATTTTCATTACACAGTGAAAAACACATTTTGAACTGCTTTAACTCTGTAATTTGACAAACACACGTGCACTATGGTCAGGGAGGGCGGAGCTTACTCACTAATTGATGTCAGAGCAGAATAATGTGTCTGTTGTTGTGGTTCATGGCAAAAGCATCAATGATGCTCGCAACACAAATCTCAATGCGGCACAACTAAATGAACAAGATCAGATCAAGTGGCATGATAGTCCCGTCCAGACCGGTGAGGTTTAGCATCAGCTCGGGTTGCCATCTTTCTCTCAGTCACATAAGGGACATTTTTGGCATTTGGAAAATGCTAATACAACAAACTAGAGAAGCACTCTAAGAGCACAGACCTCCACCAGTGATCTGGATCACCACCAAAATCTAATCGATTAGTCCTTGGACTGTTTCCAACCTATCCTGAAAATTTCATTAAAATCCATCCAGAAGTTTTTGAATCATCTTGTTAACAAACAAACAAACAAACATGGACACATGGAGACAATACTGGTGAGACAGTTACAAACATTCAAAATTGTTTACACATTTAAACACTTAAAAACATAGTTGTGTTTCTTCACACATGAATAAACCTCAAAATAAATGATCAGTTGGACATTAATAGCAGTTAAACAGCAGATTACAAATAAAAAGAGGCATTAGATATCATGACTCACCATCTATAATTTTTCCATAGAGACTTTTTTCACTCCTGACTGATCAGGTCTCACCTTCATGGCCAATAGTGAATTCTCAGCAGAATAAAGTGCAGAAAACTTTAGTCATGTCACCAGTAACAGGCTTTACCCTGGTCTCCTACTGTTTATAGTACCTACACAGTCTTTTCTTTTTACCAGGTTCATCCATATTTACAAACCAGCTCTGAAATACTACTGAAACCAACTTCATGCAAAGTTTGGATTTGATGTAGTTTAATGGCCGCATGAAATCTGTCCTCTATGAAGCCTGTTATTTATTTGCAAATTGATGTGTTAGTATGATATGATGGATGAAATTACATGTGATTCAGCTGCTGCAGAGCCGGGAGGTTACTGAATCAATCTGACAAGTCAATGCACAGCAGCACTGTTTTTACTCATCAGTTTTTATCTAAACATATTTTCAGCTTCAATGTGTTTAAATCCTGTTAAATGTGGTTGAACCTGCAGATTTTTGTAGAAACTGTTCACAATATTAACTTCTGTTTAAAACAGCGTTACAGCTAAAACACATTTTAAGTATCAAAACGAGCTATAAAAGTTATGAAATTCTAAAATCCAAGGATACAGAACTGAAAAATGTTTTTCTTCCAATCAATTCTAGTCGTTATTTATATATTTCAGATGTTCTGAAGGTTTTTCGTGGACTTTAGATTGTTTTTTCAAATGCCAGGATCTCAGTCTGTTTAGAGGTTAAATCTAAAGACTCAATGGTGGTTTCAAACGTTTGCCCAGTAATATTTTATAATATTTTTGTTCATTTGCCTATAAATTTCTGACAAAATGAAACACAAAACATTGATAAATTGTTTTAAAGATCTTTAGGATTTTGCTTGTTTCAGGGATTTTTAACCTGCAGAGAATTTACTGGCTGCAGCTCGAGATCCAGCGTCTGCTGAGATGTTTGTTTTCACACGTTCAGCACACACCCGCTCATTACACCGATGTGGTCATGGTTCCTGTTTGGGTCTGACTCGCATCTGGTTTTTCACTTTGAATCAGTAAATTAAGGCTCTAATCTGACCAGGTTTAATTAAAAAACCCTAAACTTTTTCCTGAACATGAAAACATTTTCTTCTCCGCGGTACATTTAAAGCACAGCAGTGGTTCTTATTTTAGACTATTTGCTTCTTAAAATTTTAATAATTTGAATTTAAGCTGTGTTCATTTATATTCCTCAGTATTTCGTGTCCTTCAACGTTATAAGGATTTGCATGCTGTGTGGAAGCCTGATAGTTATCAACAGACCCACCAAACAGGAAAAGTGTTGGAACGTATGAGGAGTAATTTGCCTAGATTTGGATGCTTTGGTTCAAAGGTCCACATTTCAATCAGCTTTTAGAAATGGTGCTGAGTGTGTCCATTCTGCAGTCAATATAATTTAATTCCATAGAAGTCAAACTTCCAGAGCGATAACAGGAGTAAAGGTTGGTATCTGACTGCCTCGTGTTTCTGTATCACAACATGTAAACACAGAGATGAGCTGATGTGTGGAGAACAGAAGACTCTGGCTGACCTTTCAATAGTCTCAGAGCGAGATCTCATCACCCAAACGGAAGATTTAAAACTGGATGATCTCACTTACTAACAATGTGAGCTGCTACTTCCTTCTGGCCTTGGAGTCTCTTCTGAAAGAACGGTTTCATGCATCGTTTCATCAGGAGTAAAATCAAGGCTGCAGCTGAGAACACACAGAACATGATCCTTGTTCCTTTGTCAGGGATTTCAGGAGACTCCTCTCCAAAAGTTTCCATTTCGGTGCAGTTTTAATACAATCATTTGAGGTGATGGGAAAGACAGAGAGAGCTGAGATATAAACGGCATGAAATAATCTTCTAAGATTAGGATTAATGTGTTCCAACAAGCTGAGGTAGTCACAATACTTCTATATTCTGGTCCATCAATAAAAACATCAAGAAAATAATAGTTTATTGGCTCTTTATGTAAATTGTACCAAATGCAATCATTCCCGATAACAGAAAAGTTTTAAAAATGATAAAATAAAAGTAAAACTACTTAAAGCAGGAGTAGAAACCTGCAGTTCAGGTGCATCATCTTACCTATTGCTGTAGTTTGTTCTCTAAATATGGAATGATGGAGGAATCAAACATCCCGTTTGTTTCTTCTCTGCATCCCTTCAACTGATCAGGCTGAAGCTCTCCTCCTCCTCCTGATCTGAGGGTGTGTCTCCTCAGAGAGGAACGTGAAAACACAACCTCCCATGTGTGTGTGTGTGTGTGTGTGTGCAGAGGCGGTTTGTGTGTTTACATGTCAGGGATTGTTGGAGTTTTTGTTCAAACAGTGTTTAGTTAAAAGTCTTTTTGTTGCGAGCTGGTTGATTGTTGTTGATGGAAGTGTTTCTGATAGAAATCAGAGCAGAGTTTAACAGTGTAGCCGTGTGGTTACAGAGCGCCACCTGGTGGTCCAATCATTGATTTGTGTCACATGTGTAATAAAGAAGATGATAAATGCAGTATTTTAGCTGTTTCTGGAATTGAGCTTCATATGTAACCCTTCCTCCAGCTTCTCATGTTTCTTCTTCTTGCTGTTACCTACGTTGATAACTTCTGTCTTTTTCTGTAGTTTAAAGAGCCTCAATCCGTCCCACTGATTATCAGGTGTTTGTCCATCTGGATGTCCCACAGTATCTTGGCTCTGTTATTTCCATTTCATCTGTAGGACCTCCAGGTTGTTCTCAGCTCAGATGTTCCTGAACACTGTTCCAGCCACTTGGTTACGTTGTTCCATGTTCCCTTTGTCTGCTTGTATCTTACATCCTATAACTATGTGTTGGACTGTTTCAGGGACATCTTGGTCCTGTCTGGTGTGATAGACCTCGGCCTCTATTACTCTCATGATTCCATGACCAGTGCCTCTGTGTTGTCCTTCAGTCCAGAACTTCTCTAGGACTTGTTTATATCAGCCACTTCTTCAATCTATTGTTGGTTCATGCCATGAAGGCTTCATCCCTCCATGATGGTTCCTCTGGCTCCTCCTCCTCCACTTTAGGCTTCACCTGTCTGACACACTCACCTAGCAGTTCATCTTTCTTTTGGATGTTTTCTAAGATCTTTGTTTTGTCCTGTATAGTAGCCTTGATGCTCGCCAGTCCTCCGTCTCCCTCTTTTCTCTGTATGTAGAGTCTCATGGTTCTGGACTCGGTGTGAAACCATCCTGTTGTGAGGAGCTTCCTTCTTTTGATGCCAGTTGCTTCTGTCTCAATAGAATAGAAGAACATATTTTAAGAGTAACTAATGCCTCTTGTCAGCTTGCTTTGTGCAACACTTCCTCTTGTGTTTTGGAATCTTTTTAATTCTTCACACGTATCATTTAAATAATTGTTCATAATAAACTGTGGTCTCCTTGAGAACCTCTTGTTCAAGCATTTTATCTACAGTAATATTTATAATTCCTGTTAGAGCCCTGTGATGGACTGGTGATCTGTCCAGGTGTAGCCCCGCCCCTCATCCAGAAAACAACCCTGAACAGGAACAAGCAGGTACCGATAATGACTGAATGACTATTCTCAGACTATCTTTGAACTATTTAAACTATAAAGAAGAAGAAACAACATCCGTATTTGGTCTCAGCTGTAAAATATTCCAAAAAACGTAAGCAGTAGATAGCAGCATCACTGAGCTCAAAACTAATGAAGAACAAAAAAAAAATTTGTTCAAGTTGTGTTTTATACAAAACTGCAAAAAATTGATATATTTTGCTAAATGATAAAAACAATAAAACACATTTTTATTTTGCTATTTAAAAACCGATGGATGTTTATACACTCTATACACTGTTTAATAACAACATGACAGATCTGCTATAAAATCAGTGTAAACATGATCTGGTTGATGATTTTCTTGGAGTTTTTGTGATGAAACTGAGAAGAGTTCTTACTGTAAACATAATCCACCTCACTACATATATAACACTGATAGAAACTGTATAAAAACATGTAAAGGAAACATATAGAAGCAACAACACATGATATGCAATAAAACAGTTATAATTTAGTGCAGGCTGTTCTCTTCAGTCCCAGCATTTCTTTACATACATTCAGGCACTAGGGGGCAGCATTGATTCAGTTTACTGTAGTTTCAGTTTTGAGTTGCTCAAAGACACTTTAAATACACTTTTTGGTCATTTTGAAATCATGTAGAAACAGGAAGAAGCATAAGGCTCATAGCCAAATGGGGACACTTTCTCATAAAACAGCATATAACTCAGATTTGACCTTTGACCTTGTTCCTTGCACACAGATTGCTCCCAAGCCCCTGAATCTTTTGATAATATTATTTACTGTGGATTGTGGGATCTTCAACATCTTTAAAGTTTTATGTTGAGGAAAATTTTTCTAAAATTGTTCAACAATTTTTAGACAGTTTGTCTCAGGGTGGTGACCCTCTGCCCATTCTTACATCTCTGAAATGTTCTTTTTATACTCAGTCATGTTACTGAGCTGTTAATTAACCTAACAAATGTTCCTCAAATTGTTTTTGAATTGTTTCTTTTGCTTTTAAGTCTGTTTTTTGCTTCTGTTCCAACTTTTGAAACTCAAAATAAGATATTTATTTTAGAAAATGGTGAAATATCCTTGTTTCAACATCAGATATGTTCTATTAGAAATAAATTATGGATTAATGAGTTTTACAAATCATTGCACTCTGTTTTTATTTACATGTTACACAGCGTCCTAAGGTTTTAGGAAATTGGGTTGAACCTCTTTGGGACACTTAATGTCTGGGTCACACTTCCTCTAAGGGTGACAAGAAGCAAGTCAAGTCTAGAAATGAGAACTGTAGTGTTGTGAAGGCCTCTCTGGTGGGACAAACAGGAAAATATTTAATGTATTCAGATCACAAAAGTTCTGGTCATTTCTGAAAACAAAATTGGCTCATATTTACATCTGATTTGTTACCAGGTTTCCTGTTTTTTACTCATGTATAACAGTTTGCTTGAAGGTTTCGATCCTGCGATTATTCTGGTACCAAAGTTGTATTTTTAAAACTGCTACATCAAATAAAATGAATTCTTCCTGAAACGTGCAGTAGATGTGATTGATGAGATGAACGTCACACATCCTCCATGTTGTTCTGCTTTCAAGGAAGTTAGTTGGTTTTTTATCTCGGTTTTCTATCATGAGTCCAAGTAGATGGAATAGATCTGACTAAGGCAGCGGTCGACGCCTCCTGTCTGAAAGATAAAACTATCCTCTGGGCAGGGAGACGAGGAGTAACTATCTTCCACTTGGCCATGAAAGTCCTGCAGGAGGTCAAACCCTGGGAAGAGGGAACAGCAGTCATTGTTTTTAATCTTACTGATGAATGGTCGTATCAGAGAACTGTTGTAAACACTGTAAATGAGTCAACGTCTGACTGCTGTCTCACCTGCAGAGTGAGAAGCAGACGGGTTTGTGAAGTAACCAGCTGGTTCAAAGCCTCCATTGTTCACCGGAGGAACCACTTCTCCATGCAGAAAGTCTTAGAAAGCCGTAAAGGAAGTAATAAATATTAATACCAGACAGAACGTGTTGCTCTGGCCAGAGTTCAGTAAACTGTTGGTACCTTGCTGCTGCTGCTGTAGGAACACTGGCTGATGTTGGTTGTAGGTTTTCTGGAAGCCTGGCAGCTGGACATCACCTCTCTCTGAATTCACTGAAGACTCAAACAGGGATCCTGATCTGTGCCTGGTGATCCGGATCCAACATGAACATAAAATAAACATTTTGAGTCAATCCCTCAGTTTTCTGTTGTTATCACACATATTTATCATTTCGGACACAATAATTTTGTAGAAAGAATCTGGAAAATCTGACAAACATTTTTACAAACACAGAAGTAAGTGGAAATTAATAACAAATAAAGTGTTTAATTTGTGTGTATTACTTGGTTTCTATTTTAAAGGCAGAGTTAAATTGGATTTTGCTGTTTTGGTTCAGCAGTGAGTTAGCTGGAGAGCATTTACAAGCAAATTGTACCTAAACAGGAAGTTAACTAGCTGTACTGATTAGCGAAATAAAGGATCATTTTTAGCTGATCTTTAATGTTAGTTTAAGCGTTTGTCCCTGTGATGGATGGCGATCAGCACCAGCTCTCTGTGACCTTTAACAGGAACACGCAGGTAAAGAAAATGGATGTTGAAAAGCTCTCTTATGAAAATGATTCTGTCCAAACATCACATTAAAACTAACAAATCTAATGATTTATTTAAAGAAGGGAAAAGTTTCTCCACGACTCCAACAAACTTTTAGTCCATGCTGAAAAGCATTTTATCATCTTTTTTTACATAGTAAACACGTCTCATCTATAAACTGTACAGTTTGAGTAAAACATTTTTCACTTTAGGGGGTGTAGTGTCGACACCCCCTGATGATTTGTGCAGAGCTGTATCCGTTGCTATGGAGCAGGAATGTGCTGAGTCTGCACAAACACTCTGACTCAACATGGAAACTAATGAGTCAGTGCAGCCAAGTTGACAAGAAGGAAGAAAGACAGCTGAATCTCTCAGAGGAGATACGCAGCTAAACGCAGCCCCTTTCCTCCCCAGTATGGTATTTGACCCCCCTTTTTCCTTCAAAGAGCTCTCTCTTGGCATTTCATGAGTCCTGGGAGCTTTCCTGGATGATGTACTGTAGCACATTGGTCTCCAGAGAGCCAAGCGGCCTTGGTTTGTGCTGGAAGGGTTTTAGTGGGCTTCATAAACAAACTGGGCCTCGTCATAGATACGGATGGCTTCTGGCCCAAATGCAGCCTATATTTGCATCTGACCAACTATAAAAAAAGAAAATGTTTGGATATTTCTTTTCATATCTATCATTTATCATCCCCAGGTCCCTTTACTACCCATTTCCCATGTCAAATGCTATTACATTTAATTTAACAGTCTCTGCTTTCAGTGGAGAAACACAATAAAAGCCGAAATTAATCAGAAGGGCTTTTTGAAACCCAAACTGATATAAATCACAGATGGCTGTGGTTTCTTGAGGTAATAAAGACCAGACTTTGTATAAGATTATGTAAACAAAGTAGGCTTTGAAATAGTGCGACGGTTAAATGTGCTGCGATGACTGCGAGCCCCAAAAATTCAACACGTCTTTGGATTCCCCTCGGTGGGGCCCCTGAAACATCAGCTCTGACCTTAGCTATAAATGTCTGCTCCACAGCTTACATTCCTGTTACGCTACAGTAACATAGCTGAAATGTTTGAGCCGTGCTGGACTGATCGGTCATTTTGTGGCCGCTGTGACCAAACCGCTACAATGCATAAGCTTTACACGGTATATGAGTCCACGCCTGAGGGAGCAGCTGTCAGCGGGACCTCAGGAAAATGTTTCTGTGATCAGACGTTACCAGCTAAACACTCCTTACTCACTTTTTCTTTCATTAACTACAGGCAGCTGCAGCTCTATGCTGCTTACATAGAACACACAATGCATCGAGTTGTTTCCAGGGGTCATAATGACTTAATTAAAACAACTGAACGACCACACAGAACATGGAATTTGTGACGTTTTGAATATAATGATAATAAAAAAAAGCTCATTCTGTTGCTGATTTTTGATTGTTTACAGCTTCATTCAAACATTTTCTTTGCAGTTATGCTGGATGATGCTTTGGGGATGAGAATTTTCTTTCTTCTTTGCAGTTTGCAGCATCTGTCATGAGCTGATTTTTTGCTCTGTTTGGTTTTCCATAAAGGTCTCAGACTGAATCTATACATCAACTTTAGATAAGATCTTTATCATGCTTATGATTCCTGCTGCTCACCTGTGATTTTCAGCATTTATACTTCCCACATCCCTCATGGAGAGACACTCTATTGCAATCTTGCAATCTTCTGATCCAAACTACACATGAACTTTCACCTACCTGACCAGTTTCTGGAGCTTTGTCTCGCCCTCCCTGCTGGTTTTGGATTTTTAACCCACTGTTGCTGACTTCTCTTCCTACCTGAGACTTCGCCTCTTCTTGTTCCACATCAACTTGTAAGTCCATGCTTGTGTTGCCTTTTCGTTTCTGCCTTGTGACCATGTTTATGGATGCTGGATTGGACCCTACCCGTTGACCTGGTGACCCAGACTCTGCTTGTTGGTTGGATCACAGGTTAAACTCTCTTTGCTTACAGTCCACAAATACTGTTGAACTTCTCATTGGTTCCTTTCTTTTTGATTAATCTCCCCCTGAAAACCAAACCAACCTGTCTACCCACCTCCATTGTCCAGCCGGTCCTCTGTCCTCTGGATCCTGAGATGTCTCCTGCAAGCTGCTGATCCCAGAAACAAGACTGAGAGATTGTCGCTCATTATGTTCTTCAGTCTTTGTGTTTGGAGTAATTTAAAGTTCAGCAGAAGTAATGTCAAAACTGGGACAAATGGATCTAATCACATTTTGTACCCTCAATGCTGATCTCAGGTGCTCTGCCAAGCGCCTCCTCCTGACAATATTCCATTAACAATCATCATAGCTCCTAAAAAATCTATTGACTCATCAAGTAGAAACAGAAGTTTAAATAGTGATGTTATAAGCTCATCCCTAAAAAAAAACATTTAAAATCATAAATAACTAAATACAACAGATTCTAACATGGCTGTAATAATTTAGGTCAGTTTTTAAAGTCTAGATTTTAATCACTCTAATTAGCACAACTCTGCCACCTGCTGATATAAACTGGGACCTGCAGTGTATATTTATATAAAATATTTCAAATTATATAAATATTATAAAACGTTACCATTATCCTTGTAAGTTTTTGGTTTACCAACATGGAAACTACAACTTCAGACATTTTTTTTGCTCCAAAGCTTTGGATTAAATGACCCAATGTGATATACTGGATTTTGATTCAGGCTTAAAATATGAGTTTTACCTGATTTAAGTATCAAATTGGATGGAAATTGTCTGAGATATCATATCGGGCCTCAAGCTTTTTGTCCTTGTGTGGTCTTGAATGAGAAGAATCACAAGATTTCTGTGCTCTTTCTACCACATTAGTGTCAAATAGGAGATTTAAATTAAGTACTTTAAAGTTGGAGTTGTGTAAATTTTAAAATGAGAATATACATCAAACATTTCAGTGAAATCTTTCATTTGGAGTTTACTATCACTCTGATATTCTTCAACATAAACTTCATTCCTTCTCCTTCCTGGTCTGAATACGATGGCTTCATCTCACTCTAAAACTCCACCACAAAATATACAAATACTACACATCACAAATACTCACTGATGGCCTCATTGTGGTGCTGCTGCTGAATCCTGCAAATATTAAAGGAGGCCAGAATGGTTCCTTTCAGCCAGAGTAAATACTTGCCTGGCTATGAGGTCAGAATATGCTGGCTGAGCCATGAAGTAAAGATGATTTACTTTTATGGGTTTAATGTCTCACTAAGTTATTTGGTGGGAAAACAAGTGCTTGTCTGGTGTTGTATTTGGCAGATGTTTGGGTGCTGTAGGCACCAGCAGGATTCCACGGGATTCTTAATCTCTAAAGAGGCATCAAGTGACCAGTTGAGCATAATTTCATGGAATCACCCCTCCATGTTGACATGGGCTGTGTTTAAGAGCCAGTCAACCTTTCACCAAGTTAATTAACTCACATCCATTAGATTCTTGTTGAATTTAACTTGTATCTCATTTCTCAGCTGTTACTATTTACTAGCTGTTACTAAATATTTACATTCACATATTTATATATTCAAAACTCTTTCAGAAACCAGAGAAAACCTGTGAACTTCTTTCCACTCCTGTTAACCTGTTATTGTGTTAATCTCCCTGTCTCTGCAGGGACAGGTTAAACCCCGTGTCTCTGCAGGGACAGGTTAAACCCTGTGTCTCTGCAGGGACAGGTTAAACCCTGTGTCTCTGCAGGTGTAGGTTAAACCCATTGTCTCTGCAGGGACAGGTTAAACCCTGTGTCTCTGCAGGGACAGGTTAAAATCCATGTCTCTGCAGGGACCGGTTAAACCCTGTGTCTCTGCAGGGACAGGTTAAACCCTGTGTCTCTGCAGGTGTAGGTTAAACCCATTGTCTCTGCAGGGACAGGTTAAACCCTGTGTCTCTGCAGGGACAGGTTAAAATCCATGTCTCTGCAGGGACCGGTTAAACCCTGTGTCTCTGCAGGGACAGGTTAAACCCTGTGTCTCTGCAGGTGTAGGTTAAACCCATTGTCTCTGCAGGGACAGGTTAAACCCTGTGTCTCTGCAGGGACAGGTTAAAATCCATGTCTCTGCAGGGACCGGTTAAACCCTGTGTCTCTGCAGGGACAGGTTAAACCCTGTGTCTCTGCAGGTGTAGGTTAAACCCATTGTCTCTGCAGGGACAGGTTAAACCCTGTGTCTCTGCAGGGACAGGTTAAAATCCATGTCTCTGCAGGGACCGGTTAAACCCTGTGTCTCTGCAGGGACAGGTTAAACCCTGTGTCTCTGCAGGTGTAGGTTAAACCCATTGTCTCTGCAGGGACAGGTTAAACCCTGTGTCTCTGCAGGGACAGGTTAAAATCCATGTCTCTGCAGGGACCGGTTAAACCCTGTGTCTCTGCAGGGACAGGTTAAACCCTGTGTCTCTGCAGGTGTAGGTTAAACCCATTGTCTCTGCAGGGACAGGTTAAACCCTGTGTCTCTGCAGGGACAGGTTAAAATCCATGTCTCTGCAGGGACCGGTTAAACCCTGTGTCTCTGCAGGGACAGGTTAAACCCTGTGTCTCTGCAGGTGTAGGTTAAACCCATTGTCTCTGCAGGGACAGGTTAAACCCTGTGTCTCTGCAGGGACAGGTTAAAATCCATGTCTCTGCAGGGACCGGTTAAACCCTGTGTCTCTGCAGGGACAGGTTAAACCCTGTGTCTCTGCAGGTGTAGGTTAAACCCATTGTCTCTGCAGGGACAGGTTAAACCCTGTGTCTCTGCAGGGACAGGTTAAAATCCATGTCTCTGCAGGGACCGGTTAAACCCTGTGTCTCTGCAGGGACAGGTTAAACTCATTGTCTCTGTAGGGACAGGTTAAACCCCGTGTCTCTGCAGGGACAGGTGAAACCCATTGTCTCTGCAGGTACAGGTTAAACTCCATGTCTCTGCAGGTGTGGGGTTTAACTAAACCAGACTGGGGTATGTACTGTCTTTAAAGAACACAGATTTCATGAAGATATAATCATGTGTTTATGTTTTTTTCATGCCTGAACTGGTTTATACATTCATCCATCCATTTTCATTACCCAGCTGTTATTGGCTGAGAGGCGGGGTTACATCTGGACAGGTCACCAGACAAACAACCATTTATTCACGTGACAGTCTGTATTAGGAACCCGTAAACATGTGTGCACAAGTAGGATATGTGAATTCCATGTAGAAAAGTCCCATCTGGGACCTTTTAACTGCCCGTATTTTATTGTTACAATACAGCCACTTATTATTTACTTTACAGGAAATGACTGTTTTTCAGGTTACAGATTGCACTTGGATCTACAAACATATCACAGCCTATTTTTTAAAATAATCCAATTTAATAATTTAAATTTTTCAGTAAATTGCTTTTTACAAAAGTTAATGTTCTTTTATCAATGTCTTGTTCTGCTTCTACTAAAACTTCATCCTAAACCAGTTCAGTCCAGTTTTTGAACATGTTTTAAAAGTGTTTCTCCTCACTGATCAGAAAATATCCAAAATGTCTCTTACTGTAGAATATACTTATTTTTATCCACAATGCACTCTGGTTTCTGAGTAATTCTGGCTTCATTACAACACAATTGTATTGTTGCTGTGCCGTCTATGAAATGCACCTTTTACTTTATATTTATGTCCAAGGTTAAACAGACTGTGTGTGGGGGGGGGTTTGTATTTCTGACCTCCTGGGGACCCGTTTCCTGACTTTTACTATCTTTCTGGGGTCCGAGGGTTCTTGTGGGGACCGAAGCCTGGTCCCCATGAGGGGGACTCCCCTTTTTAGGGTTAGGGGTTAGGTTTATAGGTATGGTGTGAATAGAGTTTTAGTTAGTCTTAGGGTTAGTTATAGATCAGTAATGGTTAAGGTTAGTAAAAGGGTTTGGGTTAGGTATAAATCTAGTTACTAAAATCAATGGAAGTCAATGGACGGTCCCCATAAGGATACCAAAACACACTTGGGTGTGTGTGTGTGTGTGTGTGTGTGTGTGTGTGTGTGTGTGGATTTTCCACAAAGAAAAGCAGCACGCACTCATCATACCTGCTGAAAAAGACCCCTGAGGACAATAAATAAAACCAACACACTGATCTGCTGTTTTTAATAACACAAACCTTTAGGTTTAATTTAAAACTGAACAAATAATGAACAAATAAAAATAAATTTCTGGCATTGTTTTTTAGTTGAAGGATAAAACCGCATAAGTTCCAACTTCTATAATTATGTCCATATTTATTGACTTTATATTGATATATCAACTCTTTAACTTCCTTTTTAATCTTTTTGTTTCTGAATCTTGTTAAAAATATTCCAAATACAAGAAAACGTCATGATTTTATATTATTTGATCAGCTACACAAAAGAACCCTTAAAAACAAACTTTTATAGAACAGACTGTTTTTCTTATTCCTGCTAATAAAAAAAATCCGTTTACATTCAAACCTTTAATGAACAAAGATCTTAAAGCCATAACGACCAGAAACTGAAGCCTGGAGGCTTTCAGCTGCATCATTTTAGTCTCACTTCTGATTTTATTTTCGACTAGACGAAATGTATTTAACTTTACAGCACGCACGAGTTCTGTGGCCTCCGACTAGCCATGAAGCCATGAATATGGTTCATGCTGATAAAATCTTTGCTTTTGTTTGTGTTTTGGAGGGTTTGAAAAGGAAAAGACAAAGTAAATGCAACATTTTGACACATCTAAAACAGAATTTGGAGGTTTTGCAACTGTAAAATGGATTAAATATGAGTTAAATACATGTTAATTTGTTTATATACAAAAAACCTCAACGGAACAGATCCTGAAAGAGGTTTCAAATTTAAATACAATGAGTATCTGAAACTGAGCCAAAATAAAATTCTTCTCAGCTTAGTTTGAGCAAGTTAGAAGCAGAAGTCCCTGCAGCAGATACCTTCAAACCCTGCCAGAAGCCACAAGGGGTACAAGATGTTTCTTCTTTATTTTAGAGAACTTAATTCAGAAGATTTAAGTTTGCCTGTGGGAACATAATTGAATATCATTAAAGTACGCTGCTTCCCAAGGAGAATTAAATATAAAATGATTACTATGAAATATAAAAAACATTTTTAAACTTCTAAGAGAGCCAAAACCCCTTGGACAAAATGTTCCTGTAAGTGATGCTATTAATGTAGCATCCTTAGCGTCTTTCAGTGAGTTAAAATTAGTTGGTTTACAACAGATTGTTCCATCAGCTGTTTCCTGGATGAATAAAGGTGAATAAGAAACAGCCTATTTTTACACTCACCCCTCCCTCATGCTGGCCAGGCTCGTCACTGAAGATACCGGACTATTGGCATCAAAGTTCCCCTCCAGACCTGAATAACAGGAGCGAGCGTCTGCAGACGGAGGCAGAAACTCTGGATTCCGCCCATTTTGTGTTGTGTTGTTTATATACAACCCTGAAACAAAGATACGATCAATAACTACTGACTGGATGGATGGATTATCCAAAACTGTATGATAGAGTCAAATCTAACTCTAAAAAATGCTCTATCGACTTTTTAATTAAATATCAGAGAAAGTTCCTCATTCACCAAGTAAAATTGTTATAATTGATAGTTTATATGTCCAAAACACTGATATAAATACAAGTTCACAGCAGTTTCTCAGCTGTTAGTAATTATTAATACATTATTTATAATAACAGGCCAACTTTTTGTCTTATTTCTCAACATTTTAAGAAAGCAAGCAAATACTGTAGATGTGTAAATCACAGCACAGTGAAGTTATATCCAGATGTGACGGTTACAGAATCAGGATTTCTTTAAAGCACAGCAGCAGTTTTGAAAAGCTTCTCTAATTGTTTTAATGGGTCTCTCTTCAGTCACATTTTCATACTTATTAAGTTGTTTGACAACAGAAACAAAGTGTTTTTAATAAGTCATGTGATGTGACGTGTTGGCACGAGGCAGAATGAAACACACAATGAAATTATTTATATGTTAATAAGCATGTGACAGCATAGAGCCACCTGTGCAACTGATCCAATGGTTAATTTTTACTGTTTATTTAAAGCTGTAATTATATGTCAGGAGCAGAGTTCTCAACACAATGAGTTCAAGCTCAGTCCATATGTCCTCATAAACGTAAACATAATAAATTCTGATAAAGAGCGAGTTCTCTTGGGATATTCTGTGAATTAAACACTGACATGCTTGTTTCATCCTGAATAAACACGGCTTGTTGTGTGCCGTTTGAGGCTTTTCCCTCAAAGTCCTCAGAGAAATACTGCAAGTAGTCTGAAGTAATGGACACGGACAGCTCGCCTGGACGTACTCTCCTCTCCGTCGCCAACTGAGACTCAGTATCCCTGACAGCTTCTTGATCCCAGTTCAGCCATTGAAGGGGAAAGGGAGGAAAAAAAGGGTTGGCTGGAAAGGCGGTACTGGAGAAGCTGAAGGACGGGCGGAGTGAGGGCCAACTCGCCCACAGTCAGCACCCGCTAATTGGACAAGGTAAACACTGGCATGATGAGCTTTCATAGAAGGAATGAGACGGGAGGGAGAGGAAAAGGAGCGGATGAGGCCATGGGAGAAAATGAAAGAGACAGCTTAAAAGTCCAGGTGTTTGAGCAGAGCACACACACACAAATACACACATCTGCTACTGTTTCATACCTGGGAAGTTGTCTAAGTTTGGTAAAGGTGAGCCATTCTCCTGGTGGGAACAAGAGGAGCTGTGAAGATGCTGCCTCGCCAAGCAGTCACTCAGAATGTCAGATTCCAACACGGTGTGAGCATGAGCCTGAACATGAGAGACGAAGCACAGACGTTCATTAATATATTCCTCATAAATTCTATGTTCCATTTAGATCTTTAAAATCATGATGTTAAAGCTTCAATCTCTGAGTGTATTTTACATTTTATCCCTGAAACACTGCATGATTTTTAATATCTGATGCCTGGTTCTTGTTTAATGTTTCATTCCAGCTTCTTAAGGAACAAAATCCTGAAATCTTTAGAGCAAGTTATTTCAAAATGTTCAAATAAAGTTAAAACAATGCAGTTTTCTTTCTTATCCACCATTAACGGAGAATCCCTGAGGATGTTCTGAAGCTCACAGAGGCTGCCAAAGAACCATGTAAGTATAATCAGCCAGGAATATTTGCAGGAATGGATGTTTATGAAGATGGGAGCTTCACTAAGTCGGGTCACGTCAGCTTTAAGCAGTTTGTGTGGATTTCAAAGTCTCCTTCAGCCCCAGAGGGTTTACTGCAACTAAGGATGTGTTGGCTGTGTCATAACACCGAAACACACGTTGTTCTGTTTAAACCAACACGGGATCTGAATACACAGAAACCTGAGTGTCACTCATGGTCCACAAAACCAAACAAGGCCCAGATAAGGCAGAACAATGGACTCACTATTCGGACTTCCAGAGAATTTGAGTAATACTTGTGTTGTTTTCTTCCTACTGAATTCTAAACATCTTCACTTTTTCCTCCTGCTCTTTGTCAGAAAACGTTTGTTTCCAGAGAGAAAGGTTCAGGTTTTTCTTTGGCTTGTTTAAATCAAATAATCTGTGCTGTTGCTTCACTCGCCTATAAACCAAATGTTGAATTTTATCAGCCAAGATTTAGAAATGAAAAGAGAAAACAGTTTTCTGTAAGTAGATATTATTACGGCTGATTTTCTGGTCAGGGTAAATCACTTCTCACACCTTCTCCCTTTATCTGTGGGATTATTTTTAATGACACAAGGTGTAGAAGCTGATCTACAGCTGGTCCACCTGAGGAGGTAGTCACAGAGCTTTGTTGGACGGTTGTAGAGGTTGTTCAGGTGAATCAAAATCCTTTCTCAGTTACCTTGACCTCCCGCTCCTGTAGACCTTTGGCAGAATGAGCCTTGACGTGTTTTCGTAATGAGCTGGGATCAGTGTAACGCTTGGTGCATCCTGGTATCTGACAGGCGTACGGCTTCTGTACAGAAAATACAACAAGAAGATAGTACAAGAAAATAAAAAAAACACAATCTTTCTCTAACACTTTAAAATATTTTAGGTGTTGATGTTATGTTCTTTCGTTCTTATATTTCAGTACTTTTACTCTGACTTAGTGTTTATAGGCTGTACAAACATTTTGCATGAATGTTTTGTGATGACGCACATGTAAATATTTCAACAGACACCAAATCTGTTAAAAATTTAGGCAAATTAGGCATATTTACCTTTCATCAGAAAGCTTAAAGAGAAGAAAAAAGAGTCATTTACTAACTAAAGACATTTATTCATTAAGCAAACACAACTGCTGTTGTTTCTGCATGTCACATCACAAAAAAATGTAATATCCACAATGATCTTTAGTCTTTTTATGACAAAAATGTAACATTTTGATCATTTGTCAGCTACAACTTTTTGTTTAATATTCAACCCCAGTTCCCAAAAAGTTAAAATAAATAAATAACATATAAATAAACCATAAATAAAAACAGAATCATCAGATTTTCAAAGTTCACAAACTTGTATTTTGTTCTAAATTGAACAGAAATAATATTTCGGATGCTGAAATAGAAAATTTTTTATAATTGATTTGAAAATAGTCATTGATTTTAACTCTTGTCTCTTTCAAGAATAATAAAGTTTTATTGAACTGAATTGAATTTTACAGTTAGAACAGAGGCAACAAAACCTTGAATAGTAATTGGCACTTTCCAAAAACATCTGGAGGAAGATTTTTTAAAATATAGGTTAACTGGAAACAGCTCAGTAACATTAATGAGTATAAAAAAGCATTTCAGAGAGGTAGAGCTGCTCAGATGTGAAGATGGGCAGATGTTCACCAAACTGAGAAAAAATAAGTCTAAAAATGTTGGAAATATGTGAAGAAAAATGCTCCTAAATGTACAATTGTGAATCTTTGAAGATTCCACCACTTACAGTGAATAATACCATCAAAAGATTCAGAGAATGAGGAGATTCAGAATTGTTGGCGTCTTCTCTGAACCAAAACTAATTTGAAATGTTCTGAGGCAAAGTGAAAAACTGTTCTGTGGTCAGCTGTGTTCTAACTTTGAAACCATGAATACTGTGGACTAAAGAGGAGAGGAACCATTCAGCTTGTTATCAGCATACAGTTCAAAAGCATCTCTGATGGTTGGTAGTTGCATTAGTGGGGGGGGGCTACACATCTGGAAAGGCATCACTGATGCTGAAAAGTACATGGAGGTTGAAACATCTGTCCCATCTAGACGTCTCTGTCAGGGAAGGTCTTGCATATTACAGCAAGACAGTGTTAGACCACATGATGCCTCGATCACAACAGCATGAGTTCACAGATAAGAGTCCAGGTGCTGAACTGACCTGCCTGCAGTCCAGATCAACAGAAAACATTTGAAGCATCATGAAATCAAAAATCCAGCATCAAAGTCCCAGAAATGTTGAGAAGCTAGAATTCTGTGTCAGACAGGAAGAAGACAACATTCCTCTCCTAAAACTCCAGCAGTTGGTCTCCTCACTTCCCAGATGTTTACAGGCAGATGTTAAAAGAAGAGGAGATGCCACATAATGCTAAACACCTTGTTTTAACCTTTCTGAAATGTGTTGTTGCCATCAAATTCAGAATGAGCTCATGTTTTCTATGAAATGGTAAAATATCTCAGTTTCAACATCTGATGCGTTGTTTCTGTTCTACTGGGAATAAAAGATCACATTTGTTTTTATTTACACAACATCCCAACTTTTTTATAACTGAGGTTGTAGAAAAGACATATTTGACCTTATTTAAGGAGGAAAACATTCCCTCAACTTGTAGTTTCAGTCATACAATTGAATTTGTTTTATCAAACTTAAATTTAAATGTCTTTGCTGACTGTTATATTATATTCAGCAATTATTTACATTCAGACAGTCCTCCGCTGGGCCTCCATAATGGCGCCAGATGTGTCTAATTCTTGATTTGTGACGCAACTGAGAAACCGCCATTAGCCAGCGTGAAACCACAAGAGGGAGAAAAGAACTTTCTACTCGTGTTGTAATAACAGCAGCATGTAATGTGCAGCACCATTTCATCCATGTAATAAGAGATCTGATTTGCTGGATTTTAGCTTAAATCTTCATCGCTTGTCAGCAGGAGTAAAAATAACCGTTGGCTTTAGAGTAAATCCTCGGAAAGTGTTTAGTTTAACAGTTTCACTGAGCTGAGGCTGTAAATCAGACAGAAAGGGGAGTAAGGAGAGCAGCGTCACTTTAAATGACATTTATTTTGTACAGGTCTTGAAAACCACAAACAACCTTTAAATTATTGTTTAGAAAATATTTGGAGCTTTAAGCAACGTCATGTGTAAAAGTTTGGATTTTACTGGACTGACGTCAGGAACTGGATTCAATCCAAGCTCAAAGGTCTCAAGAATGTTTCTGAAAATCTTTTTCAGAAGACGAGATGAGTTGCTGCATTTAAGAATCTAAGTTCAAATAAATCACCACCGTGTTCAAAAACTATGTGAGGCCAAAGAGAATGTTTCTGCATGTTTGTGAGGTGAGTGCATGTGTTTTCTGACCGTGTCCAGGTGTGTGCGTTGGTGTTTGGCGCGGTCACTGGAGTTGCTGAAGGCCTTCAGGCAGCCGGGGTGCTGACAGATGTACGGTTTCTCTCCCGTGTGGCTCCTCAGGTGGATCTTCAGGTTCTCCAGACGAGAAAACGCCTTGGAGCAGCCCTCAAACTGAGAAGAGATTCACAGAATTATGTTAAAAAACAAAAAAATAAGGGAAATAAAAAACTGTGACATTGGAATGGCAAGAGTATTTTAATGTTCTAAAGTATTTAGATTTGAAATCTGGGACTAATGCAACTAAATTCAACAGCAAGACGGCAGATTTTAATGTGAGAGTTTACAGTTAAACTGGATTAGAATTAGACTGAATTTATTGGTACTGAATGTGGATAAATTGGACCAGACTCGACCGTATTTAACACCATTTCAGTTTGACCTGTTCATTTTTTTGTGAACTGATGAAGAATAAGTAAAAATGAATTCAACTAAATTAAGAGAAAATCTAAGAATTTACATCTTAAACAATAATCTGCAGTATCAGAGTTGTTCTTAAACACGTGTCTTTCCTTTAAGCCTGACTCTATAACTTGTTTTATGTGAGATGTTTTTAAAAAATTCACCCCGAATACGAGGAAGTAACTGTTCTCAGTTGAACCAGGGTTAATCTGGTAAGCTCCCACCATTTTTAGGACAAGTTTAAGTTTGGGGTCATCATCACCAACGTTTATGGTGCAGCTAATTTTTTATTGCATCAAATACAGCAGGATCTCAGGAATTTTAAAACAGAATTAATCTTTTTGATGTATTAAACAGGTATTTCCACTAAATCAAGGTGATTAAACTCTTTCTCATCACCATCAGTTCTTATAAGAGCAAAAATAAACATGTAGCAGGAGTTTTATCAGAAACTATTACAAAATTTCAGTGAGTTACAAGAACACTTTCACTATAAATCCCATTTTCTGATAAACTTCTGAAATGATGCAAACTTTTTTTCACACAGGTAACAAGAAGCTACTCAGTTACTATCGCTGTAGCAAGAAGGTCATGGGTTCGACTCCCTTTCTGCACATTCTCTCTGTGCATGTGTGGCTTTTCTCCTCCCACAGACCAAAAACATGCATGTGAGGTTCAAGCAGGTAAATAAAAAGCATGGAAAGATGTTTTTATAGGGATTTTGAGGTGTTACTGTGAGTAAATGTGAGAGCTGAGATCAAAGCGCTCACATTAAGAGCTCACCATAAACCAGGACCAACCCTGGTCTGCAGGGCCCATTCTCTGGCATGTTTCAGATGTCTCTCCGCTCCAAAACACCAAACGAACAAGTCACTAACAGGATTCTGCAGAACTCAGTGACCTGCTGACTGAGAGGTTCCATCATTTAAATCAGATGTGTTGGAACTTCTGGCTTAAAGGACAAACAAGTGTAGAAAGACAGATTTCCATTTATATTTATGTATTTGCCTCCTTCAGGTTAGACGTTTTTCTGATTTATATAAACGGTTCTAATAAAAGCAGCAGGTCATTAGATATACAGATTTCAAGTTATAGAAAATAAACTAGTTTGTAAATTAGAATTTAGAAAAAATTTAGTGAAAAATTGCCCATAGCAGCACTATACTGTAAATACTGTAACTAGTCCTTTAATATCTTTACTAACATGAAACAGTTTTTGGGTAGAAATGTATAAATATTAAAGAAACAACAGGTCAAGCACTGATTTTTATATTAGTTACAGTAACACAATTTAAAATAGAAGAGTCCAAAACTAAGAAAAATAAGGATTTCATCTTATATTTATTATGTTATTTTCTACATTCCTTGTACAAACGTCACTCTCAAATCTCTTCACTAGTTTAAACTAAGTTGGCTCCAAGTAACATGTAATAAAATGGTATTTTCCCATTAAAACTGACTGATGTTGAGGACAGCTATATTCAGGAAGAAATATATTGAGAGTTAAAAGTTTGTAACAGCCTTTCTCTAAGAAGCAAACCACACACACACACCCGGCTGTGGTAGGTTGTTTCTGTTGGTCTGAAGCCAGACAAGAAGCAAATATCAGCATCAGCAGTTTTATTCACGCTTCAGGCAATAAAGCAGAACTTTGTAAGTGTTCAGAAACCTAAATTCACAGGTGTCGTCATATTTAACCTTTATGTGAAAACTTGAAGTGCTTCAAAAAGCTAAAGCTGGTTCAGACACGTGATGATAAATAGCCTTATTTTATATTTGATTTATTTAAATTGACAGATTTTAGAAATCAAATGACTCTTTTATGGCGTGTTTCTAAAAGCAGGAAGAGTGATTTTCAAACATTCATTCCGACTTTTATTAGCTCTCGCTAATGAGTTCGTAAATGTTGCTCACCTCATTTATTTTAATAAGTGCACATAAAAGAAAAAAACCCACTACATCATGATGATTAATTAATCCCATGGTTAAAACCACTTCTATACAAAAGATCAGGTCAGAGCACATGGAAACAGATGAAATCCTGAGAAACTTTCAGATTTTAGTACTTATAGCTTTGTGCCAATGAGCAGTGAAAATAAACTTGACTTCAACTGTTCATTAATTTGAGGGAAAATATATATATATGCACATATACATTCATTTATAGATACTTGAGAATAAAAAAAATCACATTTGATCCTAAATAAGTCCAAAAAGTGTATGAATCAGAAACTTTGTGTGTTTTAAAATATATGTAACTATTTTTATAATTTCAGCTCCAGAATTGTTGATTCTCTTTTTTCTCTCTGTCACTGATGAATCCATTGATGAATGAGGTGATTTTCTTGCTCTCTTCACGCGGGTGTGTTGGGACCCTCCCCCATTCAACCGATGATGATATAACAAATATTTTTTGTGTTAAGATGTGTGAACGTCCTCCTATGTGCAACTCATTGCAATCTCAAGTCGTTGTTGTGAAGATCCTCCAGCTGTCTGCACATTTTGTCGAGGTGTATACATGGCTGCTGTTCAGTATCTCCAAAATTCTGTGTTGATCACTAATCTGCTCGGAAATGTGTAGAAAAGTTTTTAATTTACAAGATGACAATAATGCAGATAAACTCTAGCGGCACCTTCTTCTTCTTCTACTTCTTGTGTGGTGATGCTACAGTACATTGCGCTGTCCATCAGACAGCTGACAAGATGCTGCACGAGGGCGGAGTCAGTATGTCAGTGTGATGGATCAAACTCACAAATAATTGTTCAAAATCATATTTTTTCATAAACACTTCTAAGAAAATCATCTTGGGTTGAAACTTGCAATGCAGTTAAGACTGAAACGTCTGATATCGGCACAAATCAGTTTGTTTTCACACTCAGGTGATCGTAACAGATACAAGATCACAGGATAATTTCTGTTTGATTGCTGGTACAAGAAAGTTGTCACCAGTGTTGATATTTAGCTAGAATTGTTGTACAATAATAAACAATAAAAAAATGCTGTAAAAAATGTATAGATAAAATGTTCTGGCTTTGATTTTAAATAAAATACTTGCTACTGGGATAATTTTTATGTTTAAATATACACACATTCAATATCCTCATCATATACCCACATAAGAATGTCACCATAAATCACATGTCAGCCACGGTGGATTTAAAAATGCTTTGGGAACATGTGTTTACAGCCTGAAACACACCTGCTGATGTTACGAGCTGGTAAATAAGGCCGAATTCATGAACAAACACTGACTACATTCATTTCAATTATTCATTTTCCATTTCAAGAGTGACTTCACTCACATGTTCAGCTTATGAAAATGAAATAATGTTGCTCAAGTAGTTCAAGTGTGACCTGTGACTAATATTTGGTGTTGATCTAATATGAATCTGTTTGCGGGCGACTCTCTCGACGGTAATATATTTATGAGCTGGCAGCAACGTGGGACGCCATAATGAAGTAATTCACTTAATCTCAGTCGTGAGTTGTTGACAGCAGGGAATAACGGAGTGTTAGTCACTTTCAGGGACGTGGATTTGGCTTTGAATCGAAGGTCATCATGGGACAGACGTGAAGAATTGAGCTTCAGAGAATGACTGATGACAGACATGATGAAGAGCGACGCTGCTTTGTGGGCTCAAAGACCCGTTTTGTGATGGTTAAAGCAGAAACATCCCAGTTCCTAAAACATGATGTGGTTTATGCTACAGTCTTCATCTTGGATGCATTTTAAACTTTAAAAACTGCGTTTTTTTTAAGATGAGCGTGACGCGCTGGAACTCAACACTAACTGACAGAGCAGCAATGATGGAGGCGTTGACAGGAAATGTGGAAATAATTTTAAAAATGTTTTAGCTTCATGTAATTAAATACAACTTCTTTAACTGAGGATGTACTAAACAAGACAGATAATTTGTTGAATGGATTCACTTTTTATTGTGATTGATAATAAAAAGTGGAAACTAGTGCATGAAAAGGTTGTGCACATCCTCTACTGTTTATTGTGTGTGTGGGTTGTGAAAATATAGTAATAAACACTTCATTGCTTTTCATTGTGAATTAAACAAAACATATCTCATTTGGGTCATTCAAAGTTTTTTTTTACATTTAAAAAGATTACGTCATGTTTCTTTTAATTTTGCTTATTGAAAACTGCAATCAGAAAAAACTATTATTATTGAATTGATTCATTTGAAATAACAAAGTGATTACTGAGAGATGAAAATGTCCCTAAACAAATAAATAAATAAGTTAAATAACAGAAAAAGGATTTTAAAGACTCAAGTGTATTTTAAAGTTTTCATGTTTCATAAAACACATCAATTGTTTAACCGAAGACTTAAATTTTAAATATTTTACATAAAGAAACATCTTTCAAAGCTTTTATTTATTTAATCAATGCACATTGTATCTTTGTAATAACTATAATTTCACAGTATTTTCAGAAGTTAGACGTGTAATCAGCAGATTTTTAAGCGCTACAGACACTTTCTGTCTGTATTTGTTCATTCATTCATTGAATAGAGGCGTGTTTCTTTCTCTGTCTGCATGAGTAAAGGAAACATGTGAGCAGAGGAAACAGTTTGATCATCTCCATGTTTAACAAACTGATGATCAGTCATGGCAAACTGAGAACAGGTTCATCCCATTTGTCCCGTGTTAAACCACTGAATGACTCGTTTGAAGGCAGAAATGATGAGATTTATTTAAAGCGATGTTTCCGAGGCCGGTTGTTTTTTTCCTGCAAGTGCAGGATAAATTTTGTGTGACGTGAGGAAAAGCTCTTCATTTATGACCACTGACTCATTCAAGATTTAGAGGGAAAAATGTTTATGGACTAAAACTGATCGAGTAAAGCCTCTCAGTTTGGGAAGAGAAAACATATTCACTAATGAGTGTCTACACAAAATAAAATCCAGCCAACCCAAACATAACAGTCTGGAACCACAAGCATCAGAGATGTGTTCAAAGAAGCTCGGGCTTTAAAGATACAAGAACTCTTAGGCTTTCAAAATAAAAGCTTGCAGGTTTTATCATCTTCTGATTTTGTGAAAATAATTTAAAAAATAAGTTTGTTTGTCCTAACAAAAACAAACAGACTCACCATGCATTTATTGGGTTTTTCTCCTGAATGGACCCTCATGTGGATGAGCAGTTTGTAGCGAGCATTAAAGGGTTTGTGTCGTCGCACGCATCCGGTCCAAAAACATGCAAACTCCTCCCCTTTACGCTGGTCGATGTGCACCTTTTCAATGTGCCTCACCAGCTCCTCCTGACTGCTGTAGGTGGCACTGCAGTCTATCCAATGACATGACTGCTCCTGCTGGTCCAAGCTGAGGTCTTGTCCTGCAGGTTTGGGACAGGGAAGAGGGGACTGGCTTCTGTCCTGAGCGATGTAACCCTGAGGAAGCTGGTCCAGAAGGTACGGCTCCCCCTGCTGGTGAAACGTTTCTCTTTTGCACTGCGAGAACTCATCTGGAGGCTCTTGTTTTATAGAGCAATACTCCTGTTGTAAGTTGTGTTGAGGCTGCAGGAATTTGTTGGAGTTATTAGAAAGAGACAAGCAAGAGATAGGAAGTAAAGAAGAAGAGGAGGAAAGGGAGGAAGGTGAAGAATCAAACGATGGAGATTTGCCACAGCTGGTGAGCATGTAGGATGTAGGAAGAGTCGGCTGAGGGTAGCAGTTGACCCTCTTGGTGTTGCGTTTGGAGTCAGCTGGAGCTGTGGTGACAAAGTCCTCTATAGTCTTTTCTGTATGTGGTCCTGCTGTCTTACAGCTGATCAGGGACTGGAGGTCACAACCCAGTGAGGTCCTGTGGGAGCACAGGCCTCCTGATTGAAATGGAGGCTGGCAGAGGCTCACTTGAAGATCCTCAGCATCCTCAAACACACTCCCAAAACCAGGTAGAGTCAGCTGCACATCTGGAGGACCAAAGTCAGGGGGCCACATGCCAGCCCCCTTTACCACGAAGAGACCCCGTCGAAAAATCACCGATCTTTTTCAAGTAATATTACTAATCCATTGGAGATCAAACCTTCCATGTGATTATTTAACAGCCAGATGGACCTGATGGTTGAGCAGCTGTTGGCATCTTCTGGAACGGAAATCCTGGTGCCATTTGGTCAGTCATCACTCGAACTCTGTGGGGAACAGACACCAAATCTAAATGATTCATATGGTACAAATATCACCAAAGTATTTCACATCACACCTTCAGGTCCCTTGTGGAAGAAAAAAGTTTTTTTAATTTAAAATCAAACAAAAATATGTTTTAAAACAAGAAAAGGGAGAAGTGTTTTAGAGGTGGCAAGGTGATATTTCATGGTCTATAGGGACTCAAATGCAGGACAGAGGATGCAGGAAGCAGTGATTTTTTTTAACTGAACATCCTTCTGTGTTATCAGAAACACAAACGTAGCTGAATATTGTGGATTTTTCTCCATTCTCTTCTCTAAAAGATCTTCTACAGACCATAAAACTGAGCAACAACCAGATGAAGAACAGCTGAGATGTAACCACTCTGTTCTAATGCAGCAGATCAGCACAGTTAGCATAGCAACACAAATAGAGACAAAGTGAACAACCAACTTGTGCAAAACTTATGACGTGCAAACATTTTTTATTCAACACTCCCTAGAAGTGAATGCAAACTTTGATTCTGGGTTATTTTGATTTGTGGAAGTTTACTTGTGAAAGTAGCTGTTAGCTTGACCTTCCAGTAATAACTGCTTCCTGATTCTCTAAACAGCTCTGACTTCTGACTCAGACAGGAAAGATACTGACTACTCATACCACTTGAGACAACTTCAAAAGAAAAAAGAACCAGTGATCTCTTTAAGGCCACCCTTGCAGTAAATAGTCACGTTCTGGTCTGGATGTCAGCCGACTGCTTGTAACCTGCTCCAGATGCTTGTTAACAGAAGTGGATTAATAAACCATGTCTCTGCTGATCCAGTACAGAACAACTGAAAAATGATGGACTAAACAGAAGACCACCCCTTCCCCTTTGATAAATACAGTAGCTCTGAAGTATAAAGCGACAACTTGAGCTCCACAGTTCTATTTGCCAGATATTGATGATCTAATTTACAGCAGGATCGCTGCCACGTGTAATTAGTCATCAGAAAGCTTCAATGGGAATGTGCGCTGATGAAATCCCACAGATATTTTATAAGCTAGAAACCAGCACAGCTAAGAAGATGAGTAAGTCCACTTCTGTAGTTATATTAGCTGATGATGGAGTCACTAAGTGTAGGTTCAGGCCCATAGTTTCCTGGTATAGTCTGGTTTACAGTTTTATGATTCTTCCCGTAAAATCACTGGAGTTCCCCCCACCAGAGTCATGTAGCAAACCAGTCATGGGAACTGTGGTTAAATCTTAATTAGAGAGGCTACGATGTGTCTGTGCCTCAACAAACTCAACAGGATTAATAGCAAAGTGGTTTGGTATGACTGAAGAATGATAATTGCAACCCGCAACCTGCTGGTGTTCAGAGCTTAAACCAATATTAGAGTTCAGAAAGGAAACAAACCCATCAAAGACCAATAATTGCTTCACTGTTTATAACAACACTGAAAGGTCCATAAATGTATCAGATATCCAGCTGTCAGTGCAGCTCTGTCTGCACACCAAAAACACTTTGGTCCTGATCCAGAAAGAAGAGTCAGACAGCAAAACTAAGAAAAGTGTCCCACAAAGCCTGGACGAAGCCAGCGAGCGTTATAAAATAGCAGCCTCATCTCATGTGGTGTCTTTAAAGACTCACTTGCTGAGGTTAGCTAAACACAGCTGTGGCATCTCAAGACAAGCAAATGTGTACTTATCTCAACAGAAAGGCACTTTGGTTGAGGAATGACAAAGATTTTTTTTAGTGAAACGTGGGAAAGATTTGCTTTTTGAAACAAGGAGTGAACCCACAAAAATCTTCACAAATAATTGTCAATAATGTAAGAATTGATTGTCAGTTTTGGATCAATACAGGTAAATATAAATTATTAAAATATACTGTATAAAATAAAGAGGGAGTCTTGATATGAACTGAAAACCTACATATTACAGTTGAAAGTGAGTCTGAGCTCATGCAACTGCTTTACAAGCTGCAACAGACCTTCAGCACAATTAAACATTTTTTCACGAGAATATGATAATATTGGGTGATAAAACCTATGAGATCACTGCTGCAGGGCATTTAAATTGCTAGTGCTTGTCTTTTAAACACACATTTTTTTGCACACTCATTTCCTGTCTAAAAAATAATATTATAATAAAATATTACAGCTGTTAATGCAAATCTAATTTCATAAACCTATCTGGCAGGTTTATTGTGATATGACTGCAGAAATGCCCGAGTTAGTTTCTAATTCTGCTCCCATTTTGGCACTTGGCTCCAGATCTCATTTATTCTAACCATTTGGACAATCTAAGTATTGTTTTAAACTCAGACTCAAGAGTCGGAGAATGTGGCGTATAAAAATTAAATTCAACTAAAAAATGTTACTGGAAGAAATTACTGAAAGTATCAACTAATTTTTTAGGTGGCAACTGGAAATGACTTGTAGCTATTGTTTACGTCATCTGGGATATTTCAGGACAGAGTCTGTGTGATCAGCTCATTGTGTTCGGCGCACAAAGACCGCAGAGTTTATGTGGGTGATTCGTCCTAACGTGACGTCATGATGGAATAGTGCCAGAGTCTGATTTACATCATGTTAAGTTTCTTTTGTTCAGAATGTTTTTCTTTACCTTCACTGTTCTTAAAACTTTACATCCTGGTGCTTTAATTGATTTTATTACAGGCTAGATAATAACAAAAAAGGAGAATAATAAACTTCAGACTAAAAATCTAGTTTTCAACTACTAGATTTTTTTGTGTTCTTAACTTTATTTGTTTATAAATCCTCCTTACATTCTTTTAGTTTTAAAACTCTTAAACTGCTATAGCACACATGACCTGCTGACTTTAGCACACATCTGCAGCAGAGTTACTGTATTTATCAAAGGGGTTGGGGTGGTCTTGTGTTTAGACCACCGTTTTTCAATCATTCAGTCCTTATTTTGAGTTCATTTAATAATAACCTTTAACTACTAGAGTATTTCAGATCTTTTTTAAAACAAAAAAACAAAAAATTTATTGCATGAAAATCTAAAGGATTTCTTGATTGGATGAAGCCCCCAACCTCTCAAGATCCAAACAGCGCCTGTGGCAAGGAATAAAGGAATAAAGCTATAGTGCGTAACTTTTACATGTCCGTGAATGTCCGTTTCAGCCAAGCCACGATTAGAGGAGATGACACAATGCAGATTAAGAAGATCGGCTCCTCAAACATCTCACGGTATTTTTCTATATACATCATTTTTACTTTGCGTGTCGACCGGCGACATTCCCGCGCTGGCGCAATTACGTCTTTTACATCACAACAAGAAGGGAGGGGGAGGACAAGCGGAGAGTCTCGTAGCAGGAGATCATTCACTAACCTGTCAGTTACAGTCTCCCGTTTATAATAAGCTATTTGTGTTTCTGCGGAAAATAAATAAAAAAATACAATAATTACCTCTTCCGAAGAGTCCATCTTTTTTCAACAGCTGTCCTTATTCAAACAGAATAAAAATGTTGTGGAATCGCGAATCACAGCGGCAGAGGGATAGCGATTGGGGGAAGGGGGGTGGGGGGGTACAGGTGGGCGTACGTCATATGGAAGCGCCAGCTTCATTGTTGTAATAACGCAAAATTCCGCTAGGGGGCGACAGAAGTTACGCACTATAGCTTTTTTAAGTGAAAACCCTCTAAATTATAGAACTAATAGTTCTGTTTTTCTCTGATGGCAAAATAGATCTGATTATGCAGAATATTCATTGTTTTAGGTGTTTTTGTCTTCAACTACATAAACTATATAATCAAAAACAAATTAAAAACAAAAAACTAAAACATTACCTAACAATTAAAATTTGCATCCATTTAGTTCTGATTTACGTCACATCTATTTAACAGAACATGAAAACGATTGTCGTAAATTTTGGTTTTAAAACATTTACAGAGGTTAAATTTCTGGGTACAACATCCCCACAGGTGCAATATATTTCAGCTTGTTTGCAAAAGAACCAAATCTTAATAAATAAATGAGTCTGGCTCCACATAAAAACAGAATTGTGTAACTAGTTTCACAAGAATTATAGTTTTTTTTTAACAGACAAAAGAGAGCAGTATCCCTGTAACGGACAGAGTTGGCAGACGGGGGAGTTTATACTTTCCAGAATAAAGTTCTCCACTTTTAAATTATGTTGCTCCTCTAAAATCCACTCTGTGGGTTTATAAATCATCCTTTAACCTACTTTCAGGTCATTAATCTATATTGTTATAAAGGAATTAAAAGGTTTCTGTTTTTCTTCTTGCAGCTCTGACAACAATCAAGCAAATTTGATCAAAAACACATTAATAAAATACATGTTTTTACACGTTCTTAGCTCTGCTTCCTTTTCACATAATGTCTGTTTTGTTATCAATCTATATAAAGACTTTCAAAATATCATTTTAATCAAAAGGATTTCTATAGGGAGGCTAAAAATGATCAAAGGTCTGTAAATGTTCCATTTCTGAAACAGTATAAGACGTATCTGGTGATTAGAGGTGACTTGTACTCTACGTTTCCACAATTAAATCAAGGTCACATGATCAAACACAAACATTTCTGCATTTTCAGGGTCAATGTGTTTACTGATTTTTTGATGGAAAGATTATAACTGGGCCTAAATGCCTGAAACTCTCCACCATGTTAGAACTAAAATCTTATTTAATATACGTGATAAAACAAGTCCAGTCACTTTCTATTTAAAGAAAACGTACAGACGTCATAAAAATCTGTGTGATGAGAGACAGAACCGTATCATTTATACTTGTGCACAACTTCAGGCCTAATTTTAAACAACTACCGTCACTTTGCATCTTCAGCAAAAATGTTTGTTTTTATCATCTTTTTTTTTTCATGAGCTTCGAGGTAAGATTTCAATAAAAGTTTAGTTTTAAAAAAATACAGATCATGCCAACCAAGAACTCGAACAGGAAGTCAAAGCTAATGACCAAAGTTGGAGAAACACCTGTGAACAGTAGGGTTCTGCCAACGCGCTGGGCGCCATCTTGTCTCTGAATCTGTCACTGTGCGCCTGTCAGACTGCTGCCAAGTCTGTATGAAAAAAGGTGCTGAATACATTTTTTCCATGTAGAAAGTTCTGAATCTTCCAACTGGGTGATCATAATGAAGGGGGGCTGTGTGCAGCAGCAACAGAACCGTGACAAACCTTAGCCCTGATGCCAATAAAGACACAAGCAGTGATTCATGCCTGAACTGTGAGGCTTCACTCAAAGGTGAAACTCATCCAGGTGACAAAGATATTTGTATCTTTGGACACACAAAAGCACAGAAAGTTGCATCTCAGTCCGTCATCCATCCCTGCTCTAATTTTATTTAACCTATCCTTGACATCTATTATTTTCTTTTCAGGAGGTTTTCAGATTCAAAATTACGCAAAGTGACAGTTCAGACTTTGAAACATGAATAAAAGTGGTGAATTTTACATGTTTCTAAAACAGACGTGTTGTTTTCACTTTTGTACACATGGACATTGTTAAAATTTATACATTTTAGACAATTTTGACAATGTGACCATTTAACTTTTGCATAAAATGTATTTTTCAGAAGTAGCAATGATATATAACCAGAAAAAGTAACATTTTTTGTCTGTAGAAGTCTAGAAAACCATCTACTTGACTGTGTTTATCCATTTTTAGAATAATCACACTGTGATGATCATCTCAAAATGGTGCAGAATAAAAAAACAGATGATAAATTATACCAGATTGCAGATTAGTGTAAAAAAAAAAAGTTTAAGATATGATATCATGTTCTCTGGACAATTATTTTTAAATTATTCTATTCTTATTCTATCTTCTTCATGCATGAATTATGATGAACATCAGTCAGGTTTTCTTTTCCCAGAGTCTTTTTCTTCATCATTAGACATAAAAGAAATTCCATTGAATGTTTTTTAAACATGTATTTCTCAGAAAGGTTCCACTCATGTGGACAACATGCATTTCAACTTGGAAAAACTTATGTCACGAGCAAAAGCAGATTATTATATTATGACATCACACAGTCATCCCTCCCTATATTGCACTTCGAGGTTTGCAGCTTCATTAAACTGTGGATTTTACCCTGAACAGGAACAAGTGGATACAGATAATGAGCATTTAAACATAGTTTTTAGTTTGCTGAGATTCTGGAAAAGTTCTGGTGAGATTACTGTATTATAATATTATGACATCATAAGAATAGTACAATAATAAACAGACACATCCTGCAGGTTGCACCAGCACTAAGTAAACCATAAAAAACCTGTGCATGTCCCAGAAAACTGTTTGAATAGAAGTTTGCTGTGCATGAAAGTGTTAAAAAAAAACTAAACAGGAAACTGTATATTTTATTCAAGAGAGATGCCACCAGTCCCTTAATTCTTCCCCAAAATCATGAAACAACACGTGGTTCATAATCACTGATATTTTCACAATTTATCTTAGTAGTTATATTTGTTGCTATCTGGAAGGATGAGCAGACCTAAATATTTCCAAACAGGTGTGGATCTTTCAGAAACCCTGAGAACAAATCGCAGGAAATTCCCTTGAAATGACAAACTCAGTCCAAACCTCAAGACGGAGCCTGTGGAGCAGATAGAGCGTCAGCGCCGATAGACCGAGTCTGAAATACGAGCAGCTTCACCAGGCGTCTGCTAAAACTCTCCTCCCATGGACCTAAACTGCTCTGATGGGTACAGACTGAGTCTTTCCAAACTATTTTTTTGGTGGCTTTTAGTCTCAGAAATCCTGTGAAATAACACTATGTTTTACATCTAGTGGTTTATAAAATGATAGTTTGGTGAAACATTGAGATTTCAGCTGATTGGTCTGTGAGAACATCAAACACTTTCCAACATATCTGAAGAATCCTCAGAAAAACTAAAGTTAAATGTTTGTTTTCTGATCATTTGTTGTGAATTAAAACATCGTGTTGTCACATTAAGAATAACTTCTGTTGCTGTGGGTTTTTTAAACCTTTCAGTAAACCCCTTCTTTAATTTTCTAATAACCTGGAAGTCATAACAATGAATATTTATGTAAACACGCTTGTTTCAGGTTCTATTCTTCGCTTTGCAATGTGTATTCCAACTAAAGCCACAGTCTAACCAAACAATTCCTGCTAAGTTTAGCTGAAAACACATTTTGGTTGGAGATTTACTCCTTGTGGTTCCAGCTGAACCTCACTGCAACATTCAAAATACTTTCACTTTGATTTGAAATGAAAGTCCTTCTTCTCCGCTGACTGGATAAAAACACTGTGTACGCCTGCTTCTCAGATACATGGTGGCGTCATTCATCTCTACCAATTTATTTAATCTAACTGCTGCATTTTTTATGCTGGTTTCTTATTTTTAGGTGGTTCCCAGTTAGGTGAAACATCTCAGCACAAACTAAGGCATATAACTAGGGCAAATCGTACCTTTCATAGTACCGGTACAATGTTCGGGAATAATAAGAAAATTAAATATAGTGATAGAACATGGGTGAAAGGTACATGTGCAGTTGCTTTGTTTTCATCTGATCATACACACATGGGGGAGGAAGCATGGCGGCAACAGAGAAGGAGGAGGGTGAAAGCGTTTGACTGACAGATGAACTAGAATAGTTTTGAAAAGAGGTGCAACTTCTAGAATGCAGAACTGGTTTGGTTTTCACCCATCAGATACACAGCAAGATGATTTAGAGCACTGGATAAACCAGTAAACAATCCAACATCCTTTCACAGCTGTGTAACCCTGTTAATTTATCAAAAAGATTTAGCTGATTAATCATTTCTGTGTTTTGAGTTAAGCTTAAAAATGTGAGAAATCAATCAACTAGACATTATTTGTTGTTTTTTCCACCAGATTTAAAATTTGGTAGATCATTTTGTCATCTCTGAACCTTTAACATTTAACCTTTTTTAAATAGGTATGTTATATCTTGATGCATCTAATTGTCTTTTTGATATTTTTGTTTTAGTTATTTTCATGTTTTTTCTTGTATATACAGTGATATAAATAAACTTTAAATTTTATTTATTTTCTGAGAGAAGCAGGTGACCTTTAGCTCACCTTCACCTAAACAATGAAACAATTTCACCCGTTTGGAGGATTTTAACACCTTAAACCTGCTTTTATATCTTCCTTACATCTATTATGGAACGTTTTCTCTATAACATGAAAAATCCTCCCACAAGTGAGCGAGTTACTTTCTTCTGAACGAATAATTGTTCTGGACTGAAATACCAAACAACTGTGTAATGTTTAATCAAACATTTGGCTTGTAATACGTTTAAATAAAGGACATTGTTACTTTCATTAAAAGGTTTGAGCAATATTCCAACAAACACTGAATCCAGCACTGAACTGATTAAACTATTTGCAAACTTTGAGACAAATGATTTGCGTGTTGATAAATGAGCCCAAGAGGATTTCTAAACACACACACATTTCTTTAATAATTTTTTTTTTATTTATGTATTGAGTGAAATTATTCCAAAGTTTCTGGAGTTTCATTTTTTCATGCAGAGACAGTTACCCTGCACATACTACCTGGAACTCCTACAATCCCCAATAATTTACTGGCGCCATGAAGAAACATTCTGGGAGTTGAAATAATTTACCAAGTAAACATGATTTATAAAGACGCTGGCCTTCGTCTACAACGCACCAGAAACAATGTTGAAACAGCTACCTCTGATACTCGCAGCGGGTCAGATTACCCAGCTCTGTCACCCTCGGGTGTTGCAAAAGAGCAGACACCTCTGGCCAGGAATAATATTTCTGAATTAAACCAAAGTGAACTCAGCTGTATGGGCGATCATTGTTAATGTTCATGAAAGGTATGTAGCTAAAGGAAATGTGTGACGAACCATTTAATCAGCAGAATCGCTGTCATAAAACACCCGTTCTAACAAGAATGACTTTGTCGTGACAAATTCGGACAGTTTTTTTTAGACATAATAGCTAATATTTATGTGTGAGCTAGCAAACCCTTTTTTTCCAAACAGTAATGAATACCATATGATCTGAATTGTTGCTCTGGGACTTTGAACCCTTAATTAAATGCATTAGGTCATGTTGTGCTACGTAATGTAAACACAATCATTAAATACAGCTTAGTAACAAAGCTGTGACTTTAAATGAACTCCATTGGCCACCAAAGGGAATTACAATAATGAGTCGTTTCCATCCAAATGTTGCTGAAACTTTTAACTAATTTCTTAAGTTACATTAAAAAAAGACTTTGATTAAATGGTTTATTCATCAGCTGCTTTTAGAAAAATAAAACAAAGAAAAAAAACTTTTCTTTGATCATTTCTGTCATCATCACAGTGTGATCTGCACTTTCTACAGCTAGTGATTTATATGCTTGTTGGGGGAGTCCACAAGGTTTTGTAAGGTATCCTTCTCTGTATCCTGCTTTGGCTGTTGCAGCGCCATTAAATTTAGGATTTTATACATAAGCATATCTAAATGTATATCATGGACAACAGGTCTTTTTATTTCTGGCACATGTTGTTTACCCAGTTGATTTAAAGGTTGGATATGGAACATGAACACCATAGCGACATCTAGTGTGTGGATGTTGTAGTTGCAACAACAGAACACAGTTTTCAGTCATCAGGGTTTGGGTCCATCTATTGTAGCTTCATCTAAACTCACTCTGGGTTTTGAGCTTCTCCAGTCGCTTCTCGTCTGAGAAGGATAACGAAATCTCCGGGGCTCTGAAGCAGCTGCTTGACTCGCCAACTCCGCCAAATGGACTAGGCAACCCGCAATGGTGCCCGCCATTGGTTGGTAGATGTAAACAAAATGCCAATGTTGTGCCCATCAAAATCAATATTTTATTATATTTTATTTCAAATATAATTTCTAAAGAAAATAGTGTATTTTCATTCTGCATCTCTAAACGCCCCATGGAGGATTGTATTTTTTAATACACGGTTTTTATTGATGGATTGATGAGAAGCATGTGGTTAAATATCCTGATTGGCTCAGATCAGCACATGTGTCTGTATCCTGGATGCTGATTGGCTCACTGAAGGAGGGCGGTATTAGAATCGACTTATTTATCAGCCTCTCATCTCGCTCAGCATCAACATGTTTCACTGCATAAAGCATGTTTATAATGGCTTAAAACATAAAACATTTAAAAATAACAATTTAAACACACAGTAAGAACATTTATATATACCATTTCATCAAGTTTAAGCACTTTTGATTCATCAGCTACTGTAAAAAATCTGTACGATATCAAGACTGATTATGTGACTATAAATAAATAAATATAAGAACAACCTTGTAGCATAGGAGCCATCAATTTAAAAAAATAATTTCTGAAATTTAGGTTTAAGCACTTTTTTTGCAACAGAAACATTCAGTTGAGCAGAAAATTATTTTTAATCTGTAAAATTTTTTAGAAATGATAAAAACTCGCAATGTCAAGCCTCCTCGCTTCTGTGTTCATTTGGATTCTGGTTTTAAATTTAAATTTGTTATTATCTGGTGTGTTTATAATATAAACTATAGTAAATCAATGAATTGGCATCTCTACAAGCACATTACATAGATATAATTATCTATTCAATAAAAGACAAATTAGAGTGTTTCTAAATACAACAAATATAATTTACGTTCATGTACATCCAGATGAGTGAATTAAAGTGAAGGTAGCAAACTTACTTTAAAAAATCAAGAAAACTTAATTATTTGTTGTTAATTATATTCTAATTTTCCAGTTTAATTGCAACAAAACATCAGTTACAGTTAATCCATGAAATGCAGATTTGCAGATAGGCGGTTAGAAAGATGTCGTCATTTTAAAAAACTCTAACTGATGTTTGTCTGTGATTTTGATCAGATTTTGGGATCTGTGTGCACGCTGCCACACCCTTGGCTCAATAAAACTACAAACCCTCTGATAGGAATCAACTGTTCTGAAGTTTGAGTTAAATTTGTTTGTTGAACATTAACAATGTGCTTGAATTAAATAAACAGAAAACTGACCATTGAAAACACATAAATAACACTTTCCTGCATCGTGTCTGTAAAATCTTGATTTTTACTCATTTTGAGAGCTGATTTAAAAATAATCACTGTTTTACTCCATCGCATCACATTTTTTCAGCCTTAATATCAGATTTAACCTTAACTGAGTTTTGTTGGATATAGAAGTTTGACTTTGATCACAAAAACATCTCAGATTAGGTTTTTAATCATATTCTAGTTCAAGTCGACCCACATGGTGAAGTTCTTTGTAATTCTGACTTGTCTTTCTGATTGTAAGGTTTTTCAGATAAGATAACAGGAGAAAAATCATCCAGATGTTTGTTGCTACATCTGTAGATGTTTCACTTCATCCAAATAGAACAGATTTTGTAAAAAAAAAAAAAATCCTGCTTTACTTATTTTGGGATGAACTTGTTTGACCAAGATGAGCCATTGGCAATTCATTCAGTTTCCCGGGTCTGTGTTGAAAACCTCCGAGTGTGGACTCAGGAAGAGAGAAGGATCCAGGTTTTGGTTTTCCAACAACATTCATGTAACTCCAAGAAAAGAGAATTTACTCCTTGAGCCTGAACAAAGACTTGATGTAAATCAGTTTAACTTCCTCATTTCACAAGGAGGATTCACAGATTTGGTTTTAATCTGAGCGAACGTTCATATTTTATACACCTTTTCTACTGATTGTTTTGTTAAAATTCTGTTGCTTTTTGTTTGTTTTGTTTTTTTAAACATTCAAACTATATGAAAAATGCTAAACATTTGATTTGTGACAAATGGAAAGGTATTGTTGATATTTTCAGATTCTGCATCATTAAATCAGGGGATATCAGCTGTTTATAGGAGCAGAAACATTTTTTAATCCAGGGTGATGGAATTATTAACAGACTAATAAATTGTGCTTCTTATTGCTGGTTATTTGTATTACCTGAGGGTGTAATGACAGCTATGGGTTTATGGCAACAGTCGTTCTAAGGTTCATCTAAAAATGTGACACTTAAAAAAAATCTACATTAGGAAAACAATTCAATCAAACTAAAAGCCTTTTGTTTTTCTCTTCTGTTGGTATAAAACTGAAACATACACACAGAAGATCTGCCAATCCAAACAAACGCTTCAGATCGTCACAGATCCTGGCTCGTACCCGAGCTCCAGCTGAGCACTCGACCAAACAATTTCAGCATCTGGTGAAATAATCATTACTGGTATCGATAAACAACCGGATCAGTCTCCAAAAAAGGTATTTAAAGGTCATTTTGAGCTTTTCAAAACAGTGTAAATCTACTTTATTACCCTTTTCATAGCTGCATTTATAAGATAATTTGAAGTGGATAATAAAATTAGTGATTTAACCCCAGCTCCATGCACCTCTGTGCCATAGTTTTGCAAGCATAAACTAAAATCCCTCTGCACGAGCACCATGCCAGTGATATCATGAAAC
Source organism: Pachypanchax playfairii (assembly GCA_006937955.1). Lineage (NCBI taxonomy): Eukaryota > Metazoa > Chordata > Actinopteri > Cyprinodontiformes > Aplocheilidae > Pachypanchax > Pachypanchax playfairii. Next base: position 5,442,093 of record SSNP01000011.1, on the reverse strand, counting down.
TAATGATTAAAACAATCCTCCACATATGTTGGACTTTCCATATACCAGATTTCCACCCCCTGTGCAGCACTTTTCATTCCAGAAACATGACATAAATCAGAAGACTGCAGAGTAGTGAAGAGGAAGAGTCCCAGAAGTAAGAAGAGAAGAAGAATCATTTGGATATGAGCTCACCACAGTGTACAGCACCACTTCATTGATTCCTCAAATCTCTGTTGCACAATCAAAACAAGTTCTTGTGTAATTCATCATTTGGAACTAAAATTAGCTTTAAAAGAAAAAAATGCCCATAAGTTGAAACTCTCTTAATAAATGTCCCTAATTATAATAAACTCCTCACAAATGCAGCCATCCACCGAACATTCCTTCTTTTCCATATAAAAACAAATATACTTCTTATTTTACTGTTTTTCTTTGTTAATTAGCGTTAAAAGTATTTGTTTAAATCAAACATCCGGCGCATAAAGTTTTTAGAATTAGATTTTTTTACCTAAATTGCTGTTTTTTCGAGTAAAAATAGTTGAAATTGCTGTAAAAAACAGCCTGCGTGCAGCTCTTACCGCATTGTTTCCAGCCACTCAGCTTGATGGTAGGTCTCTTCCTCGCGCTGGCTGCACGCGGACTGTACTTCCCACTGTCACTTCAGCGCGCTCACCTCACGAGCTGCATCTGCGTGCGCACATGCACGAGCCCTCCGGTGGTTCTGCAGAAAGTTCTATATTAAGTCTGTTTTTTCTTCTTTTTTTCTAAATACAAACGAAATATTTTCATTTGATTGTATGAATAAATGTAATTTTGCAGCTTTTGCATCTGTTTATCTCAGAGTTTCTCCAGTTCAGTCCTGGAGATGTTCCTCTGCATGTTCCGCTGCTTCAACACATATGATGGCTCATTTACTGAACTGCACTCATCTGAATTAGGTGTGTTGAAGCAGAAAAACCCTCTAATGGTGGAATTCATGGACTGGAATAGTTTAAAACATTCTTCGTTGGAATTAAATAAAATTTTGTTTGAACAAAGTTCTTGTTCTAAACCCACTTTTTCCTGTTCAGGGTCACAGTGAGCTGGTGTTTATCTCCAGAGGTCATTGGGTGAGAGGTGGGGGTCACACCTGAACAGGGTCACCAGTCCATCACAGGGCCACATATACCATTCACACATTCACACACACTTACGCATAGGGACAATTTAGAGTTATTAATTAACCTTAATTATTTGGCAATTCTTAATTGTCCCTGGTGTGAGTGTGTGTATGAATGGTTCTGTCCAGGTGTGACCCCGCCTCTCGCCCAATGACCTCTGGCGATAGACGCCAGCTTCCTGTGACACCAAGCAAGCATATATGATGACTGTTCCATTAGTTTAATAAACAATGCTGCATTCAATGTGTATATTGTTACAAATTAAAGTCAGAAAACTTATTGGAAAGTCCTCCGTCAAAATTATCACCAGTCATAACATCAAAATCTAATATGGCTTACTCATTCATTAAAAGTGGAGACAGCTGCACTAGTAAGTTCTTTATCTGCCGTGAGATCCCAAGCAGCTGAAATAATCAAATCAAAGACTCAAAGAAATAGTAACTCAGTAGTAACATCACCTTGAATATATTTTCAATGCTCACTACTGGTTAACTTGATACCAGCACTCATACAGCAACTCTGTGTTTAAATAACTGGAGATTATTTGTGTTTATGGCTGACAAACAACCATTTAGTTTATCAATTATCACAAATCTGCTGTACACAGATCAAAACATAAAGCCTGAGTGTACAGAACAAACTGCAAGGCAATTTAGGTACATGTCAAACTGATACATGATGTTTTATGGCTGTTTTTCCATGAATGGTTTACCACTGTTCCTAAATAATAACTGACAATTCACATGAGTTCACATGGCTCTTCTTCACTTCATGGTATTTTTATTTCCAGTGGTTTCCCTATAATTTTAGCCCTATATGTTTGAGGTGTTCAGAAGTGACCTCACATTGACCATGTTCTGGTTTCTGCTGGTTTTATACAGTTTCCGATGAGATCTCTGTCATCAGAAGCTCTGTATGATTTGTAATTTAATTTAATGATACATGTTATGATCTTATCAAATCCTCTTATTTAAATCAAGATGTGGACACAACATATGACAGGCTGTCAAATGTTCTGGCTTTCCTCTTAAAGCTGTCAGAAATACACAAGAGGAACAAACAACTCTGAAACATTTCATCTGTGGACACAAACGCACAGTAAAACTGCAAGTCAGAGTTACATTTCTGGGTCTCGAGATGATGCTCAGAGCTGTAAACAAGTCCTCTGGGACGCTGCTCCAAACAAAACCAGATGGGTAAAAACAATTCACAAAAGAACACATTCTCCAAGAAAAATTGGGACATAGGGGTTTTACTGCTAATTCGATGCAGAAAACAGCTGGTATCAGTCTCTTTCTGTTTGCAGTTTCTTCTCCCTGAAGTGGCAAAATGAGAATTTAAGCAAAGGGTCACACGAATCTTTAATCCAAAATAAGACATCTCCTTCAGCGAGCTGAAGCTCAGTTTGTTTTTAGTAAATGGAGCAAACGCCAACTGATGAAGTGTTGGGTAATACTGTAATTTGAGGAATATTTTAGGTTTTATTTTAAAGGACTTTGGAACAAAAAATGACATGAAATGGGTTTTATTTAATAAAGTTTATAAAAAAAATGTGGGTGCCTTTACACTCTGAAGAGTTGCTAAATACATCAGATGTATGCTTTTAAAGGTAATAATATTTTGAAGTTTTACACTCAGAGGCAGTATTTGATCATGTACAGCTTTTTCTCATTTGAAATGTTACGTCTTCCATCCTCCATCTCATGAATCAAGGTGTGGACTAGCATGATGAAATAATATTTACATATCACCTGTCTATGTTAACATGTGTTGGACAATTTCTCATGATAAACATTAATACAATGTCTGTCATAAAGATGATTTGTTGTATGATTTTTTTGGTCTGAGTGTATATGTTTATTTGTTACACTGCAGCTTTCTTCCAGATCATCTATGTTTAAGTTAAAGTTAGCTTTGTTTGGATTCAGTTGTACAAAAAATACAATCAAATTAAGTTTCTTGTGTCCAGAATGAGTGTAAAAACACAACAATGCAATACAGATGTTGCTAAAAAAAACTGCAAAAGTCTGTGGAATGACTCATATCTGAGTTTTAAATGATATAAAGCTGTATTCAAAGTCAAATAAACAGTAAAATATTACATAAATTCAAGTACCAAGAGGGGTATTACTTTTTTAAATTGATGTTTAGTGAGAATGGAATTGCTTTATTATCTGCAGGACATTCTTGATGCACTTGTTTTAATTTGTTGATATTTTCTTCCAGATTGCTAAATATTCAACATAATTTAAGCACAATACCTTCTCCTTACAAACTTTAAGAAACTAAACATCTTCTCTGCCAAATTATGTTCTTATGCAAGAATTTATAAGAGGCCCCTGTTGGTTATTTTCTGAACAACACTGCCACCTCCTGCCAAGACTTTTTGGGAGAATGAGTTTTATAGTAAAAATGTGATTTAAATAAAAGGAAAGTTAAAAGGTGAAATATGACATTCATCCATGTGGTTTGGTTTATCTTTTATCACATTCCACCTTTTTTATAGACTAAAGTATATAATCTTTTAAATTATTCAGAGATTTAATCATAATTAAAATGAATTATTTTTATTAGCATTAAGAAAATATGAAACAGAACTCAGAATGAAAGTTTACATTTTATTTCCAAGTGAAAAAAAATAACAGCAGAAATATTTGGATATTTAATTTTGAAAGGATAAGGGATTGATTCCATTTGTACCAGGTCACATCGGTATTGGCATTATATCATGTATTATGCAGGGGGCTTGTTAGACCCCGCCCCTGTGAACAGTTCGGTAAAACAAAACCATCACTTCTGCCCATCGCTGCGCCATCGCCTGTTGCGTTAGCTTGTAGCTAGAAGAAAGCTAGCTCGTTGCTCAAAGGGGCTTGTGAATCAAAAGGACGACCTAAATTGCAATTTGACAAATTTTACCGAAAAGCAAGACATTTTGCTCGTTAAGGTCGTGGTGAGTATTTTGTCCCCAGACATTTTTCATTTTTCCTTCCTTTTTCTTTTCTTTTTGGAAATTTTTCCACGATGATTTTGTATTTTGCGAGTGGACAGGACATATTGTGCTGGCTAGCGGGGTGCTGGTTAGCTCGTCCCCCTCGAAGCCACAAACGCAGCTTGTGTTGCTTTTTTTTTTTTTAGAGACACGACGCTTTGGAAGCATCTTAGACCCATTTTTGCAAGTTTGCTTAGCTGTAATTTTTCGTTGTGAAGATTTTTCCTGACGGGACTGACTTGTTTTTTAAACGTTAGCTCTCTAACACAGCGTCAGACCCCGATCCGCGAATAATTACAGATTGTCGACTGTATTTTTATCAGAATTTTCTAGGTTGTGGTTTTTGTGAGCACAAGAACTGGTCAGATTGATGAGCATTTTTAAAACAGATTTTCAGTTGGTGGTTGGCTAACGCGGTAGCCATGCTAGCTGCTTGAAGCCGCTGAGGCCTGTGTTTCACACTGACGCCTGGTGGTGGCGCTGTTGGTTTCCTGGCGGGTGTTTTGTGGATGTTTTAGGTAATTTTTTTCTTTTTAATCTCAGACTCGTTTTCTTGGCTCGTACTCCTCAGTCAGTTTTTATTTTTTTTATGGAGTTTTTGTTTTTTCACCCTTGTTTTTCCTCGCATGATGAGCTTTTTTCTGATTTGGATTGATCTGGACTGCAAGGAGGCTTGGCTTTATTAAATAACATCAAATATGCATTTGTAATTAAACAATTTGTATTGAAACAGTGTTCTTTTTTGTTCAGTGTGTATAAAATTCTACTCCTTTCTTTACATTCACTCACAGGCTTCAGGTACATCTTTTAAAACCACCCAAACTCAGTTCTAGGTCCTTATAAAAGTCCTCTAGACCTGTCCACATCTAAGAATCCAGCTTATAAGGGTTCCAAATCTTTACCCAGGAATATACTAACTTCTGTTTGAAGGCACTGACCATAAAACTCCACTTGAACAGCTGTAACCTAGACTCTACAACACAAACAGAAATTGGCTGAACGGAGAGTTCTGATTGGGCCACGGTGCCGTATCAGAGCTGATCGCAGCTTTATTTCCAGTTTAAATGATAACAGGGTGCACAAGAAGGATGACTGATCTCTGTGGCTTTTATTACAAGAGTTGCAGCTGATGGAAAAACATTTCCCCCACTGTCTAATATATTTAAGTTAGTGCCATAAACAGGTTAAAGTGACTGAATTAAATCTAGTTCATGTTAACAACACATTTTATAGAGTAAAAGGGTTTCTCCAAAAAAGGTCTAGCTTCTCTGAGTTGCTTTTGGTTTTTTAAATATTAACATAAGCACAATCTAGATTTTATGTATTATATATTTTGCATAAATCTAAGGTTCATATAGTCCTTTTAGACTGACACTATATTGTCATTTTCTGATTAAGCCACTTCACTAACAGAATAAAATCATTTCTAAACTGTTCCAGTGACATTTAATCAGGGTTTCAGTCATTTAGAACATTTCTGAGTTGAACTGAACTCAAATAATTGAAATGAGGTCATTGTTTTGTTTTTGATTGATGTTTTTAGAATAAATCTGTTTTCTGCCACTTCAGCTGACTTAAATTAGATGTTACACAAAAACATGCATGTAGTGTGTTAGCTCGAGTCACTAGGTGGCCGTCTGTAGCTCTTTTGGATCTGTGTTACTGTGTTTATCACTAACTCCTGCACACAATCCAGCCAGGTAAGGTTTGATACCAGATAACCCTGCCCACCTTGACTGGGGTGTGTTTTCTGTCACCTCAGTATAAATCGTGAGGGGCGAAGGTGAAGGTCGAGACACCAGCCCAAACTGAGCCCAGCCCCCAGTGTCAAACATCAGACAGACGGCAGCCCTGCACACAGACGCTATGGAGTGAGTGATGAATGTTCAAACAAACCCCGCCAGCGGGGGAAAGTTGTGTTTGATGCCGCTTCTCTTTTCTTGTTCACTTTCTGAATCGTACACAGCTTCTCTGTGGGTCACTGAAGTCTCATGAGCTGTTCAGGGAATTTACTGTGTTCAGTCAGCAGCAGTGTTGTCCATTATCAGCCTATATAAAGCTGAAACATCACTAACATCCTGTTAGTTGATGATCATACCTCAGGCCAGTTTTCTAAACACCTGTAATCCAACCTGCTGATAACACGTTAAAAGTCCCCACCTACAAGTTAACATTACACAAAGAACCAGCAGATCAGGTGTAGTTACATACTCACATGCACATGAGTATCGAGTATCTTTAAGCTCGCCTCAATTTTTATTTCAGATCAGCTGCATTTTGAATGACACAAAGTTCCATATTTGTTTGTGGGTTGAATCATTTAGTTTTAATGCACTTGTTAGTGGAACAGCATTTTATGGGATTGAAGGTTTTAAAGCATATCTAAGTGTCTTTAGAGACACATGGGTATCAAACTAATGTCCGTCTATGCTGTTTTGTAAAAGAATGCAGCACTCCACACTATCTTTTCATGAGGGGGGTTAAGATAAGCATCAATAAGATTTTATGTGACTTCTTTTTATTCAAAAGTAATTCAGTTTAAACACTTAGATTTGTTTTTATATCATTGAATCTAAAACAATCAGCTGTTTAAATCGGCTTTAGGATCTTTTACTGAAACAAAAGGCTGAATGATGCAGCAGATTATCGGCTCCTTCTGCTTTTTGATGATAGTGTATGTGTGCTTTTGTAATTATGGAGTAATTTGTTCAGTTTAGTTTAAGTGAGCTCGATAGTCATGTGATCAGTGCATCCTGTTAAAGAAAGAAATGATGCTAACAGAATGTGTCTTTTAAATTTCAGGGCAACAGGAAAGTGGACACCAAATCAGAACTTTTTGCACATTTTTCTTCTGTTATTTTTGCTAAAATCTAATTCCTCTGAAAGAAAAAAAAAATCTTTTTCACCCAGATTTTCTAGTTCCTTCAGCTGGGAGCTCCTCAGCATTTCAGAGGGGTCAGTGTTTCACATCCTTTCTCTAAATCTCACGTGTGTGTGTGTGTGTCTTTCTGTCAGTCGTTCATCCTCCGCTTCCAGCCTGATGGCCAGCAGCAATGTCACCAACAAAACCGACCAGCGTTCGCTCAACTCTCGGGTCTTCATCGGTAACCTCAACACCCTGCTCGTCACCAAGGCAGACGTCGAGGCCATCTTCTCTAAATATGGCAAGATCGTAGGCTGCTCGGTCCACAAGGGTTACGCCTTCGTTCAGTACGCCAACGAGAGGAACGCTCGGGCCGCCGTGGCCGGGGAAGATGGCAGGATGATTGTTGGACAAGTGCTCGGTGAGGACTCTGGATTTGCACGCGTTTATAATCATAATAAGGCGTATCATTGATCACACACATCAACACTTTAAATCTGACATCGTGTGAGTAAACAGTCTCGTTTTATCCTCTTTAACACGTCGACTTTGGTTTCTGGAAACGTCAGACTTTTCATCAGTTCTTCCCACGTCACACTGAACATCAAGTAAAACCACATTGAAGACATTACAGCATTTCTCATTATTAACTTTAACTTTGTTCATATATTTTTAAATGGTTTGTCAATTCTCAATAAAGTTTGGAACTCAGACTATATTAAGTTTGGAAAGTAAAAGCAGTCTAACGTCTTTAAAAGAAGAACGAGTTTTGTGAGGATGACTGCATCCAGCTAGCATGTCGCAGCCTTTGATAACAAACACACCTTTACAGTCATTAATCCCCTAAACTCTGTCAAAAAAAAACAAACTCTAGATGTTTATTTCTAATAAAAATATACTTTTAGTATAAAACAAGTGGCTTCCAGTCTGTTTGGCAGCGCAGTCACTCTGAATATCGTGTGTTTCAGAGTATTTGTGCGTATTTTGGTTTTAGGGGTTGAACCTTTATCCCAGAGAAGGTTAATGATTTAGAGACTGTTCGGTTCCTGATCGCCATCTTGTCACTCGTGAGTCTTCATTGATCGTTTCTTTATGGTGAAGGTTTCACTTCTTTATGTAGCGAAACAGTTTAAACCAAAGAGCTGAAAGTCGGATTCATCTGCTCGAGGCTTTTCGCTTCAGTAGTTGAGCGCCGTGTCGTTGCAAACCAACAAAATTGTGTTGTTTAAAAATGGAAATCTAGCATTATTTGTAAACAAAAACTAGGAAGTTCCAGAACAAAATGATATTGTTGTAGCAGTTCTTGTTCTTGTTGAGTAGAATTGCGGGAACAGGTGACATGACAGGACGGATCAGCGGAAAGATGATTCACAAAACTCTCTCAGTACAATCAAACAGACACGGAGGCTGTTAGAACACTGCTGATAATCATTTAAATGAAGCTGATGTTGGATAAACATTTTACCTGAACACTAACCCTACATGAGGTAACATGTAGAAGCTGTGGGGAACTCACCCTGTATTTTATTATCAAACACCTGAACCATCAAATATAGAGTTACATGCAGATATGTTAAAAACAACCTGATCTCACAGTAATGAAGGATCCTTAAAACAGTCCTGGATCTAGAAGGTGATCCAGATCCCTCCCACAATCTGCTGACTTCTTCCTTGGACTATTTCTAATTTTTAAGTTATCTTGCTAACAGATAAACAAACAAACGCTGGAAACACCATGACCTCCTGGTGGATGTTTTAACTCAGCTTAAGGAATAACAACACAATAATTAACTGATGCACTTTCAAACATTTCTGATTTTTCTTCTATCATTTTAATCTCAATGTTTATCAATCTTTTATTATTTATCAAGAAGAAACTGTCTCTGGTTTATTGATTTGTGTTTGTTTGTTCCTCAGACATCAACCTGGCCGGAGAACCCAAACCTCACAGGTCAAAAACCACTAAACGTTCTGCAGGAGACATGTACAGGTATGTGTCTGATGCAGCGCCTTCAGCAGAAAGTCACGTTGAAACTGGTTCATCATAAGCTGTTCTCTTTCTTCTACAGTAGCAGTTCCTCGTTCGACCTTGATTATGACTTTCAAAGAGATTATTATGACAGGTGAGTGAAAAGAGTCTAATAACACAGTAATTATTTAGTGACTCTCACGCAGTCGATTCTTCATTTCAGGCATCTAGTTTGAATACTTGACTCACACGTTCGTCTTCTTCTACAAACAACAATGCATAACTAAGTTACTAATGCCTTCATTAACTCTTGTTTACAGAATGTACTCGTACCCGTCACGAGTCCCCGCTCCACCGCCGCCTCTGTCGCGGGCTGTCATCCCATCCAAGCGGCCGCGGGTCAGTCTGAGCGGCGGAAGCAGCCGGCGAACCAAAAGCAGCTTCTCTTCTTCCTCTAAGAGCAGTCAGAGAACTTCTTCATCCAGAACAAGTGAGGGACCCGTCTATCTCCTGAAGCTTCATGTTGGTGATTCATGCAGACGTGATTCACTGACAAACACAGTTTATGTTTCTCAGTCAATCAAATGAACATAAACAGTGTGTGTTTACACTGTCCGTGTTCAAGCAGCAGGCGTTTCTGTCGGGCTCCAGCGATCGAATGTCCCAATCGATTAATCAATTAAAACATACTCGGATATAAATATACAATATAAAAAGATGAACTACTTAATAATGAAAACAAGATTTTTTAAATTTTAAGTGTAAAATACATTTTATTGCATTCATATCCTGCAAAATAGTAATTGTTTCTTTCAAAAAAGAGAAAAACTAAAATACTTCCAGCTTAACATTTTCAAGATGAAAACATAAATAAATATACTTGAAACTTAATATTCTCTCAAACAAAGTTACATGAAAATAAATTAGAAATATAATTCTTAGAATTAAAAAAGTGCATTAAATTGTTCCTTTGAATTGTGCAACTTCATATTCAGGACCAACATATATCACAGGCACTTGGCACGCAGGTGCTTCCTTGACAGGTGCTGCAGCTTTGAACTGATGCTGTTGTCTGATGTGAGCTCCACCTTACAGTGTTTGCATACTGCGGTGTTTCCCTTTGATTTTACTGTGAGGTGATCCCACACCTCGGACAACTTTTATCACTTATTTCTCTCGTTTTGCTGTTGCTCTTTTCCGCTGTTCTCAGCAGCGTCTGCTATTGTCAGTGCAGTGGATTTCAGGACATGTATAATAATCTGTATCGTCTACTTAACAAGGCCTCAAGGCAGCAGAAATTTCTCGGAACATTTTTTGTCAGTAAATTATTCAAGTGACTTGAGTAACTGTTGCAGCTCTACATTTTTGATGTTGATTGATAGCATGAGAGGAAGGCCTTCGAGCAGAAAGTGAAAGAATGTCAAGAACTTGATGGAACCTGCTTATTTTATACAAATACATTCTTTATAGTCTTTGATACAGGAGCAGATTTAAAGATTTATTGTATTTAATTAAATTAGAAGTTCCTATTTGTCTTTAACACAGAGATCCCGGAAGCCTATGAAAATTTTAGTAAAATCCCTCCCTGGGTTCACTACGGCTCAGGGAAGCTTTTCACAGACAGTTTTTGTTCTCACGCTTGTGCGACGCAAATACAGCGAACGGATTATCAGAAACTCTCTGTTAGACATTTCCTACAGTTTATTTCATTGCATCATCTCTTGTCCCAGTTAATGTTTCAACTGTTTGTTTTGTGGTGCAGGTCACCACAGATATTAACATCAGGCAGATCACCTGTTAGTCTGTTTTCTTTCTGATGATGCATCACAGATGTTTTTCTAAAATTTGTTTTATGGCATCTAATTAGCGTCAAGCAACCAAACTTATTTTCCCACGTACCCCCTTTTATGTCGCGGCCGTGTTGACGCACCCCCAACCCCCCGCACCTTAAAAAAAATGCCACAAGCATTTTTATTACTGTTGAAAGGACGTTGAATTTTTTTTAGGCTATATTAAAGACGGCATGTTTACTCAAATGAACAAAAACTACATCTAATGATGATCTAATGATCACAACAATGCGCTCCTGCGTCTGTAAAAAAGAAAAAAAGTTACGCGCAAGCTTCCAGTTTTAGGGCAAAAAACACAGGCTATGGAAATAACATTAGACCGCCAATAATTTGAATTAAATTGCAATAAAGTCATACAAAAACATGGCTCAGGAACCGATAAAAAAAAACTCTCTCTTGGTTTTTCTCCTTTATCAGTACTTTTTTCTGGGGGGCTCAAAGAGATGTCTTAAATTTAGATTTTCACAGATTTTTCAGACAGAATGAGATTTTCTGATCAGTTTCTGTCTTTTTCTGCAGTGAGAGTTGATGAGCTGCAAACCATCAAGAGAGAGTTGACCCAGATTAAAAGTAAAGTAGACGACCTGCTGGAGAGCCTGGAGCGCATGGAGAAAGACCACAGCAAGAAGTCAGGTAAAATTCTGCACGTCTGATGTAAACCAGTTCCTCTGACCTCTGACCTTTAACCTCGTGTAATATGTCGACAGCTAAGAGCATAAAACCGGAACCTGGTGAGGTAATGTCACCGCCGCACTCCAGCAACAAGAAGGATGATGGATCTAAGAGAGACAGGGAGAGCCAGGAGATAAACGACTCTGATGAAGAAGATGAGGATGAAGACGAGGGAGACCTGCTAGAGGAGGAAGAGGTGAGAACCATCAACGCGTAGGTTGAACTTATCGTACGTTCAAACTTATTGATAGTTTGATCGGATTTTTTCCTAAAACCAGGTTAAAAGCCAAGAGAGGGAGGAAGAGGAGGAGGAGGAGGAAGAAGAGGAAGGCGAGCATGTGGAAGGAGATGATGATGATGAGGATGGAGATAGCGTGAACGGAGATGATGACTCGTAGACTCAGAACGCACGGGTTCCAGTAGGAGCTCGGACTCCTGTTTTAACACTCATGTAGATAGAAACTCAGACGTGCACACAGACACAAGCATGGTGCGCACGCACACACACATTACTGTCCTATTATCCCCGAACATCCTCAGTTCTTATGTTTAGTTGTCCAGTATCACTGTAACAGGATTAACTAGCTGTAGATTTGTGTTTTTACACGGACTGGTAATGTCCTCGGAGACGGCGACTCAGTGGACGTCTCATCACGGGGACGGACATTCAGCCGCAAAAGATGGTTTTTAGCTTCTGTGTTTTTCCTTTTAGTGACCTTGTTTGTTTGATCTCGTGTCTGTACGTTCATGTAGGTTTTTTATATATACTTTTCAGTTTAACTGTAAAAGAATAAATTGCAATAAAATCTTAAATTTAACAGTGTTTATCTTTGTATAAAGAAAATTCCTTTCTGGTGATATTATTTTTCTTCCTCATTAGTTGAGTTTAACTTCACACAAACTGCTGGCAGATAAACAGTTGATGACAGTTTGGAATTTCATATATCGTCACGGTGACGGGAGAGAATGTTGCTAAATTCGAACGATACTGAAACAGGTTTATTTATAATGAGGGTTATTCTAGTTTATTCTCCATGATGAAACCGCAGCATTGAAACTTTTTATTCATTATAAAACACCCTCAGTTTGACCTCATTCCTCCAGTTTAAAAAAATAAACATTCAGAGATGGAAATATTTTCTCCCATTAACAGGAAAAACAGTTTAAACTGGCGTGTCGAAGAATCAGTCTGAAGTTTGCTGCTTTATTTAAGTTCTTGTTTTTCAGGCGCCTGTTAGAACTAAATGTACAAAAGGTGTTTCTGTAAATCTTTCAGTTTACAGTCACAGAACGTTGACGGAAACCTCTGCATTTTTTAAAGGTACAGTTTATAAGAATTTTACAGGTAAATACTCACACAACAGTCTAATGTCCCATTGATGTTGATAATAAAGTCACACGTTTACATTGGCACATTTAATCGGAATAAACGCCCAATCGGAAAAAAAATACGTCATGCATGTCAATCAGAATGTTTTGATCCGATGCAGCCTGATCAGAAAGAAATTTACTTCCGATCGAGAGGGGTGGTTTTGTCCGATCTTCATTCGGATAGACGTGCATGTATACACCCATTCAGAATGAAAGGGTGATAAAAGCCCACTGCGCATGCGTACAACTTCAGCGTGACGTCTTTCTGCTTTCGCAGACCCAAGTACAAAACATGGCGGGAGGTAAACAGAAGTGGTCTGCTGGCGCAGTCATCCTGTCATCCTGCTCTCCTCTCCTGTGGTGGAGGAGCAGTAGTAATATGTATTCAGCCGCTAGCTTGGTTAATGCGACCAGTAAAAACCCAAACATAAAGGTAATCACCTGCAGAAGGTCCATATTGGGGATAACGTGAGTCAGCTCGAGCACACGATGGGGCGGGAAAGACGTGCAGAAAGGACGGAGTTTGTTTACTTTTTTTTCTTCCCCCAGAAAGACAACTCGCTGTGCGCATGCTCAACTCATTTAACCTGATTGAGTGCTTGGTGCACTTGTACTCATGGCATGATCAGATCATTTCAGTTAGTGTCCATGTAAACAGGGATTTGGGAATTCAGATCGACCAACATTTTAATCAGATTGGGGAAATTTGGCGCATGTAAACGTAGCTACTGTAACAGATCTGGATCTCAGCCAGCTGGGTGTCGCTAGATTCTGTCATTTTAAAAAAGCTAGTCGGGACCAGAATCATTATTTACACGTCCAGACTTCCTGGTTTCATAACGAATCACATGTGAGTCTGCAAGGCTGCCAAGTCTTCAACACAAGCAGCCCTGAGGTAACTCATAGTAAACCTGAAAAACCGCGGCATCCTTCCCAAAAACTGAACAAATACAAAAGAAACAAAACGAGGATCTACATTAGAACTGGCAACCCAACAGAAAAATCAGTGAGGGGAGGGGGTGAGTGGCTGAAAGAGGATTCGGATGTGACAAGGTCTAATTCTTACATACTGTACCTTTAACCCCCCCAACAACTTGAGACTAAATTTTTAAGTGAAATAATTCAAACATCGCTATTGTTTGAAGTTTTATTGCATTCGGGTTTTTGGAGATTCTCGTCCATCCAGTCAAAAGAGAAACTAATAACATCTATTAGAACAAAACAAACTGGGTGTGACGCCAGTTTCTTTTTACAGTAAAATAGAATTAAAGCTCCCGTTCTAATCACACTTGGCACAAGCAATAATAACATTGATGCTAAGAAATTATTGAATGTATTAACAATCATATACAAACTTTATTATTAGAAATATTTACAAAGATATTATTAAAAACATGTTTGTAGCAGTGCTGAATTCTTCATCCCAAAGTGTTACTTCAGTAAAACATTCCATGAAAAAGTTTGACACTCAGTTTTTACTGTTTTAATAAATCAGCTTCCTTCACTGTGTCTTCATTAGGTTGTCGCTTCATTTCGGGGCTCGATCAGACAGTTTTCAGGACGGTCAGCGTCAGGATGCTCGTCAGGAGCAGCACAGCTGGAAGGAAAAAATAAATATTTATCAGATAAATAAAACCTGAATTAAAACAAAGAGTTCAAACTAATCGATCGGTCGATTTAACGTGTGAAACTTTTACTGAGGGGTTAAGATTCACATCAACACCTTCGTTAACAGAAAAAAGAAGTTGATCTTGTTTTCTCAACCATCTGAATCATAAACATTGTTCATTGTTTTCAGTGAAACTGGTTCTGCTAGAACTGTTTGGGTTTGTGGAACGCAGAGAAACAGGATTCTTTCCTGAGAAATAAAAACTTGTTGGATGTGAACTTATAACGATGTTTTACAGCATCAGACATGCAGAAATACATGATTTTATCATTTACTATTGAAATTTCTGGTCAGTATTTATCTGTTATATGTAAAATATTTCTATTTCTGCATCTCTGATGTCACAGAGAGACTGTACGTTTGTTTTTTCACATATTTAATTGATTTTATTCTCAATTCTGAGATTACGACATTAAAAATCTGCACATTGTCCCTCAAGTTTCAGAATGTATTTGTAAGTTTAGTTTCAAATAAAACCTTGTAAATCTGGATTCAGATCAAAGTGAGACTACATTTTTGGAGTTTTCTTTCGGTTCTGGTCTGAATCACCTTCAGGGTTATTTGGTGCTTTTAATCACATTGAATGTGTGAATGTAGATGCTGTTAGAATGAATTTAATTAGGATGTGTGTGTGTTTTACCATCAGAATAGAAGGCCCGGTTGGCACCTGATCCTGTTGTGGTGTTCGTTGATGCAGTTGTAGCTGCTAAATTGGCAGCTGGATTGGAAAGATCCAGAAGACCGCTGTTAAAGGTGGATTTAAAGGGCCCAATATTTCCATCTGAAAAACAAAGACTTGAAATCAAACTGGGTTTGAAACATTCTGTTATTGTGTCAACATTTATTGTCTTGTAACAAAAAATATGATCAAATTTAGAGAGGACCCTACTAGAGAGAGTTCCAGACCCCAGCAGGACGGTATAGGTGGAATCAGGGTTGCTCCTGGCGCTATTGGAGCTGGCGTTCAGACCCGGAACGTTAAACTCACACTGGATCTTATTATTACTGTCTACCGTTCCACGAATTGCTGTCACAGTCTGTCAAATTAGAGTCAGAGTTTTAATTATTCCAGAGACTCAGAAGAAACATTTTCAGGATCAAACATCACTTCATGAAGTTTAAAATTAAACAGTGACGACTCTCATATAGACTGAGATCTCACGAGTTCACAGTGGTTTCCAAATATGTTTAAACTAGATTACAATTCTGTTTGATCAATGTAACATAGAAGTAAAGAAAAGTTCTCACCCTATTCAATGAGACCAGCGAATAATCCGTGTTGTTTAGGGTCATGGTTGTGAAAAAAAAAACAGCGGTGGTGTTTTGAGCACAAATAAAAAGCATCGTGGATCCCTGGAGAAAGAAAAAGTAGTTAAAGATTAAGTTCTAACTGTGAACACAATGATCGGATTTTAGTGTCGTTGTTAAGGTCGAGAAAAAGTAAATAAAGTGATGAATCACTTCTAACAAAACTGGCGTTTCCTGCTTTCCTTGTTTCGTCTGTTCCGTTTCTCTTAGTAAAACTTTAATTAATAATCTAATTAACAGTAACATAGACTTTAGAGCAAAATGCAGATAATTTATATTGTGTGAATGTTTACATTCATTTGATGTCATATGAAATTACTTTTTTATTAATTTATCTAAGAGTTATCATTCAATTGTTTTGTATGAATGCAAATAGCGATGTTAATTATTTGTAAGAAATCTCTTAAAATCTTATTTAAATGCTGTTTTAGTCTCTTTCAGAAGGACCATTTTATATTTTTAATACTGAATAAAAGCACATAGTTTTACTGCCTTATCTTTTAGAACAAATAATTCCTAACACCACTGAGTGTTAAATAGTTCTTATAAAAAGTGAGTGTTTCATACCACAGATGCATTCTGGGTAAGACCCAGAGCGATGTAACCTGTGGAGTTCCCACTGAGCTGAAAGTACATTTCAGAAGAAGTTGCGTTTCGGATCACAGATGCGAACAGACAAGTGCTGTTTGATGCAGGATCACAGCTGGTTGGCGTCTCCAAGCAGAGTTTGGTGGTTCCACATCCTGTCCTGGTGATGTTAACCTGATGGACACGAAAATATTTTAAAAGTCAGAGTAAAACCCCAAATCACTTATCAGTGACCGGTTTGTACCTACTCTGTAAAAAAACGGATCTAGATATGAGTTTTTATTGTTAAAATATAGATAACAGTTCAGACAGTGGATCATCTAACTTCTGATTTCATTTTTTTATGGCACGAGGAAACAAGGGAGACAGAGAATGAGCTCAGTTTAAAAAACACCAAAGGTTTTCAATAAAAGGTCAGTCAAAACTAATGAATAACTTCTAAATAAATCCAAAGTAAACCATCAGTTACAATTGAACACTGAAATGACCCTCCCCACAAATCCTACAGTGAATTTTCACTCCATCTATACCTATCATATCTATATTGATCCAGTATGAATGAAAAAGATTCAAACTTAGTGTAAAACTAACCGTTCCATTAACAGCATATGAAAGTTGTGCCTGGACACCTGAAGTCACAAAAACCACCAGGATCAGGATCAACGTTCGCTCCATTCCTGCCAGGAATAAAAATTAAAATCAGATTTCATTTCAAATAATATTAATAAATAATAATAACATGATTAAAATAATAAAAAAAATATTAATCAAAGTTAAAAGAGATTGTGTTTTTTTTCAGGCTAGTTCTCTAATTAAATGAAAAAAAGTTTCTAAATAATAAAAACACCAAAAGAAATACTAAGAACATCTTGATTAAATCTCAAAAACCTGATTAAAAAATATTTTCTGAGACTTACTTGATGCTGTGAAGGTAAAAGGTTCCGTGTGAAGGTTCGAGTTCAGCAGGATTCGTTTATGCACCTGTGTGGTGGGGAAACAGAGCTTTTTGAAGCCACCTGAAAAGGGGCGGAGCCTACCTGTTGAATGATTCCAAGGTGTGTACTTCCTTTGTTCTTCTGTGAAATGACAAAAAAAAAGTTTCTGAAAAAGAGTCATGGCGTGTAATAGAGGAAACTATGTACTTTTTCTTAAACGGGAAATTTATTGTGAAACTATCACCATTAGATTTCTGAAAAAAACATTTTGGTCACAAATTATCAAATGTAAAACTTTAAAGTTTAATCATCTGAATAATTAAAACTAATATCTGATCAGAATTTAAAGTTTAAAATACAGTTCATTAAAATGTTTATAATACGAGGTGTTTATTTTTAACATTTAACTGAAACAGCATGAAAATTTGGTACAAACAGACAGAAAGAAGTCAAACATTCATATTTTCTCAGTGATGGAACATATAAAATGAGTTCATACGATTAGAATGTGGCACATGACACAAAAAAAAACGTCCTGCGTCATCAAATACATAAAAACCAGACTGTTTAGTGTTACTGTCCAAAACACTCAAAGAATGAAATGAGTCATCAACTCGTTGGATGTTTTAGTGTTTGTATCATTGTGTCACAGAAATGAAAACTTGTACCAGAACATAAGTAACAGCTGGGATCCATCATCAGGACTGATAAAGTAAAAATTAAATACATTTGAAGAAAACGGACTGAGCCTCTGGAGTGTGAAAAATGACCCTCTGGGGATCCCGTAACACCCGTCACCTGAAACGTTTAATAGGAGAAACTCTGGAAAAGAGAAATAAATCATCATGAGATCACAACAACAACAACAACTGTTTCCTTTCTAACTATTTTCACCGAGAAGTGTTGAAGCACAAAATATTCAGTAAAATCAGTGACACAAACCAGAGTTGTATTCAGATAAAACAGGAAGCGGTAAATGAACTTAAATACAACCTGGTGGTGATAATGAGATAATAAAAGTTAAAGGAAGTTTAAAAAGCAGATCTATTGGGATGTGACGGTCTTTGTCGAGTTATCTTTAAAGGAACTTCAGGTTCTACGTGATTCCTCTTTAAACAGTCCGTTTGGTCTTGATATAAACAGTCCGTGTTCTGTTCAGTGACTCGCTCGAACAACAACACAAAAATACTTTGAAAATGAACTGAAAAACTTTTCAATGAGAGAAAGTTTGTGTAATTACTTTGATGCTGTCGGAGTCGTAAGAGCTGAAAAATCCCCTTTTGAGTTTAATAATTAAACTGTTTGATGAAAAACCTGCAGATAAAACATGGATCTGTTTCCGTGGTGTTTTGTTCTTGATCTGGTTCTATTGGAGTTTAACTTGAGTGTATTTGGACAACAAGGTGGAGCTGCAGATTGAGGTCAACTGTTCAATGCTGGTTCTCCATCAGTCAGTGTCCTCACATGCAACCTGTCCTAAACTTTGAACAATGAACTCCAGACTCGGTTCAGCGGCTGTTTACAGCATGTTGTCTGCTGTATGATGGATCCGTGTAACATGTTTACCAGGTTCAGTCTGCAGTGGAAAACTTTACAAACCCAAATGATGACCGACTGGATCAGTGACCGTTTTTTTAGCCAAATAAAAGCTTAAAAACCTGAAAGTTAGTAAAAGAAGATGAGAGATGCATCATGTTTAGGTATGAAGTTTTAGTTTCACATTATTTTTAGGTAAATTAACATTTAAACCTGCAAACAAACAATATGATACATGACTTAATGACATCCCATCTCCAGGAATCAAATTGAATCTGAAGATAAAAGCCTTTTCCTCAGTTGTTACATAAAGGAAATCCTGGATGGTGTCAAGTCTCAGATCTGGTGGCTAAATATATCATTTATGTACAGATAATGATATAAGTAAGACAATATAGGTGGTACAAACAGGAACAACAAAATATATAATTGAAGACGATTTTAAAACTTATATCAGTGGCACAAAAATATCTTATTATACAGAAATATTTGGTTCATTTCAGCCCATATTTTCCTTTATTTGTTTTTCTGTTAATTATCTGCAATGACACAGAAATTAAATAAACTTCAAAAAGAGATTTTTTTTAAAGTTCTGAGATAAATTAAAGGAAACTTATTACAATTTGTTTGACATTGAATGACACCAGAAAAAAACTTTTTTTTTTTACTAGTTTTGAATTTTTTTCCCCATTAAACCATAAAATGGAAGTTTCTAAACTTTTCAGATTAGAAATCAGCAGAATTTAAAAGTCAGTCATGATCTGAACCTGTTTGTTCCTGTTCAGGGTCGTGGTGTCGATGTCCAGCTGTCACTGGGTGAGAGGCGGGGCTACACCTGAGCAGGTTGCAGTCCATCACAGAGATACATATAGACAGACAACCATTCACACTGAAGGCTGAGTTAGAGCTGCCATGCATAGTTTTGCTCTGTATGAAGAAGTTGGAGTCCCTGGGAAAAACCCACACATGCAAAGAGCATGCAAACTCCATCTAGAAAGATCCCAGCCCGGTTTCAAACCCAGGACCTTCCTGCTGCAAAGCAACAGGTCTCCCCACTGCACCACCGTGCAGCCCAGTATGACACAGTATGAAGGAAAATACTTTAATCTTTTACTCGTCATCAGTCACGAGGTGTTTTGGAAACAAACTTGAATGAATGCAACCTTTCAGGAACAGTCAAACACATTTGCAGTAAATGCTTCCCGGGAAGAAACATATTTACTAAAAACAGTAAAAGTCCCCAACTAAAATACTTTTCTCTGAAAATTAGAATTCCCTTAGAGGGAAAATAAACTGGTTGATGTAGAAACTTGTGTAAATCATACAAACCTTTTCAGAGAGAATAAAAGACTGTAAGATTAGATATCTTCACCTTTAGTAAATAATATCAAGTTTCGTCCCGTTTCTGTCCCTCCTTTGTTTAACTTCCCGTCACTGTGTCAACACTCATAAATACTTATTCAGTTTTATTGATTCTGATCAAAGATTTGAATGTGTTTTAATGAAGGTCTGACAAGTTTTCCATTTACATGGTGATGAATATCAGAAAGAGGCTCTTTTGAAAGGCCAACCTGCCGGACACGTTATTAAATTTTCAGAATTTCTCAGAAATAAATTGATATTTGAAAAAAAAAAAAAAATTGGAACACGAACACACAATGATCTTCAAGTTGTATAACGTCTTTAACAACAGAACAGAAAACCTGTTTTGTTACATTTACAGTTTCCAGTTAGGAGGAAACACGGATATTAAATCCATGTTATAAAAGTTTCCTGTCAATTAGATTAAGATCTTAACATCTACATACTGATCAGATCAAGACAAAACATTTAAATAATCTGGACAGAATCAGTTTGATTGAAACTTGATTTTAACAAAGTATTTTTATTGGTTGAAATATTTGAATGATACAAAAAGTATCTGTAACCGTTTCTCTGTCTGTAGACATAACGAGTGTCCAAACGTCTGTGTTTGTTGTAAATTGTGTTAAACTGATGATTTAACCCAATCAACTGGTTCTTTTAACTCATTGACAATCAATAACTTAGTTGTTTATGTAAATTGGGTTTGTTGTTTCTGTAAAGTGCCTGACTGGTTCGTGGTTTAGCTCTCTGTCTCCCTCTGGTGGCACTCTGATAAATCTGAACATTACTGTACCTGAAATCAGTATTATGTCCAAGAAACATGTTTTTCATGTAATTTTGGTTAAAAATGTTACTTCAGAGACAAAAACGGTCATTTTTGAACTTTGTAAATATTTAATTTGTTCAGTTAGACACCAATGCATTAGAAGATTTGCCTAAAACAAAAAAAAAAAAAGGAAATAAAAAACATCCAAATCTCTACATTTAATGACAGATCAGTGATGAACCTGAGAACAGACGTGGAGGAGATGATGTTTGCTTAAAGTGCACTGAAGAGAAAAACATCTCAGATATGTTTACGACAAAAACATCAAGCTATTTCCTTTCAGAAAGGATTTAACCTGATGAATTTTCACTACAAACAAAAACAAAAAAAAACACTCATTAAAACATTTTTTTGACCAAATAAAACAATAAAAAAAATTCTACTGCTCTGGAAGTTTCAGCTGAAAACACTGTAATGACTTACAGGTTTCAGACACAAACACTGCAGTTTCAAATATTAATTAGAACAAGAGAAGAAAATATTAACGATGTACAGATTATATACAGCAAACCGGACGGTTGTTTTCAGTTACTTTGCAGTTAAAAGAAAAAAAAAAAAGGAACAAAAAATTGATTGAAAATAAAACTGAAAATGTTTGACTTTAAAAAGTTCAAAATGACTCATTTACTCATTCATAACATCTACATTTAATGACCTCATTGATTATAAAACTAAACATGCAGAGACTTTAAGAAATCATTTCATCAACCGAACAGGAAGAAAAAATAGTTTAGGTTTAATTAGTCCATGAAACAGATGATTTCTGGAGACCATTAAACTCATTCAGGTTTCTTAAAGCACTAAAAATACACAAATAGAATTTTTTACACTTTAAATAATAAAAAGTAAATATTAGTGAAGGAGAGCTTGTTCCAATAATCCTCAAACAGTAAATTAAAGCTGTAAGCGCTAAAAAGGATCCATGTACCTGGAACCGCCATTAAAAACATCGAAACATTTTGTTATATAAATATTGTAGTACTGTAATGTGATACTTTTACTGTAAACGGGATCATGTCAGAGTAAATCTGTAAACTTTCTAGCAGTGATTTAAAACAGATTAAGAATTCCAGGATTCAGATTATGGAGCTTTAGTTGGTGATAAACGAGTCTGTGAAAATCTCGAGTCTCTCTGAGTCAGTAAAGACTCGATGCCTCATTATGGATCACTGATGTTTACATTCTCTGAACTCGCCCATCAGCAGGAGGTTTTAAAACGACACCAACAGAAATCTGGTAAAATTCCACAGACAAGCTGCTGGTTTGGGTTTTTTGTTGATGTTGACGGATTAAAATTTAGATACAAAGTCCGTTTTCTTTCAGAGCATCAGAGTGAGAGCGAGATGATCGAGATCCTCTCCGGCTGTGTTCGTGCTCTGAGTCCCCCCCTCTCCTCCTCTGCCTCCTCTCCTCCTCCTCACCTGCAGGCCTTTCGAACCGCCTCCTGGCGCTCTCCGCCCTGCCGCCGCTCGTCTCTCTCTGCTTGTCGGTTTCTCTCCTGTAGCGACTCGATTCCTCCCTGCTGTTTTCCTTCAGAACGTCTTGTTCCCTCCTCGTCTTCGTTTCCTCTCTGTGACCTCGATGTGACTCTTTTCTTCCGTCTGCGTGATCTTCTCTTTTCACCTCTCGACCTCCTGTCCTTTCTGCTCTCCAGTCGTCTTTCCCTCCTCTCTCCTCATCTCTTCTCCTCCTCCAGCTCTCCGTTCTGTTACTGTCTTCATTGTCTCTCTCCTTCATTTCTTTTCGTTCATGTTTATCTCCATCGCTCCTGCTGCTGCTCGTCCTCCGTGCACTCCTGCGTTCTGTTTCTCTCTCGTTTTTCTTCCAAGGAATCATCTCTTTTTCATCCTCCCTGCTGCTCCTCCTCCCTTCATGTCTCCTCTTGGTTTTGTCCTCCTCGCCACGTGCTTTTAAATTCTTCTCTTTCTCTGAATCCCCTGAAATGCTTTTAACTTCTTGCTCTTTTTCAGTCTTGGTTTTCTTTCTTTCCATCTTTTCAGTCACTCTATCTTCTCTCTTCTCGTGTTTATGTTCTTTTCCAGCTGTTATCTGGTTCTCTGTTTCTTTTTCCTTGTTTCCTTTCTGTGATTGTTCCTTCAGAACTTCTTTGGCTGTTTTCACACCTGTTTCATTGATCTTTTTCTTCTCTGATTTAGATTCTAACTTGTTCTCTTCTTTTCCCTTTGTTCTTTCATTACTTTCCACCTTCTTCTCTTTCTTTTCCTCCTCTCCTTTGTCCTTCATGCTCTTCTCATCCTTTTCCTTCTTCCTGATTTTGAAAATATCCTTGTCCGTCTCTTTGCTCTTCTTCTGCTCATCTTCACCCTTCTTCTCTAGTTTCTCCTCCAGGAAGTCGATCTCCTGCTCCAGTTCTGCCAGTTTCTTCGGGTCGGATTCCAAGTCGTCCTCCACTTCTACTTCCACCTCCTCGATCTCCTCGTACTCTTCCACCTCTATGCCGTCCATTGTCTTCTGTAGTTGTGTCTTCACCTTGTTCAGCTCCAGGAGGCCTTCTTGAAGCTCTTTACACACCTGCCTAATTTTGGCTGCAAATTTGGTTTTGGCACCTTTCCGTAGTTCATGAGAATCTTTGGCGAGAAAGAAAACATCCAGAGCAAGGAAGAGAGCGGACATGACGCCGGTAGTGACGCTGATGGCCTGGGCTGCTTTGGCGGCACCGCCTGCAGCACCTAAAACTTGAACCGTGCTGATGAGTTTGTCAGTGTTGATCATCAGGGCCTTTCCAGCGCGCCCGCCCTCTTTCATCACATGCTTGATGTTGTGGTTCAGAGCCTTCTTGGCTGCACTTTGGGTGTATTTCTCAAAATCCCACTCCTGCAGGGTGTCCATACCTTCCTACAAGTGACCAAAACAAGACAGTCAGCGCTGTCAACGACGCATCAAATATCAGTGAACCATCAAACATTTCCTCACCTGCACAAACTCCAGACACAGCCTGATGTCTTGGATCTCATCCTGGTAGCCCTGGATCATCTTCTCCACCTTCTTGCGGTCCATGTTGGAGTGAACCGTGTCTGTGATGTTGGCTGTCGCTGACGTGATGCTGCCGGCCGTCGCCACGCCGATCCCGACTGCCGTGACAATGATCGAGGCTCCAAACGTGAAAGGAGCCAGAATGAGCCCAGTGATCGTAGCCACGCTGCCCGCGACACTGGCCACGCCTCCACCCACAGCAGCCGTCACCGTCTTCTTGTGGAACTCGTCCGCAGCATCAGCCAGCGCCACAAGCTCCAGAATGCGTTGCTGCAAGGACGCCCCCCTCTGGTTGAAAAGATGCACAAACACACGAGCGGCCATGTAAACTCGGTCGGCCGCCTGCTCCATCGCCCTGCAGACACAAACAGGAAGTGTAACGGCTCACGGAAAAAAACTCAATTCTGTGAAGAAATTAAAATCACATTAAAGTACATTTACATTTCCACGTCTTCCTCCTGGAAGTTGGAACTCTCGTTCCACTCAGTCCAACCTGAGAACAAGCAGCACAAATATTACAATCCAAGCAAACGCTTTTATAATGATGTTAAAAGCTAAATGTTTACACCAACCTTTTACTGTGTTCCACCACTCCATCAGCTCGTTGTTTTCCTGAACAAAGACGTGTTAATGAAAAGGTTTCCTGTCTGAACACATCATACATGTTATAAACACACAAACCAACCTGTTGAGCTTCAGCTACGTTCTCATCAGTCGGATACGCTGCCATCTCTACAGGCTGAACCAAAACGGTGTTCTCCTGGACAACAAACAAACAAAAAAGAACTTTTATTTGTCTTTGAACAACATGATTTGAATCACATCTTTAAAATGTTTAAAACGCATCATTCTAACCGGAGGTGCGTTCAGATCCTGAAGCTCCACCGTCTCTTCAATGATAGGCATCTTATCAGAAGTCTGTAAAGCAAAAACAACATTAATACAGTCATTAAATCTGTGAGACTGAGTATCAGCATCAGTCAGCTGATGTTTTTCTTCACCTGTTTGGGCATTTTGGGAAGAGTTTTCTTGATTCGAAATGACACAACCTGAAGAAAATCAAAAGTAAACATTAGTAATCAAAGCACAAACAAAACGATAGGCAGCGTTTGTGATTTCTGAATAAGGAAAGAGAAACTGATGTTATTAAAATACGATTGTTACCAAATTTTAGGCTGGAATCCATCGTGTTTGTGAAAAGAAACAGAACTCACTCGTTTTTTCTTCTTTATGGTTCTTTTCCGCTTCAGCCCGCCTCCCGTTAGCGGCGGAGTCTCGTCACCTTCCTGAAATAGAACGACACGCAGTAACTGTAACTAATCAAATTCTTTCTTGTATGTATCATACCAGGTCTCATTATACTGGATCTCACAGAAGTGTATTTTATCACAGAGACTTTAGTGGGAATATTCAAGTCCTGACTGAGACACATCATCTGATTATCCTGAGTGGAATTCACTGGAGTTAATCTGAGTTGGTCTATCTCTAACTAGTGCTGTCTGTGTTCTGTCACCAGCAGCTGCTGACAGAGAGATCAGATTATGCTCGTGTGGTTGTTCGTACCTGCTGCTCTGTGTTTTTTGGTGCCCGCCTGAACATCCCTGAAAACCCAACTCTTTTCTCCTGTTTTACATAAAAAAAGGACGTTTTGGTTTAGATGCATAAAGCAGGTGAGATGTTATAATCGGTGTGTTTAAGATGCTCTACAGGACTCACCTTTGTGGTGCTGGTGGCGTCAGACAGATTATCGTTACTGGCTGACGTTTCATCCTGAGCTGGAACCTCCTCCTTTAAAAACATTCAGTCCACAACTTTAAATTATTTCTGGCACAAATTCACTTCAGTGACTAGAAGTGTTTACATTTGGATACGAACATATTCATGCAGAATAATAATTAAGTCTGGCTTTTTTCAAACTTTTTTAAAAAGTTAAATATTGGTGAAGATATTTAGGAAAGTAAATGTGTAGAAATACTTAAGACTTCTTTCCTCATGATGATCCAGAAAATTAGACTCTTGTTTATATATTTAACTGATTTTAACCAACAGGTCTTAATATGGTGAGTTAACAGAAGATTTATAGTAATCCATTATTATGTCAAATTTTTATGGTTTCACAAAATTGCATATTTTATATGCAGGCATATCTAATCATACATCACAGACAGAGATTCTTTTTATTTCTGGTTTTATGCAATAAGAGCTGTAATTATTTTTAAACTAGTGAAACTTGCTGGCTGCAGCATGTTGCATCATTACGCTGATCAGTTCGTCTCACCTTTCCGGTCTCCATGAGACTGTCGCAGCTGACTGACAGCTGCTTTGAGCTACTGAGAGGATGCTGGGTGGAACAAACAGAGACATGTCAGTTACTGTATCCGCTGTAGTCTGTCAGGTTTGATTGGTTGTTAAATGACAGACACATAAAACAAAATGATTTGGTCACCTGTGTTGTGACAGAACGTGGAGCCGGTTTTGGAGACTTTTTAAAGAATCCTACAAATCCTACAGTTTTCTCCTGGAACAGAACAATTCAATCTGACAATCAGTGAGAGGAAACAGTAAAAAAAATGAGTTGAGATCATCTTTACTGAGAAGTTCTCTTGCCTCCGTTGTGTTTATCTCCAACAGATCTTCAGAACTGTCAAACAAATTTCTGTCTTTGTTTGTTGAGGTTGATTCCTGTAGAAAAAAAACATCATAAAGACCAAATGAAGAACAAACAAACTATAATTCTGCTGTAGATTTAGTAACCAGATCATTACTGCACCTCATCTTTGGGTTTGAGAGTTTTCTTAAACATGTTGGTGAAAATACTTTTGTCCTGAAAACAGAAACAATGTTTTTAAATCACAGAAATAAACCATGTTTTTCATGTCTGTGTTTTTGGCTAAAATAGAAAATAATTTGTTTCCAATTTTATTTTCAAAAATTATTGAATATAAATCAACAAAAAGTGTTTTTTCTTTTCTTCAGATGTGATATTTTGAATTTTAAATAAATTATTTAAACAAGAATAAAGAGTAAGTTCACTATACTGCAGAAAGTATTTGCTCATCTACCTTTACACACACATGAACTTTACTAACATTCTATTCTTAATCCAGAGGGATTAATGTGAAGTGGGTTCTGCAAAGACTTTCCATGAGATTTGTCAGTGTGTCAGTTTTTAGAAATATTTAAAGATCCTTTTAGAAACACATTGGAGAGATCAGGTACTGACGTACCTGAGTCTGCTCCGATCCATCCAAAAGGTGTTTAATCAGGTTTAGGTTCTGCGAAGACTCTGTGAAGGTCAGTCAAGTTTTTCCACATCAAACTCTCATCCAGGTCTTTGAGAACCAGATTTTTACTCTGGTGTGCAGTCATGTTAGAACAGTAAGGCACCATCCTCAATCTGTTAAGAGCACTAAATTGTCCAAAATGTCTTTTGCTAAAGCATCATGGGTTCTTTTCACTGAAGTGAAGGGGCGGAGCCTAACTCATGAAAAACAAGCCCACATCATAATCCTCCCACCATCAGCTGCTGTCAGATAAGTGCTGTTCTCCTATCAGTGGACAGACTCATCCATCACATACGTATTTGCAGAGGTGTGATCTCAGCACCAAGCATCAACTTACTTAGAGAAACTCATTCTTTAACAGCTTTAATAGACTCAGTGCTGGATTTTATACACCTGTATACCCTGATGGGTGATTAACAGGCTCTTGCTATCATGTGAATTAGAAGACTTAACATTTAAAACATGCAGGACAGTGAGTCCTGAGGACTGGAACTGAAAAACACTGATTTAAAGCAGAACTAAGTAAGTTTTGCTCTCGCTCTCCCCCTACTGGTCCCCTGTGAAAGCTCACTGTCGTAACGTTCCCCCGCCGCCGCCGCAGACCCCCCCCCCCTCCACCCCGCCGCCGCCCCACCAACAACAACGCACAGAGAACGCTTTTGCAAGAAGAAAGAAAAACAAAACCAAGAAAATGTCTCGACAGGTGAGTATTATTGTCATCTTTGCGCTCCTAAGGGTGGCGTTGCTAACAACGGCAAGGGCTTCATGCTTGTATTTATGTACGTGAGTGTGAGTGCCGTAAAGCAGGTTTGTTCTCGCGAAATTAGTCGGGTCCGATCCACTGAAAGTTGCAAGTGCTGCTTTCAGGACACAGACCCCGGAGGGAGGGGAGGGACCCACGAATCACCCCGCCAAGTCCTTGTTTACCCCCACAGGGACTCTAGAAAACATTTATTGAGGTGAAAAAACTTACTTAGTTCTGCTTTAAGGGATGAGTAAATACTTTTGGTAATATAAAAGAGGAATACTGAAGAAAACTGATGTTTATTTACAAAGAACTGACCTCATCTAGCAGGTTGTCTAAGCTCGATGATCGTTTGAAGATTCCAGCCAGACCTCCTTTCTTCTCCTAAAACACAAACACACACATGCACATCTTTATTAATTACCTCAGAAAAGTAACATAAAGAGTCCAACTGAACGTCAACATCAGCTGTTGAATAAATATTGTTGCAGACAGTGACATACAAAAACTTTATTATAGACTGAGATATTTTCATTATTTAAATATTCATATTTTACCAGTAAAGCTTGTTCTGAAACAACACAGTTCATTTCAATTCTTCTTTATTTATAATGAACTGAAATTAAGTCTGGTCAGATTTATTCTAACAGCTTTTATGAAAATTTTAGCAGCAGATCAACTCTGCAGGCAGATTTCACTTCATCTTTCTAAGGGAATAAAAAGAATGTGATTCAGACAGAAACTAATAGAGAAGTGATATTTCTATATAAATACCTTGGGGCTGGTTGTATCTGTCAGATTCTCGCTGCTGGCAGAGAACTGGTTTTCAGATTTCACCTCCTGTTTACAGAAGTAAATAACAGTTTTTAATAAAAGCCCTACATAGATATGATTGTGATGTCTGCAGCAGCTGCTGTACCGTCTCAGCTGTGGCGCCCTCTGCTGGTTTGTTTTTTTTCCCAAACATGTTGCTGAAAATGTTTTTCTCCTGTAAATAATTCAAGTGTCAGTAAACGCTGCAGCTGAAGATATTCTGGATTAGTTTCTGTTTCATCATACTGACCTTGTTGTTGTCAGAAAGCTCTTCACTGCTGGCCAGCAGCTCCTTCTGAGACTCTTTATCCTGAAATAAAGTTTGACTTGTGTAACTGATAATGTTTGGAAATGTTTCTGCACACATTGGACCACATGTTTACCTGCATTTCTCCTTTGGGAGTTTTCCTGAGAAATCCACTGAACAAACCACCAGTTTTCTCCTGATATAATATTAAAAAAAAATACAGATTTCAGGATAAACTGAGTTGAGTGTTTGGAGAATCTGATTTTAACTCACTGACCTGTTTGTTCTCTGATAAATTTTCATCGCTGACCAGGACTTCGGTGTCAGAGGAGCCGTCCTGGGAGGAAAGATTAAAACTCTTCAAAGCTGTTTCACCTTTAACTGTTACATTTTCTAAAATTATTTTCAGTTAATTATTAAAATATCCCCTTAATAATATAAGTTCTCAGCCAGACCTTCACTGCTGTTTGAAAACTTATCTAGTTTATTCTCCTTGGAAAAAAATAAGTAAAGTTGGGGGAATTTCACAAAACTCTAAGATGTTAAACTTTATAAAAGGAACATTAAAAATGAGAATCTAGGCTGTGATGTTTGATGATGGAGATGCTGAACGGACCTTTATGCTGGCAGCTTCAGGCAGACTCTCGCTGCTGCCTGAAACATCTGTATGTGCAGACAAACTCTCCTAAACAAAATACAAAATGCATTTTTTAAAAACATTTTTTCCAACATTGTGTTTTTTTTCTTTAATCGCTTGTTAACATGTATGTAACACTGTAAAGCCTCTAAACTGGGTAAGATAGTGGAAATCTGAAACCTATTAAAACTAATCTAATGGGAGGGATTTAGTTCTTCACCTGTGAAACATCTAGTTTCTCAGGTGAGTCAGTTCAGGAGATACATCCTGCTCTGATTGCTGCTCTGCCTCTAATGAAGCAGTGAAAGTGAATTTGACTCGTCACAACAAGATTAAGGAGGAATGCTACAATAATGGCTAATTAATTCCATATTTCAGTCACTGTACACAATATGGACGCTTTGACGCCAGTGTCCCTGAATGAAAGGAGATTCCCTGGTATTGGTGTCATGGTGTCTGCAACATGTGAGGACTGAAAAATCCAAATACTGTTTGCTGAGGAATTTTTCTCTTCAGACTAAAAACACACACAGCTTGTTAAAACCCTCATAAAAATAAAACGGTTTCATATAAAACCCCCATGTGTGTTCACCTCCGTCGCTGCTTTTGGAGTCTTTCTGAGTCGTCCAAAAAACCCGCCTTTTTCCTTATGAAAGAAAAACACAAACAGCAGAATGAAATCTCCGGGTTTCAAAGGAACAGGATCCTCAGCCAACAGAACTCCACCCACATGAGTCCTGACATGTTTCCATGTTTGTCGCATGACTCATGTGGTTTTATGTCAGTTCTGCTATTAGAGACTCACTTTATTCTCAGACAGGCTGCCACTGC
The DNA here is from genome assembly GCA_006937955.1 of Pachypanchax playfairii. NCBI lineage: Eukaryota > Metazoa > Chordata > Actinopteri > Cyprinodontiformes > Aplocheilidae > Pachypanchax > Pachypanchax playfairii. The sequence goes on along the minus strand of SSNP01000011.1, from coordinate 5,411,459 downwards.
TGGCAGACAGATCCCCGTGCAACGGCTCTCCACCCTAAATACAAAATAAATAGGTGTTACTCCACCTGTGTGAACACAGAACTTGGAAAAAAAGTGAAGAATTCAGAGAAACCGGTTTAAATATGCAGCACTTTTCAGACTTATAACCACATTTCATTGTTTATATCTTTTAATTAATTAGATTCACATTAGATTCAGATGAGAAACCTGTTAAAGGTTTTATTTATGTGAACAGAAAAACTTCAGAAGTGAGAGTTAAAATTGTAGATTTTGTACCTCCTGCAGGCCTTCTGAGGGTTTGGGAGATGTTTTAAATATTGAACTGAAAACACCTCCTTTCTGCTGATACAATAGAGAAGGATTTTAATTTGTTCTTGTTTCCATATATAATTATTAAAAATTAGTTACAGACACTGATTTAATGAGAAAACCGATTCTGAAGTGTTCTTACTTTCTCAGACAGACTCTCGCTGGCTGACAGATCAGATGAAAGTGATTCTTTATCCTGAAACACAAGTTTAACCAACAAACTTCCATTGTAAACATCTCATTATCTAAGAGTCCTGAAAAACACTTAACACTTTGCTAAACTGGACAAAATGGGACAGTAAAACCTTGGATATATTATTAAAAATAAAAAACAATTAATTGAAAGAGGGACGAGTGCAGAACAAAACTATTTTCTGATCAGACTGGATTTTATCAGAATTTCTAAAACATTCATTTTTAAAAAATATAAAACTTTCTTTAACATTTGAAAACAGAAGACAGTTTGTCACATTATTTTGTTGTAAATGTTGGAATAAATGAGCAGAAATAATGTCACAGTAAAACCTCTCAGATTTTATAAATAAGAAAACCCAGCAGGAAATGATCACCAATATATTAAAAGATCATTTTGAATCTGACGATAGTTACTTCTGTTTTCTGATCATTTAATTGATCAGTTCTCTAAACCTTAACTCACTATGAATCACCTCATCATGTTCAAATAAACCCATTCTGATGGTTTTAGTACATCGGTGACCTCCAGATTACCTGGTCAGGTTTCAACTCATTCAGAATCTTCGGTGATTTGCGGAGGATTCCGCTAAAAAACCCCTTTTCCTGGCGACAGACAAGTCAGCAGTGTGTTAGTGATGCAACTGGTAAATAGTGATAATATTGCAGTTAAACCACCAACTCATTGTACAGATTATCAGAACAAAGCTCACCTTTGAGTGAGTCTCTGTCAGGTTGTCATTACTGGCCGACAGCTCGTCAGGAAGAGACTGTCGGTCCTGAAACACAATGATCCAGTTCAGTTTTCATATTAAAACAGAGGTTTGGTAAAACATCAGCATGTAAACTGGGTGTTTAATTATCCTACCACATCCATTTTTGCTGCTTCTGTTGGCTTTGGCGACTTCCTGAACATACCGCTGAAAATTCCTCCTTTTTCCTGAACCAGACACACATTTAATTATTTAAACTGATATAAAAGACAGTTTTTTTAACAGATAAAGCCACTGTGGATCTGTGTACCCTGTAATGTTCAATACTTTAAATCCAGTTATCTCAATCTGCTCACCTTGTGTTCAGACAGACTGTCGCTGCTGATGGAAAGCTCACTGTGATCACTCAAGTTCTCCTAAAACACAAAAATAATGTCAAAATTATTGTCATGTGACAAATAATAAGTCTTATTACAAATTAACTTCATGTCCACTGGCACATTTCTTCTCATTCTGAGCGTCGGCTCACCTGTGCAGGCGTCTCATCTGCCGGTTTGTTTGACTTCTTCAGTAAACCAGAGAAAAAGTTCACTTTTTCCTGTAAAGAAACATAATTTTAAGAAATAAAAACAAAAAAAGAACAAAAAGAAATAAAACATCTCTGAAACTGAACTGGATAAAATTTGTGCTTCTTTTGATTGTAGAACATTTTGTCGTTTTTTTTTCTTGTTGCTAAATGCAGCATTAATGCAGCACTTACATTAGTTTGTTCAGATGTTTTTTCCTCTTGTTGTTCATCATCTTCAGGATCAGTGTCTGCTTTACTGACCTGCATGTACACAACAAATAAAGTTTGCTTTTATTTCCCCTTTTGAACGATTTCTTTTAGCAAAGTCGAGACAAAAGTTAGAACGGGAGAGTTTTTGTTACCGTCGTCAACGGAGACGAGGATCTCTCTTTGGGTGTTTTCCGAAACATTCCAGCGAGCAGGCCTCCCTTTTCCTAACAAAACAGAAAATAAAAGTCTCACTCATCTGTGAAGCAGTTTGTTACTCAAACACAGATAATGTTTAATATTTATAAATAATCCCAAATTTAACATCGCTATTTGTCATAATCAGAAAAGCAGAAATGCGGTTTCCTTGTTTTTATTTTTAACAGAATTAATTCCTTTCACATTATCTGTCTGTTATATAGATAAATGAGTTATATTGTGAGGAAAAGCAGAACTTTATTGTTTCTATCATGTTGTTGAACTGCACCTGTTTGGCTTCTACATTGTTTTGGAGCTTATTTTTCTCTGCAGGTTGTTCCTTCTCTGAACTGGTTTCTTCTGTACCAGGATCTGGACTCGGATCTCTGCTGGCCTGAGAAAAGTCAAGCAAACAAACAGCTTTTGTTACCAAAACAGGAAACAACCGACGAATTAGACCTCGGCTCTGGAGGCTCATATTTAATAACACTTGAAACCTCCTACAGTCATTTTATAACAAATAAAAAAACTCTCTCTTCTTCTCGCCCCAGGAAATTAAGTATTTTCAATTTATATTCTGATAAACTTAAGAAAAAAATGCAATCAGAATTCAAATAAGTGCTTTACGGCCTACCCATTAATTTCTGAAGCCAGTCATTTAATCTCTAAATACAAAATCAGATGATAAAAGTGACACCAGAAAGATTTAAATATCAGGATTTTCATGAAAACATGAAACATGTCAAAATGGAGAAATGTTTTATGAGACATGAGTTAACAGTTATCAGATTTTACATACAGAGACTCATTCTGCTTCTATTTCAGGTGGTTGGTTTTTTGTTTTTTTTAACAGTCCATAATGTTACTAAATTATCGGTAATATGAACAGTTTAAACCAGTTTAACTGTCTCACTGTGGTTAGTTAGAAATTATATTCATTGTTTTTATTTTAAGCTCATGATGGATTTATTTTATTTTGTGGTTTTGTGGCATCCAGGAAGTCCATCCACAGTTTGTTTCTGTTTTTAACCCAGATTTCATTTCATGTTGTGATTTTAGCTCCATCTTTACACAGTACTGTTCTGTTTGTTGTGCTTTCTGATTTACTCTGACTGGAACAAATATCATTTTATTAAGTTGCTATGTTTTTTAGTTATCAGCAGTTCCTGATTTGACCTTCTGATGTGAAATTGTGCAGAATTGGGATGGTTATGTGTTTATAACTCATGAATCTCCAGACATCAGATTAGATTTGTTAACACATATTTAAACTCGCTAAACTTTAAAGACCAAAGTTTGGACTTTCTCCAAACATCATCCAAAAAAATCTTGTTAAAGTGGGACAGCCACATTCTCATGATGATGAAGGTTGATCTACTGATCAGGAGGTGAGCAGGTTCAATCCCAAACCCTGGCAGGCCAGAAGGATGCGAGGCAACACACAGAAACCCAAAGCCAGGTGGATCAAATGCAGATTAATAATTAACCCCCCCCAAGGGGCTCAATAAAGTATCAATCGACCAAAAAACCTAAAAATAAACTTCTCAGCCACCACCAGCAGAAAGCCCCAACACCAGATGATGATTCATACCTTTGGTGACGACTTGAAATGTAAACCTTTTATTACTCCTTTAAGAACGCCCTGCCAACCATAGTCACATGTCACAAACAAGCTGACAACATGGAGACACACACACACACTTACCGGTTTGTTGCCAGCAACCTGTATGACATCGCTCTTCTCCTGGTCATCAAAGACATCACTCACATAACTCTGAGAACGATCAGAAGAATTCATTCCAGTTAAAACTTTATTGATCAAAATGCCTAAAAAACTTGGTTTTAGCACAATAATTGATGCACTTAGAAGTTTTATTAATTCTTTAAATAAAAGTGTGTATTTTTAAATCACTTATAACATCTGGTGAGTCATAAACTACTGAGTTCAACCTGCTGACACAAATAAACGGCATGTCTGAAAGCACAGGTAATATTTTTATGTTAACGCCCACACATGCACGCGTGCACACACACCAGTCTGCTGAGGGGGCAAAAACTCTGTTTGTATAACAAGGATGATTAAATCTGTCACGCTTTCACCTGCACGTAAAAACCTAACAGACCCTTTATAATGCATCCCATCCACTTCATCAAATATATTTAACTTAACTGTTTGGTCTGTAATTTACAGTCAGGAATTAATGTGCACTGCTTACAGTAAAAGATGGAGTTTTCTCTTTTTGGCTCCGCCGAAACATTCCTGGCAGGACGTACTGATTATTCTACAGAAAATCACATGTTAAATGTAAAACACGTTAAATGTGCTGGTAAAAATCAGGCTGCAGGAGAAATACCTGCTTAAAATCCACATCATCAGTAGCAGCTTCTGGTCGGTCAGTTTCTCTGGAGCTCTGAGAAGGAAGAGGAAGATATTTAATCACAGCACAGATTTTAAAAATGAGGTGAAACCTGGGATTGTAATATGCGGTTAGCTTCTACCTTTCTGTGCTCATTGTATTTGGTTGTGGCTTTTAGTTCCTACACAACAAAAGATAAATTAAGCAAAGAGGAAACAAAACAGGCTCACACATTAAACTGCTGAATCCTGTCAACTTTTTAAAACAAACATCTTCCATCCAAACGAGAGAATATTCACTTCAAGACGCGACTGGCTGCTAGGTACCTTTTCTGTGGGTCTGGGGGGGACGACAGGAGTTTCTGATGGTTTTGTATCTTCGTGTTTTAAATTGTTGTTAGACTGAAGAAAGAAAAATAAAGTTGATCAATAATTTAACATTAACTCTTTGTCTCGTGTTATTTCTCTTTAATGAAGTCACAAACCTCCTGAACGAGTACCTGGTTGTTTGTAGCTGCTGATTTGTTCAGTCTGTATTGTGTGTGACTCAGCTGCTGCAAGAAAAACAAAAACAATCCAAGTTTAGTCAAACTCAGTATCTTCGGCTGAATTTGTTTTATATTAGATATATTTAAAATCACACTAAATAAACTTCTTTTTGTGGCATGTTTTATTCTACAAATAAACTTTATTTTGAATAAAGAATTGTTTAAATTACATACCAAGATCAGTTTTGTAAAGAAAATGTTTATCCAAGTTTGAAATGAATTAAAAATTACAATGAATTTACTGAAACTTCAATTTTGGAATTAGTAGATTTACACAAAATCTGACACCATATTCACAAAAAGGTAAATATGCCAAATCTTACAAAGTGCTTAAGCTACATAGAAACATTACACAGAGAAAAAAAAACTATAATCTCAATTTTGTGTTGCTGGAAACGTGCTGATCTTAATGGATGATCTGTTTACACCTGAAACTATCAGCTGGAGAAACAATGATGCTCAGAAATGATCAGCAGAGCTCAGTCTGTTATTCTGATGAAACACACAAAAAGAGACTTACAGAGTCTGTGGGTCGCTGAGGCACCACGGGAGTCGGCTTCTCTACCTTTAACTGTTAACATAAAGTTATATTTTAAAAGGCTTTGACGTTGGAACAAACACATGAATAACTTAAGACAGATTACAAAAGGTTTGAGTTTATTACTGCACTTGAGTGGGTTTTGGAGGAGGTTTGGGCTGGAAAACAGGAAATAAAAAGACAAAAGAGAGCTGTGATTCTCAACAGATGTGACATTCAATGTTTTTGATTTTATTTAAATCTAATATGGCATCATTACCAATCAAAATAAAACCCAGCAGGAGCACTGATTGCAAATGAAATACAAAAAAACTGAATATTTGAGGAGTAAATGCTCAGAAAAAGAGGTGGTGAACTGTCACGGTTTCATGATCACCGGACATGCAGGAACACATATGACACTGGGAATGCGGAACAGAGCAGACAGTGACGGGTTCTCCACAAACAGCCAGAACCTGTCCGTAAGGTTGTGTTGATTTTACTGGCTCAGAGTCAAAACTCTAGTTGCATCAACATGTTGTTGCTTTGTGTATTGTGTGAGATATTTCCATCTCTGCCTCAAGCTGAGAGACATGTATGTTACGAGCAAACCACCACACCGTTCATGTGACATCTTATGAAAATATGTTGGAAGTGTTCTCACCGGTTTGGGCTTCTTTTTGACCTCTGGTTTCATCATACAGGCCTCCATCCTGCCTGCTTGGTGACACAAACACAGTTTAACAGGAAAGTTTTAACTTTGTATTGGTTTCTGAAGACAGTGGTTGATCGAGGACAATAAGAAGGAGCTGCTAGCTTGTTGCTTTTCGTGTTTTTGCTCGCTGAAGGTGTCTCAGGATTTTGTGATTATTTTCCACGAGATGTCTGTGTCTGATGGAAAAAAAAACTTTTCTAAATTTCTTCTACCAGTATTTTTCCTGCTCTAATAGAGTATGATGTCATTTAAAAACCGTTTTTAGTAAAACACTGAGCCAAAGTGACTTTTATGGAGAACAGATATGATGTTTTTTCCACATGAGAAAGAACACAGACCAAACTGATGCAATCAGCATGCACTTGTGCTGAATTTGCATCTCAAAGTGTCAATTTAAACAAACAAAACCATTGTTCACCTCACACTGTTAATATTCAGCATTTTTTGTCAACATATGGGCATTTCAGTTACAGATAAATTCATTGAACATTGCTACAACAATTGAAGATACAGTAAACCTTTTTCTTTAACCAAGTTAATTGGTTAAAGAAAATAAAAACACTCAAAATCTCCAAATCTGGTTAATTTGTTTGCCTTTTTACCATCATCTGTCAGATCAAAATAATTTGTTCTTACTGTTATTTGACTGGTCAAACAGTGGAGCTGGTTTAATTAAACTGGACTGTTAAAAATACAAACCCAAGTCTTTTTTAGCAGACTACTTCTTGAGGAAGCTTTGGTTTGTAGAGTTTTGAAACAGGATGTGACATCTCTTGTATAAGTCTTGTGGCAAGTACAGTTTTCTTTGCAGATATCAGCTGCATCAGAATATGAACATCAGATCCAACTACAGCAAATTCAAAAACACTTCTGAAAATAAACACAAGCTTCTTCAGCGACAGGAACAGGGTTATAGAGTCATTTAAGTTCATTGTGATGGACAAGAATGGATTTCAGTGCGGCTTGGCTGAAGAGACAAAACAAAGTGATGAAGATCAGCAGATTTTAATGACTTCAAACCAACAACCTCCAAAATCCAGGTGGAGTCACGTTGTAGGAACATAATCTTGCAGCTGTGTCTTAGTAAACACTTCATACAGATTCTGATATTTACCATTTCTTGTATTTGACATATTCTCCTGGGTTTATTTCCCCCATTTACTCCCATTTGTGTAAATACTTATAACAAATGTGTTCCCAAAAGACAAAGTGTCAAAAACAATGTTTTAAAATCTGTTTTATTCACTGAAAAATGTTCAAGCAGAAAAAAAAAACCCACAATCACTTATATCCACAAAATATTTAATATTCTTCACCAAAATATGGTGAAGAATACATGAGGGGAATTACAATACTATAAAACTAGAAGCAATTATATTTATGCACAAAAAATCTTATCAAAATAGATAAAGGTTTGCTAATTATAGAAAGGAGAGTTTCTGAATTTCATTTTATTTTACAAATAAAATCTAATGTGCAGACACCTTTAATAAATGTTACTTTACATGATAAACATATAACGAGGTTTATTCTTTGTTTTTGTTGATATAAATAACCGTTGGTACATTTTAGCTTGTACGCTAAAAACTTTTAGCTCTCACGCACGCGCGCGGACAGTTAACGCCAAATCTTTCCCTTCTTGAAAACGTCGAAAAATTCGAAACCGTGAGATAAAACACAATCAAACTAACCTTCTATATGGCAGACCAAGTAGATTCACATACCAGAGAGACTTCAGAGACGCGGCTCACATCCAACTTGTAGAGATTAACATCAAAACGACGAGTCGTTCTCTGTCAACAGACTCCAAGGAGTTTTTAAATGGTCCACCCGCTCTATAACATCTGCACTCAGGAAGCGTTCATGAACACCACAAAAGCTCGGAAATCACACTTCCCTTTCATCCCACACCCGCAAACTTAGTTATTATTTTTTACTTATTTTGTTAGTGATTAAAAAAACAATAATATATCTATGTCACTGTTCATATAACTGTTTCATATATTATAGTTAACGTCTGTTTTAAATGATTTAACATATTAATATTATTTCGAGTATACATTTCTGTATTTTCTTGCTGTGCATCCTATTTATTGTTTGTTTCCACATGTATAACCGTGAAAATATGCTGCTGCTCGGGTATATTTGATTAATCTGAAAATTATAATTTTTAAAATTCTAAATAATAATAATTCTAAATAAGACATATTTAAACTATATAATGCAGGAAAATAACAGTAGTTGATTGTTCTTGTAGCCTTGTTGCATCCATTATAACTTATCTGCACAATGTCAGTCTCATGTTTCTTAAGCATGTTTACTTCATGACATAAATAATCCACACGTTCCCACCCCGCCTAACTGTGACATGGTTTTACCAGCAGAACAAAGCATGATCTTAAACAAACCCAAACACACCCTGACCTGAGAGCTTCTGTGCCTTTCATCCTGCTAAACCCCTTGTTGCATAAGAAAAACACTTCCTGACCCATTAAAAGACCCCAGTGGCCAAATTCCTGTGTGTTTCCAGTTTCTTGCCTTGCTCTGAATAGGTGATCTGAAACCTTTTGTTATTTATTGGTTTCCAAGTTGATGGTGAATTCACCTGTAAGAAGGGCGTGGCCAGTTTGATGGCAACCTGTGTCTGTAAAAGTCTTTGTGACTCACAGACTTCCCAAGTGTCAGAATAATTAGTAAGTAAATGAATCCTTAAAAATGACGAGGCATCATCTAAAAATAGAAAAACAAAAAAGAAAGATGCTGTAATTCTGGAGTTTAAATTCTGATCAGCTAATTCTGGTGGAGTGGAAAATTACTGGCTGCATGTGCACTGAATATTGGATACCCAGAGGATCACACACACCCCTGATTAGACTTCTGCTTTTATTAACACACACCAGTCTAAAAGATTCAGAACCTCATTTCATTAAATAGACTAATTATAAACATCCAAATAAGTACAGCTACAACAAAATTATAAACTTTTTTTTGAAGATATTCTCAGAAATTCCCTTATGTCACTTTAAATATCAACTACATCAACCCATCCCATCCATCCATTTTCTGAACTGGTTTCTTCCCAACTAAAACAACCTGAATGGCTCATTTTAAATGTTCTTTTCATGTTTTTAATTATTCACAAGGAAATTATGTGACAAAGAAAACCAGCTCTCTCTCTTTACTCGTCTCATTTATAGTGAAAGTTAAAATCGTATTTCTGTATTTGTAACTGACTTTTCAAGTTTATAATCAATTTGTAATTACTGTCAAGAAAATCTTCCCAATCTACATGTTCTGTCAAATCCTTTTTTATTCATGTCCATTAGGTCCAGACCTAAGATTTGTCACAGAAAGATCAACTTAAAAGTAGAAAAGTAAATACAGACTCCAACTTTACCAGGCCAAAACACTGTTGTTAAAACATGTTCAATTATAGAAAAGCTTTTTAAATGGGTTCAAGTTCAATTGAATTAAACAGCTAAAACATGGAGAATTTTATTAAATTATTTGTTTACAACCACAAAATAAAGAGGCTGACAACAATGTTCCTTTGGTCTTCAGCTTTTAGTTTATTCAACACAGAATATTGCACAAAATAAAATTGATCATTGATCAAATTCACCCAGAGGATGATAAATAAATGTTTACTTCCAACAGACTCATTGGCACCATCAGATTATATAGAACATGACAAAACCATTAAAAAAAACACAAAAGTTTAAAAATAAAGTAGAAGATTTTTGGCTATTTGTCGGGTCAAAGCTCAGCTTGGTTAAAGATCTTTAAAGTAACTGATCAGTTCACTGATCTGTAACAGCTACATAAAACTTCTATTTTATAGAATGAGATTAAAATAATGTTAGATCAAAACAGTTTCCTGTTTGACTTCCACAAACTAAACAAGTTAAAGTCAGTTAGTTGTTAGTTTGTTGACATATAGTGAAATCAATTTAAACCAGTTTTAAAGTTTTAACAGTTATGTGAACTGCAGGAAATTCAAAGTGAAAAAAAAATGGACTAAAAAACAAATAGTTGGTGGCTGTTCTAAACCACATCTTAAATATATCTTAGGAAAGTGCCTGTAAAAATAATCTATTACAAACTGGTAATTAAGTTTAATAAATTACTTTCTCCTGACAGGTTCTTTGAGCAGTAAAACCCATTGACTTCCTGTGTGCAGTTTAATGTCTTTGACCCTGCAGAGATGAATTCATGAAAAACTTAATGTACAGCCACAGTTACTCCATTTAAAATAAACTTAAAATTATATTTAAAATTAGATTTTTCAAGTAGCAGAAAAAGCCCAATCCAGATTTTTAGTTGTGTTATTGCTGTATAGGATCGGTAACACACATGGTTAGGATCAAATTAAAACAAATATTGAGCCCTGACAGGTAGAACTACAGCACACTGTTTCGAACACATAAACAAACACTGTATCATCTAAATTAAAATCTGAAAATATTTACTGCATTTTTATGAATTATAATTTGACACACTGACAGAATTCAGATCTGTGGATACTGCTGAGGTTCCACTGATTCGGTTCCACAGAGGTTTACATGTTCAACTTCTGAATTCAAGACTGAGGTTTTATGTCTGGAGAAAAATGCTGCAACATGCAACAAATCTGTTTTAAAACTGAATTTAACTGTTTTTGACACTGTTTGAAAACTCTCTTAAAACTTTGACGACAACTTAAAAGTTTAAAGAAACCGGCCGCAGTTTCACGTCAAACATATTCTCTGTTCTCAATGTTCTTTTTGATCTCTTTCTTAATGCGGTCAATCTCATCTTCTTCATCTGAACTGTCACATTTGTCTTCTTCATCTTTCTTTTCATTGTGTGAACCTCTGGTTGGATTACTCGTGTCGTCGTCTGACCTGGTGGACTTCAGCTCCTCATGAATGCTGTTCAGCTCTACCAAACCCTCGTGCAGCTGCATGGCCACCTCCCTAATTTTAGCAGCAAACTCGGACTTTGCTCCTTTCTTAAGTTCTTTTGAGTCTTTGGCCACAAAATAAATGTCCATACCTACAAAAAGGCCCGTGAGCACACCGGTGGCCATGCTGGCGATCTGAACCGCCCTGGCTGCCGTGCTGCCCGCCACGTTGGCAATCTGCACCACACGCATGATCTCATTGGCATTGATGAGGATCGCCTTTCCTGCCATGGCTCCGTCCTCATAGAACTGGCTGGTGAGAGCGGGGAAGTCCTGGTTGTAGGCGTGTTTTTTCATCTTGAGCAAGTCGAACTTACGAAGGTTCTCAATCCCTTGTTTGATGAACTTCAGGCACTTGTTGAGGTCAGTGATTTTTTCCTGGTAGTCCTCCACGATCCTCTCTACCTTCTTGCGGTCCATTGAGTTGTTGACCTGGTTGGAGATGCCAGCACCTGCTGATGTAAGACCACCTGCAGTGGCCACACCCAAACCTACAGCAGTTACAATCAGAGAGGTTCCCATGGTGACGGGAGCCAGAGCGAGGCCGGCGATAGTGGCGACACCTCCGATAGCGCTGGTGGAGCCACCAGTGATTTGAGCGATCTTTGTGTTTTTGTTAAACTTGTCCAGACCGTCGGCAATGCTGTTGAGGTCGATGACGTGCTGCCAGAGACTCTCGGCACGCTCTGTGAACAGTTTGTTGAAAACACGAATTCCTTTTTGAACTTTCTCTGCGGTTACAGCAAACGCTCTGAGAACAGAAAACCAAGCAGAGCAGAAACTGAGATACTTAATTTATTATCAAAGGGCCAGATCCAAACAGCGTTAGCACAAGTTTTAAAATGTCATTTCCAAAAATGTCAAATAAAAAAAAAAAACTGCTTTTACTTCCTCTGAAACTAAATCCACCTTCATGGCAACACACACATGAAATATGAAGTACAAGTTAAAATCATTTTACAGACTAAAGTCAAACAGCAGTGAAACACTTACTTTGCTTCTTCTTTCTCAGTCATGTCATCAATCTGAGGAGTGTCCTCCCATGCTGTTAAAGCAAAACATCAAATGATATTTAGATAAAAATTATAAGAATAAATGCATATGGACCTCACTGTGACTCACTTTCCACTGTGTTCCACCATTCCATGAGATCCTCCACATCCTGAAAGATGCATCAGGTAAAAACAGGTTTTATTGTTTACGCTTTTTGTTAAGTGTTTGAAGATTAAATGTGAGAATAAAACTATTTTAAAGACCAACCTGACTGTCTTCAGGTTGTGAGGGTTCGAGACGGAAATCCTCCAGCTGATCAAATAAAGACCTGCTGGGTTCATTCTGAAAAAACAAAAATACAAATCTTAAATAATCCCAACTTTTACTGAGAGTGTTTTCCATACTAAAAAGTAAAAACTCCACAGACAGAAAAGATGTGAAATTGAAAACTATTATATATGTGCAAGGATTAAAACCACCTTTCAAAGTGGCACATTTCTTATATTTCACCATTTATAGTTTGTGCTAAAAACAAAAAAAAAAAAAAAAATGGAGGAAGTGGGAGTAAAAGAGATTGACTATGAAGGACTTTGTGTTGATTTGCAGAAGTAAAAAGAAGCAAAAGATTCCACGGGCACAAAAAAAAAAAGAGGCAGAAGAGAAACAAGTTTGGGCAGATTGAGGTCTTATCTTCTCTCATCTTCCATGTTGACACATGCACAAACACGTATGTCTGAGCGGGGGTGGGTTTCATGTCAGTAACAGGATACAGAGAGAAAAAAAAAAAAGAAAACATGTTGACAACAATGTCTGTTGGGAACTGATTGGACACTCGGGAGACGAGCTGAACGACTGGAGGTAACAGGTTGTTTTCAGGGTGGAGGAGGGACGGAGTCAATTGACTGAAACTGGGCTTTGTGATCCAGAAACACGATGATTAAGAGTTCAAAACTGGACAGAGTGAAACAAGATTTAAATCTGCTTTCACATCACAAGCCAGAGGATAAAACAAATACAAGGAATGAAAGAAGCAGCAACATCAAACTAAATGAGAAGTTGTTGTTTACCTCCGCCGTGTCTCCTGCACCTCCATCCGGTACCTGCCTCTGAATAACTTTGGCCTGAGATTGATAAACACACATTAAGAATTTCAATTTGAGTTTTTCAGCTGCTGTCAAGTGACGAAATTATATAGGAAACAAAGTCAAAACATGTAACAAATACTGGTTAATGGTTTCAGTTTTTGTAACTCTTGTTATTAGATATTTCTCTGAGTGTAATTCAAAGTTAAAATAAAAGGGTAAAAAGAAAATTAACAGCTAGTGAACTACAGCGGCAAGCTGCTCAGTTAATTCAGGAAGGATATGTTTGGAATTACAGCTATGCAAATTTCCTAACCTGACAAAAACAACATGACAGAGCAACAGGTTCAGTCAGCAGTAAACAGACAGATGAGCAGAACTATAACCCGTGTTACAGTAACATGGTTCACATGTTCTTTACTGTATTGTTATTAGAACCCAGCAGCTTCCCTGTCCCAGCATCCAGGAGTTCAGAATGATCTGGAACCATGGTGCAACAACCTCGTAACTCTGACATGAGAAGTAACATGTCTTAAAATGATACATTATAATTTCAAATCCATATTTAACTACAGATTATGTGTTTAAATGTAAACACAGCAGGGTTGGTATTTGATATCTCACCAACATGTGTCAGGTGGCTCTGACCATGTCCTGACTTGTTCTACCACGAGCTGAGCGCTCCTCCCTCCATGTTACTGATGCACAGCTTCTAACCCACCGACATGCAGTTCTACTAAAAGACTCAAAGGATCCAACAATTCCTGCTGCCAAATCCACACATTCAGTTCCTTCCAAGACTTTCTCATAATTATTTATCAAAAGCAGACAAACATAGTTCAATTCAAAGACAATCTGGTTTTAGTAACAGGATATCACAGTCACTGTGTGTTGGAATCTTTTAGTAGCTAGTGGTTAATAAATGGCTTGGATTCTGATCCAGATTCTGGCAGTAAAAGTTCTGATTAGGACTTATGCACATGGACAGGAACAGGTTAGTACAGGTCATGGTTCTGTACGTTACCTTGACTCGAGGCATGAAAGGATTTTTTTTTTTGGGCTTCTTGACTTTGGGCTGAAAATACAAACAGCATCAGTGTCACTATTGTAAATGAGACCAAACAGGTAGTTAATAAGCAGAAAGGAGGATGAGATCCTCCTGACCTCCTCAGCTTTTTCTTTTCCATCATCCTCTGTTTTCTTTTCCTCTCTGGATGAAGACTCTTCATCATTTTTCAGCCCTTCATCGTCAGATGCAGCCTGACAGAAGAAACCAAAGATATGAAAACCAACATCACATCCAATAATAAAATACCAGTGAATGTAGAACAAACCTTTACTGCAGCTTGAGGCATGAACGGATTAGGGTGCTTTTGTTTTTTCACTTTGGTCTATAAACACAAATTGAGACGGTCACAATGTCGCAGTAACATGAGGAACAGGAAGGGTCACATGTCTCTATTCACTAAAAATCTGAGCAAAACTTACAAATAATCCATGTTAATAACTTGTTTGATAATGAACAGTTTTCCTGTAAGTCAGAAGTATTTAAGAACTTTGTTAAGAAAAACTAAAATAGTATAATATGAAATAAGAATACTGAGAAACTTGCGGTTTTTACAGGAGCAAACACTGGTGCATGTTGAAGGATTAAATTAACACATGACAAAAAAAAAAAACCAGCAACTCTGAGCTTTGTTGAAACTCCCTGTTATAAAAGCCTAAGGGTGTCACATGTCTCTCGCATGAAAGAGTCGATGAGAAAGCAGGAACTGGAAAAGTCAGATCCTGACTGAACAGCTCTGACAAATACTTCGTACATTTCTTTTCACCTGCATGAAGTATCAGAGGAAAGTTCATGTCGCATGGTGAAGATTTAAACACAGATTCAAAAACACTGAACAGCATGAAAATGACTTCGCTTGTTATGAGGGAAAAGGAATCTGAAGCTGGAACTAAACCTGGGAAATAAGACCGAGTTCTGTTTGACTTGATTTCTATCAGAATCTAGATACAAGAATGGAACCCAGAATTTGAAGCCAAAATCATAATGAGAGAGTGGGAGGGACTTTCTGCTTCACGTCTCTAATAAAGATACAACATGGCAGCTCTTGTAAACACTCCCGTCTCTTGGCTTCAAATTTCAACAGAAGATTAAAAACTTCCACTCCAGATTTTTATACAAGTCGATAGTTTGAATCAGTCACAACTAAAACTCACTGGTTTGCTCTCTGGTTGGTTCTCGTCACTGTTTTTAGTTACAGTTGATTCATTTTCTGTATTCCCTCTATCGCCACATTTATCCTGAAAAAAATTACAAAATCTGTTAAAGACTGACATCCAACAAAATATCAGATCCAGAAAATTGAATGTTTCTGGTGAAAGTTTGGAGATACTAGAGATTTAGTCAGGTAAACTCAAGCTGAACATGGAGGAAGAGCAAATCATGTTTCATTAAAAAAAAAAAAAAAAAAAAAACTACCAGCAGACTGAAGGTTCAAAAGATAATCTAAAATGCTTCTTTATCCAAATCTACACATACCTCTGGCTTGGTGCTTGTCCACTGATGTCCCGTAGCTCTATTTAACTCCTGAAATGAAACCAAAACAGTTTCAAAGATAAATTAACAACATTATCTGAACTTTCAATGCAACATCAGCACAGATCGTTCACCTCCTCTGAAGGTTTGGGAGGAACTTTAGGGGCTTCTGAAGGTTTTCCTTTCATCTCTCTGGGGCTCTTGACCTTCTGCAGAGGACACATAAATAATGCTACCAAAACTGATAGAGTATGGATGAGCACTCCATCTGAACATGATATGTAAACTAAAGTGGGTCTTCCCCTCAGTAACTAACTCTGAATCACAGTGAGACACAGCAGCAACACAGAAGAACAAAGCAGAACTGAGCAACAGCTGTTTGACTCAAACCTCTTCAGGTGAGTTGGTTGTGACTGACATCGCTTCACTTCTTTTCCTCCTGTCTGGTTGGATCATGTTACTTTTGACCTGCCAATGACACACAGACACACACAGGGACTGAGTGTACCAGAACAGGTTTAATAACACAGACATAAGGACACGGTGGAGGTCAGGAAGCACGAGAACGAGTGAAGAGAGATTATTTCTGTAAGAAGTTGATCATTTCAGAGCATCTGTGCGAGGTCACTGAGTAGGAATATGAGGTCATCAAGCGGGAGCATGAGGTCACTGTGGTTATCAAGAGGGAGCGTGAGGTCATCGAGCGTGAGGTCACCGAGGTCGCTAAGCAGGAGTGTGAAGTCAATAATGAGAACAAAATCACACTCACTGGATTTGGTTTCGTTTCCAGTTGCTTCCTGTTTTTCTCCAAAATTTCAGAATCTTCTGTCTCTTTCTGAATGAACAACAGAAATTCATCAGATCAGGGTGATATCAATGTTTTAAAATTATGCATTGTAGCTTATTTTGCATTCAATGGAAATTCTAGTTAATAATTATTTGAGCTGTTGATTTTTCGTTTCTCAATATCTGCTTCAGTTTTTCTTTCAGTAATAAGAAACAGTGTGTTTTTTTTTCCAGAATGCAAAAGAATCTGATCATGGATTTTTCAGATAGAATGAAATAAAAGGATATGAACAGGTACGTTATAATAATAACTGGTATATTTCTTAATTTGAACACAGATTATCACCATCACCACCATCCTAACCATTGAGTGTGACTCCTTCACTCCCACCTCCACCACCAACATTTTAACATTATAGTTACTTTAGCTGCAGAGCGGAACGGATTCAGTTTGGACATGGCTTCAATCATGGTGCTCTGAGAGGGAAAACATCACATCAAATTAACTGGAAAGATTTGAGATTTATTTTAAAATCCCTCTGACTCAGCTGCTGAACTGACGGTATAAACAAAACAAAAAATTGCCAGATTAGCTGAATATCATTTACTTCTCGTTCACATTGACATCAGTGATGCAAGAACCAAACAAAGAATGTGAAATGATGAAAAGGAAGTCATCGTCCTCTCAGTGAATATAAACAATCGATTCTTCCTCCTGAGAGTTTTTTTTTTCTTTTTTTTTTTTTTTTTACAAAAATAACAGTGAAAAGGGGAAGGAGCAGTTAGAAAAGCACCTGTTTGTGGGTTGATGACTTCTCGCTGCTCTTGGTTTGATCCTCATCATCTGATCCCGTCTGCTTCTCAAACACCACACAGGAAACAGAAGTTATTAATTTATTGTAAACAAGTGAAGGCTCCACTTAAATATTACAGTTTAAAGATGCGTACTTTGTTTCCAGCTTGAAATGGATTCAGCTTCATCATCGCTCCAGACAGTTTACTCTAAATTACAGAAAAGAAGAACGTCAGAAATACAGGTGAAAAGCAGACTGTTAAACAGAAGAAACAAACACTGACGAACCTGTTTGTGATCAGGCTGCTGATCTCCATCTTCATTTGATTTCTCTTCATCATTGGTCTTTGAATTCTTCTCCTGCAGTTGAAAATGTTTGTAATTTAACAGTTAAACATGTTATTGAATAGAACCCAATTATGTAAAACCATTTGATACTGCATTACTTTTGTTGGTGTGACTGTATGATAAACTAAAACCAACCTGTTTCTCAGTGTAGAAAGTGCTCTTCATCACTGCAGTCAAACCATTCTGAACACAAACAAATGAAACACTGTTAATCTACAACAAAAACTCCAGAACTCTTCCTCATCTGATCTTACAAGCACATTCCATTAATTACTAATAAAAAGTAAATCTGTGCCAACCTGTAACAACCCACCGTTTTAGCTTTGGGCTTCTGTGCAGCAGAGTTGTTCTCATTCATTTCTCCAGAGTTTTCCGTTTTGTCCTGATGAAATATGAAACAATGTTACCAATCAGGAAGTATCACGAGTAATTTACACACAGGCAAAGGAACAGTTACCTGAGCCGATGTGGTAAAAGGATTCTTCAGCATCTTTGCTGCCTGTCCACCCTTTGAAAAATAAGAGAAACTGATATTTTCTGCTGAATATTATTGATATATTTTATTAGCCTGAATGTAGGAGAAAAGATATCTGAAAATAAAACCTTCTCTTACCTTTGAAGGTTTCTCTGCTTGATTGTCAGTGATAGCAGATTGTTCATCGTCCACAGATAAATCATCCTAAACCAAAACAAAACACTTCAATTAGTAAGAATTTAAGAACCAAATATAGTTGGATTTGTGGTCTCTGATCCTCACCTTGGACTCATACTATTGACCACTATCCACCATCTTCACAGTCTTACCTGAGATTGAGATCTTGCTCCTTTTTTCCTGAACATGCCACTGAAGAGTCCTCCTGTCTCCTAAGGAGAAAACACAAAGCCCTGGTTAGACATCATGTAAAAGTTGTCCTTCTGATGGAGGAGGAAGCTCGAACCTCACCTTCTCAGACAGATTGTCACTGCTGCGTGAGAGTTCGCTGGATGCTGTTAAATCCTCCTGAGGGTGAAACAACAGCTTCCATTCAGTGTCATTCACATCAGAGTTAAAGAACCAACCTGCAGCAGTAATCAGCTGCACCAACCTGAGATTGTCCTCTTGCTCCAAAAGGTTTTTTAAACATTGAACTAAACATCCCGCCAGAATCCTGAAGAGAAAAGAGTCCCATTAAAACACGGTGAGAAAATCTCCAGAGTTTACAGGTCGGCATGTTAAAGTGTTACTCAGTTTACTGTACAAATATCTACATAACCAAACCCGTCAGCTACGATCCCACAAACATTCAATCAGAACTTTTTATTAAATACATTTAGTTTGTGTTCATGTTTAGTTTAAAGGTTGACTGTTGTACCTTAGTGCTCGGCAGATTCTTGTTGCTTTCTGCGAGCTCGCTGTCTGCAGACAAATCTTCCTAAAGTTTAAAATACACAAGTCAGTGCCTACTTAATGTTTGTTATTAATTTTAAAAATTATAACAAGCAAGAAGCATAAAATACCTTAGATGCTGCTTTCATTCCATTTGGTTTGGGAGCCTTCTTAAACATTCCACTGAACATCCCTCCTGCCTCCTTTTTGGAGAGAAAAAGGCAAAAATGAAGACCATTAAAGCCAGCTGATCTTACCAGGCACCTGTTTTTATTGTGTTTTCTATGTGAACATGAGGGATCCTTTGTGTTTTGAACCGGTGCATCAGTCAGGCAGAGATTTACTGTGTCAGGACTCTGTGTGAAATGCTGATGACGGCATGTTGGATCTTTCCCAAACAAAAACAAAAACCCTAAAACTGTTCAGTCAGTCAGGCTCATAGTCCCTCCATGTGACTGTCACACACAGTTACAGTTTGTGATTCTGCTTCACCCTCATTAACATTAGACTCACTTTATTGTTGTTGTCAGACAGATTTTCATCAGTAGCTGAAATCTCCAGAAGGTCCTGCAACACAAAACAACCCGTCATACATAATATATGTATGTAATGATGTTTCCCTGCATGTGTGTAGCTTGTTTTCCATGTTTTACCTGAGAAGGCCTGCGGACGTGACCCGGTCGAGGAGATCGTTTCAGTATCCCACTAAACATGCCGGATTTATCCTGAAAGGACAGAAAAGGTTCAGTGTCACAGAGAAACACAGAAATCCAACAGGAGCAAAAGGTAAAAATCACCTTTGATGACTTGTCTGTTAAACTGTCATTACTTGCAGACAGTTCTGGATTTTGTAGAGAAACTGAAGTCTGTTGGCAGAAAAAAGATGAAATATCACTTTTTTTTGGCATCTTTTGCTTGAGAGGAAGATCAAATAATGTGCTGGTACCTCTAAATATTTATCATTTTTGTTTGCTTTTTAGTTTGTTGATTAACTAAAGGATAAAGTGCTTCAGTTTTTAAACATCTGACTCAGTTTAAAACATTTGAAACCAGCTGAACAGCAGAGCAGTTTCAGAAGAGCTTCACTGACCTGAGGTTCATCTTCATTAGCAGGTTTATTCATCTTCCGAAACATTCCTTTAAACATTCCTCCTTTTTCCTGAAATAACGATGGTGTCAGTCAGGAAACACGGATTTAATCCAACATCAACCTGGAACGATTTACTCACCTTATTGTTATTGTCAGTAAGACTGTCACTGCTATTCGACAACTCTCCATTTGCTGATAAACTGTCCTGTAGCACCAATAAAAACAATTTGTGTTAAAATATCTAAGATCCAAAGCATTCAAAATGTTTGAACCTGCTTTTCTAATAGTATTGAGTGTATGCTACAAATATAAAAGCATTTTATTATAGTTTATATTTATAGGTGTATGAAAAACAAGATAAATTAAATTTCAACTCAAACAATATAAAAACAACTAAAATAGCACTGCATGTCCTACAAATTTAAATTAAAGACATAAAAAATTGCTGAAAACCCGATTTAATCAGTTATTATCACATTAAAACTGAAGATAGAAAGAAAATCTTGTATTTTCTCCATTTATAAACAATTGTACAGATCAGTTCTTCAGTGTTAAGTCTCATTTATTGGTTTCTTTAAGAGTTTAATGTTGTGTTTGAAATGTTACCTGTGTTTTGGTTGATGGTTTTGCAGACTTGGAGGATTTCTTGAACATCCCATCGAACAGTCCTGCTTTATGCTAAAAGAGAGTAAAACGGTTTCAGATAAACACTGAAGTGAAACTTTACCACCAACAAACGGATCTAAACTCTGCTGTTTTGACTCAAATTGATTTTGGGGATCAAGCAGGTCAGAATGACTTGAACTGTAAAATCAGGTCTTGACACACTGATGTCAGCGAAATCTTGTTATAATCTGGGTCAAATGAACTTAATGATCCATCAACTGAGGCAGCGCTCGCTTAGTTGGAAGTTTTAGTAAACAATATTTTTCTTCTCACTGAGTTGGGTTATATGTTTGAAGAATATCTATTTGTGTAGATAGAAGTTTAAAACATGCGTCTTGTTAACCATTATGTAAGTTTTTTTAACTGCACAGCACTTTGGTCAACCACAGCTGTTTTTAGATTTTGTAAATAAATTTGACATTGACATCTAATTGTTTAATGTTCACATCAGACAGAGCCCTCCAAAAAGAAAAAAAAAAATCAGAATTTGGCCAATAATAGCCAAAATTGAGTTCAATTTAAGGATAAAAAGATGGATTATGAACAATCTGAAAGGAGGAGGGTACCAAATTGCCACCAAATAAAAAAGGTACAAAATAAAAACAAGATGCTAAAGATTAGCAGAAAAAAACCCAGAAAATATCAGAGCAACTACAAAACACAGGTAACCATCCGAGCTTTAATATATCTGAAATCTGCTTCTAATCACTGGATTCACGGCAATCTTAATAAAAGTTACAAAACATAATAAACCACACGGGAACCGTAACGCTAACCATATTCACGTGACGGGATCGTTATGGGTGACTTTAAAATCCCTAAGTTACTCACAGAGACGCTTCCACCTGTTTCTCCTCCATCCTCACACTCCAGATCCAAATCCAGGTTCCCGTATCGATCCTGTCAAACAAAAACCTCCAGACTTTACCAACCGTTTTAAATGGCACGTTCACGGTAAAACTTTCTTATTATCCGTTATTTTAAAACGTTTAGCCGTTAACATACCATTCAGCTGGTCGCTTCGTTCTTCCACGACCTTTTAAAGTTAAAACACTCCGGTGGAGAAGCAACGTTAGCTGATAAAAACTAAATCGAAATGTTAAATAAGTTTTCGTCGGTTGCTGTTACTGTCTGAGCCGTGAAGTAAAAGGTCCTCCCTGTTCCGTAAAAATAAAATAAAAATGTTCAGGATGCGGTTAGAGGGGTTCCCTCGATTCGTTTTTGGTCAGCTGACCCACTTGAAACTGTTGAATCCCGTTTCGTATTTTACCTGTGAAGTGCAGTCCAGAACAAGGCGTGTCTGTCACACCTGAAACTGCGGATCAATTCTGTGATGTGTTTAAGTGCGACTCGGAAAATCGAGCTTAACACGGCCTTAGGCTATGAATTCGCTTTTAAGTCATATGAGCGGTGCACAAATCTTTAACTCCAGATACGGTTCAAGTAATGACTGAAACCATGTATAAAACTCAAAGAGCTGTAAAACTAATTGATCATTTCACAAGATCATCACGTGCTGAGTTTCCAAACTTTACTAATTTACTAACCCTAACCCTATAGCTGAGCTGTAACTGATCAATAAAACCACAATTCCTGATAAATATACAGAAATAATAGTGTTATTTGAAAAAGATTTGTTCTGTTAAAGAAAATGGAGTCAAACCAGAATGAGGATTCAAACTTAATTATTGGGAAAGTCCTTTACTTCTTCAAGCTTTTGACAATTTATGCTTTTATTTATTGCAGCTTCACATGAAATAATAATAGTTAAAAAAAAACTGATAACACAAAATCTCAAACATCACTCTGAATCCCTGATTATTACATCCACATAGTTCTCCTCTAAATTAAAAGGCACATGTAAACAAAGGCATAATTTTATCCCATACACTTCCTGCAAAAACATTATCTTTTGAAAGTGCACTGATTAAACAGAACTACTATATTCTGGCTTTGTAATTAATCTGAAGGAGTGCTACTCTGTCCAGGAGAGGAAGTAAAGTTCTCCATGTCCATCAGCGCAGACCAACTCAGTGGGTTTTTGTGAGTTAATCTCCAAAAACAGAACAGGACCGCCACACACAAACATTCCGACCTGAAAAAAAAAACATGTAAAACTTAAATGTGTTAAAAAAAGACCAGAGAAGTTTTTGGATTAAAGACTGGGACGTACCTGCTTCTTGGTGTTTCTGTCCCACAGTTTGACTGTTCGGTCGCAGGATGCCGAGATGATGGTGCTGTCAGTGAGCCTCAGCTCAGTGATTTTGTCACTGTGAGCCTGAGGGAAACGTCATCATAATTAATGACCTAAAAGTTGTTTATTGTGACTGACTTTATTTTTCTATCAGGGTCAAATGAGAAGATTTTAATAAAGACCAGCAGGGGAATTTTCTGATATTACAACAATATAACAGGCTAAATTTATGATGAAAACTGATCTTAAGCTACACTGCTTAACATCAAAACATTAAAAAAAAAATGTTCTCCATTGACCAACTCATAAAAAATAAACTGATCTCAGCTGTTGTGTATCAGACTGCAGTTTATAAGCTCTTACAGGTCTTTTGTTGCTCCACGAGGAAATATCTGGATGCTGATTGAACCACATGTTGCCATCCATGTCTCCACACACCACAAACTCTGCAAATCCCACAAAAAAACAGAAGATCTACTTAAAGAAGCTGGAACATCTGATCATCAAAGGGATGAAACATTTTTTCAGCTCCAGCCTGCGAGATCTGACACCGTCCGACGTGACAGCAAACGGAACAGAAAATGTCCATTGTTTCAGATAAGCTTCGTACCTTTGTCTATAGTTAAAGCCGTTATCTGGGAATCCTTTTTGTCTTCGTCAGACTTCAAATTGACAGTGCTGAAAGCTGAAAATATATGTGATTCAGGTCCGAGGGCAAACTAAAAGATAAAGATAAAGGTCAGCTTTGTTAAAATTTCTGTAAAACATCCATGTTTTTGTTCTGTTTGTATTAAAGTTAGAGGACAAACATGATACATTTCTGTTTTGACATAATGAAATCAATGATTCTGAAAGGCATTTACAGTAAATGGGGGAAAAAAAAATTCTATATATTATATAATTCATCAATTATAAACTACTTTTTTGATTTTTCTGTTTAGTTTCCATAAATTTATCATTTAACATTTTGCAGCCCTTCTGTTGTAATTTTTTTTAACTGAACTTTAAATATTCCACAGTAAGTTTAGGCAACAATAAAAAGAGCAAAAGTTTATCACAACAATTCAGTTTTTCATCTAACTTTATATATCTGATTTTCATAATTTCCTCCATCTCATATTTGTATTTCAATTGTTGCAGATCTAATGTGCCTATTTACTATGACAATAGTGAGGAATGAATTATGTAAAATACAACATGGATACAATCCACCGGCCGAGTAAAACTCACAATAAATCCAACGGAAACGTCACTGCCTTCATTTCCAATCAGCCACGCGCTTTTTGCATCGTTATAAACAACTCCTCGAATATTCATGCTTGTAAGCCAGCTGAAAACAAAAGAGACGCAAAAGGTAGTTTCACAACTTCTTCTTAGCATGTAAAAAAATCTCACCTGCAAGAGAATTAAACTATGTAATATAAAATAAACATGCAGTCAGAGAATTTCCATCACAAGCAGCTTCATTATCAAACATCATCCCAAAAAAAATAAAAAAATATAAAATTAGTATTTTAACTGTTGGACTCATTAAAGCCTTGAATGATTAATAAAGACTGGTTATGAAGAATTACTTAGTTTTGTCATTACCGACTGTTATTCTCATCCCGCGATATCACATCACATATCGTCACTTTGTTGGTCACGCCGAGCAGCATCGAGACGTAAATGAGTCGGATGAACAGTTCTTCTACTCTGTACTCGTTTACCTTCACCAGGCTGAAACACAGAACAAAAACTTGCAAGTGAGCAGAATCAACTCAGGACATTAATATTAGTCCTGTTGGGCTTAAACGCAGGTTTGGTTTTCCGAATGCTGATCCGAAAAGGGGGAGGAGCTAAGAGTAAGATTGTTGCTCCTCCTCGTTGAAAGCAGCCAGCTGAGGTGGTTTGGGTAAGGACACTTTCTCTTTTCATGGGAGGTGTTTCAAACACTGAAAGGAGGAACCCAAGGTGGACCCAGGAGGCGCTGGAGAGATGATGACCTCACAGTGGGCCTGGAAAAGCATCGGAGTTTCTTTGGATGAGTTGGAGGCGGCGGCTTGGAAGAGGGAAGTCAGAGCTCTCTGCTAAAGCCCAGGTCATGGGAAGTACACAATGTGGAGGGATTTCCAAAATCTCCTCAGTCTCTTTAAATTTTATTTAAAATATTCCTAATATTTTAGAGTGCAGGAATGATGCAAAACACTTAGTAAAATATGAATTCAAGCTAAACTTCACTTCAAAGCCTTTAAGTCAGAGAAAATTGTTCTAATTTAATAATCAAATTCCAGAATTAACGCTTGTTTTTACTTTTAAAAAATACTTTACACAAGCAGGAATTACTTTAAAACCCAAAAGTCCCCAAAATCTTTTTCTGAAACAAAACTATCCAAGGGACTGAAAAAATGGAATTTGTTTAAAGTTTTCTTTAAATTTCCTGATGCCTTCAAATAATAAAAACGATGAACGAGGAACTCAACTTTAAATACAGACATTTCAAAAGACAAATATTTTCTAATGCCTTAAAAATAGGAATTTATAATAATAATAAAAAATAATGTTATTTTCAACTTTGTTTTCCTATTTGCTAATGAAAATTTAATGAAATATCCCTTTAATTCCAGTAAATAAGACGCTTTTCTGTCCTGTAGTGTGTTTAAGCTCTATGACTGTTGTTGTTGTTGTTTACCTTGCTTTGTTGTGTTGTTGGTTCCAGACCAGCTTCCAAACTTCAACCACCATTTTGTTCATGTAGCTGACAGCAAACTGCCCGTCATTCATCCAACAAGCTGCTATAACGGGGCTGTCAGACACCTAAAATACAACAAAACAAACACAGTCTAAATGTCTGTCTACAAAATTATCTGTTATAGAAATGGAATATTTTTATTTGACGACAGAGTCCACATCACAAAAATTATAGCAACAGTAACGTTTGGGAATCACTGAAAATTGATTTCACAGAATCTTTTAAACCCACAACTTGTTTGACTTCTTTTGTTAGCATTTTTCTCACATTGTACATTTTGATAATGCTGAAGGATTTTATACATTTCTTTACCTTTTTGTGACAAATTACTTCCTTATGTTGCCAAAACTCGAGCAAACCAGATTCATAACCAACAAGCAGCACATCACCAGTTTTAGAGAGGCACAAGCATGAAATGGGGCCTTTCAGGTTTACAAAACGCTCTAAGTAGATAAAAAAAATAATGCTGTGACATCAGAGAATCATGCAATTAATCCAACATTACAGATACTCAGAAAAAAGCCTGAAATGAAGTGGGGAGTTTTACCTGTGGTCCAGGTCCAACATCTCAGTGAACGGTCTTCAGAAACCGTGAGGAATTCTTGGACTCCTTTAAGAGCGACTCCGTGGATTGATCCGCTGTGACCCTGGAAGGTGTTAAAATGCTCAACCTGGAAGGAAAATATTTAACAACTCTGACATCAAACAGAAATCAGATCAGAGAGTGAATGATCAAATCTGTAACTCCACATCAAAACTGAAGGGTAAACTTTATATTTATGAACTGTTTGTGCATTACAGGGAGAGTTACAGTAGGTGAGACTGAGACCTGTAAAGGTTTCCAGAGCTGCGCAGTTCCATCATCACACGCTGTGAAAACAGTCACATCTTCAGGCTTCAATTCTTTTTTCTTGTCTAAAAAAAAATAATAATTATGGCATAAAAATATTAAAAAAGCCAATTTAGTGGTTTTAAAATGTTTCTTGTTTTTCAGCTGGACTGGGTTTTGTACCAGTGTTCTGGAGGAGAGAACAGTGGTTTATTCGCTGCTCGTGGGCAGATATGTGGCAGATTTCAGCGTTTGTTTTCCAGTCCCAGACATGTAGCGCTCCCTCCGAGCAGCCGGCGACCACAAACTGAAACTGAACACGGGAAATTCAGTCAAATCATCAAAGTTAAACCATCAAGACAAATGTAAAAAACATTTTAATGTGAACAAAATAAAACTTGTTCATACAATAACATCAATTCACTGAAGAGATGTTTTCTAATCACCTGACAGCAGACGGAGGTCAGCGGATTCCTCCAGGAGATCTCTTTGAGACACAAACCTGCATCCAGGTCCCACAAACAGAGTCTCCCATCATTTGAAGAGCTTATCTGAACAAATGATGGAGGACGGTTTAAATAATAAGACCTCTCAACAGGAATTTATTTTTGTTTAACTCTGTATAGATAAAGCTTCAGTTGTAATTACAAATTCAAAGACTTGATTAATAAGAACTCACAACACAGTCAGGAGTCCAAACGCAGCCGGTGATCCAGTCTCTGTGAGAATGCAGTAGTGATTTAGAAAGAACAGCAGGAGAAGAACCGACATCCCAAACCATCAGAGCCTGAAACAAAAACATGTTTCATCACAGGAAGAATTTTATATCTGAGGTATAAACAAAGATCAGAGATAAAATGTATCTGAAGTTCAGTTAAACACTGATTGAACTGAGTATATTACAGGTACCTGATCTTTTCCCCCAGACAGCAGCCGTCCACCATCAGGACTGAAGGTCAGACAGGTGACTCCTCCTCTGTGACCCCGCAACACCTGGTGTGCTTCGATCGAGGAGTTCAGGGTCAGATCCTTCAACAACCACAGGACGACGGTGAAATCATCTGTTTCAAAGATCCAAAACAATTAGAATGATTAAATCTTTAGGTTTACCTAAGTGACTATTAAATTTAATGCTGCTTCATCACTAAAAAGAACTATAAATAAACCCGACCTGAAGCTGTAGCCAGATAAGTCTGGTTTTGGACCAGAGCCAGGATGGGGCCCAATTGAACTCCAAACATTCCCAGACTCATCAGACCCCCCATCATTCCCTCCTCTTCTTCTTTTATCTTCCACAGTCTCAAACGTTTGTCACTTCCTCCAGAAACCAGGAGCTGCTGCTGGTTCTGCTCGGGGTCCACAGAGACCCACAGCAGACAGTGGACGGATACGTTCAGGTCCCCGCTGACCCAAAGATTCTCTCCTGGGATTAAAACAAACCACATTTATTAGTTAGTGAAAGTTTCTAAACAAATAAATCACTTAGTTTTTAATCTAAATACATTACAGTCTGTTACTAAAGTGTTTTAATTTTTTATAGAAAACAAGTTGTGGCAAATAAATGAATTATGTAAAATTATTATTCCCACTAAATTGAGCAATTCACCATCTTGTAATTATGGGATTGTAATTTTAGACCTTCTCAATGTTTTAATCCCAATAAACCACATGAATCATAACCTTTTACATTTTTTTGAAAATTTAGGGCAGATAGTAAGTTATTTAATACAAGAATCTATAAAAAAATAGATAAAAAAAAGAGTCACTCAACAAGACAAAAGTTTAAATGAGTTTTTAGGTAATTTAAATGTTTTTGTTGTTTATTTATTGATTATTTTAATTCGTGGAGGTAAATCAATAGTTTTGTCTCAGTTTAAGATAAAATAATTTTGCATCTGTCTGTTTTCCACATCTGTATTTCATCTGTGGGTCAGAACTTGAATCTGGTAAATGTGATGCTAAAACACCTGAATCAAGACTGAAGAGTTTGATGCCATCACCATGGTAACCCACAGCAGTGTAGTCTCCATTCACCGCCACACAGAGAGCCGGCGGTTTAGATGCTACAGACTTCAGTTTCTTCTGCGGCGGTTCCAGATCACACTGAAAAAAAAAAGATCAGGGAGAAAGTTTTCATAACTCTATCAGCTGTGTGACAGAAACATCTCAGGGTCACTAAATATACCAACTTTTAGGTATTTAAAATTATCTAAAAAATAATTCATGTTTTCATTCAAAACATTTGTTTGTATGCAAGATTTATATATCAATGTTCTTCCTCCTGTTAGACATGATAAAAGACAGATGACAGAAATGATTGTTTTAAATTAGATTAAAAACATGTTTAAGATTAACAGGAACTTACTTCATCATTTTTGAAAGCAGCGACTGAGCGTCCAAGTCCCCCTGACCAGAACTGGAGCTGTTTTACAAATAAAGGGAGGAAATGTGTTTTAAAATAGCGTTTAATCTGCTGGGACTTTAAGTTGGTGACTGCAGAGTCAGAGCATCAAAGATCAGATGAAATCTACTGGTTCTTTATGTGTTTTAAGAAAGTAGATGTATAAAACACACGGCAGTCACTTTGCACGACTTACAAAATGAATTAAAAGCTGAATCTGACAAATAGAAACCTGATCCGCTCACCATGTGATCTGAGCCGGCGCTCAGGAGAACGGCTCCTTCCTGCAGGAAGGCGAGCGCCTCTGTGGCTCCGCAGTGAGCCTGGAAACATCCCACACAGGTGGAGGTGTGCACAGACCACACCCTCACCTCCCCGAGCACCGAGCCAGAGCAGAGCATGGAGGACGAGGGGGAGAAGGAGAGGCTGCGAACCGATCGCTGGTGACCACACAGCGACTGAAGCAACACGAGACAAAATACAGGAAGAATTCAAATATAAAACATGTTTTCTACCGACTGGCTGATGAGAAGTCTTATTTTTACATGTTCAGTTATTCATAGCAATAATACTTTCACCATCTTAAATGTTATTTTAAGAATTAACCTGAAATAATTTATCCAAAACCGTCTGATTCTTCTCCCTTTTAGCGTTAACGTCACAGTAAATGAGCGTGAGATGACCAGCTGATTAAAACGCTGCCATCATCATTACTTACAGTTAGTGTTTTATTCTGGAGCCAGTTCCATATTATTACATCTCCATTCCAGCAGCCAGTAGCAAGCAGGTGACCCTCAGGGTCAAAGGTCACACAGTTCAAAGGGCTGGTGGTGGGTAGAGAGGCCACTTCATGACGTTTTGCAGAAGACCACACCTGAGAAATTAAGAAAAAACAAATACATTTAGTTTAATTCTGAAAATAATGGGAAATGATTTGTCAGCAAAGTTTGCCAGAAGAATATCAACTTCTTTTATCCAAGTACCATAAATACACAAACAGCAGATGCTAATCAAGAGAATTAATATCTTTATCATCATCTTCATTTTAATACTTTACTATGTGCATTAAAAATATTCTGACTATGAGCCACAGCGTAGAAAACAGTTTGATTTGGGTTTTTGTTGGTTTAAACAAAGATGTTTTTAGTTTTTATAAGTTCCAAATAATTTAAAATGAAAACATGAGCAGTTGTTTAAATCAGATGGAGTCAGTGGTTGTAGAAAAGAGAATGATCAGAAGGGGAAGGTTTATTTTTTTTATCTGAGACAAACTTTCAGCGTGAAGTCCAGGGACACGGTCGCGAGGTATTTCCTGTCTGGAGTGACGTCACTCGCTGTAATCGAGTTGCTGTGGCCTTCGATTAATGCCGTTCTGCAGGAAGAGAAAACACATTCAGATAAATCAGAATATATTTTAATAATCTATATGACTGTCCTCCTCTTACGTGCATCCATTCTCAATGTCCCAGACTTCTATTCGTCCATCGAAGGACGTGGAGGCAAGATGTCCATCTTTCAGAAACACACAACTCGTGATACCGTCACAGCTGCTCACCAAGGACTTCACTTCCTGCTCACAGGACAGAGGTCAGAGGTCACAAGGAAAACAATCAGGAATTTCAATTAGAATCAGATATACGTCCCACCTGTCCCGTCTTCGTGTGGATGATGTGGAGCATCCCTTCTCTGGTACCAACAACCATCAGCTGTTTGTCCAAACTCAGGACCATGCAGTTCGGTTCGGAGGGGAAGGTTGAGACCAACTCACTAAAACAAACATGATTTTAAACACCGTTAGTCAAACTAATGAGATTCTTAAAATGTGAACTAAAATAATTCAGCTACCATTATAGAAGCAGTCTACCCACCCGTATTGTTGAACGACCTTGGTGTTGCTGTTC
The DNA here is from genome assembly GCA_006937955.1 of Pachypanchax playfairii. Classification (NCBI taxonomy): domain Eukaryota; kingdom Metazoa; phylum Chordata; class Actinopteri; order Cyprinodontiformes; family Aplocheilidae; genus Pachypanchax; species Pachypanchax playfairii. Next base: position 5,380,475 of record SSNP01000011.1, on the reverse strand, counting down.
AGACACTCGACGACCCGGTTTCCTCCTCTTCCTACTACGCCCTCTGCCCAGATGTGAGCAGATGTTTCCGGAGGCTCGTTATAAGCCTGCTGGATGAAGAGTGCTGGCCAAGCTGAGAGCGTGGAGGCGTGGCGTTGCAGGAAGCTATGACATTCCTTGAGACGATCCTGGTGGTCAACTGAGGGGAAACAGAAGCTGCAATAAGGACGAACACGTTTGGTAAAAACGAGTGTGTTAGAGGTTTTATAAGCACTTACATCGTGGTGCAGACATGTGCTGCTCATCTACAGAGACAGAAAGAATTTAACACAAAAGAATCATTAGAAATTCTAATTATCTATTGAAAAACTTTTGCTTTTGATGTGTTTTTATATGCTCACCATAAAGGCTGTAAGTCTCCAAAAGCTGCTTTAGGAGTCCGTGGCTAACATTAGCATGAAGGAAATAATAGTTGGAGAGCACAGAATGAAGCTCCTTCAGCTGTCCACTCTCAATCTAACAAATAAAAATAAATTCAACCAGGATTTCAAACTTAATTCATCTGAAACAGTATACAAATAAAGTTTTGTAGTATTTGAAAAGTGCTGAAGGTTTTTCCGACCAGGCTGGAAGGCAGATGAACGACAGAGTTGGCCTCACAGTGAAGGAAGGTGTCTCTCCCCTGAGGATCAGCCGCCGCCCACAGATGACCTGAGCGTTTAACAACAATCACATTAAACAGTAAATCCCATTTATCCTTATTAAAAGTAAACAGTGTGTCCTCTACCTGCCAGGATGAGGTGAGCTCTGGTTCTGTCACGTTCTGTTTGGAACAGAAAGTCTTCAAAGCCTCGTTTCACCTCCAGGTTGTTTAGAACCAGCAGGTCGTCAGTGTCGTGGCAATGAGACGAACCAATCAGACTGAAGGGAATAAAAATCCAAGCTATAAACATCCATAAAATATATATCACAGTCTAAAGTTTTTTTTTGAAGTCTAAAAAATAGTTACAATTTAGATTAAAATTTAGTAATGTAACTTAAATAAAGGCACAATTATTAAATCTAAGTATTCATATACTGTTTAAAGAAAAAAAATGAAAACCAACAGCTTTAACAGCTCAGATTAAAATAAGATCTCCAAGATCTCACATCTACCTTTGTAAACTTTGAACTATACGGGTAAAAACGGCCATTGGAATACGTCCTTCTGGTTTCCTGGACAGTTGCAGCACTTCCTCCCACGTGACGTGTCCGTCTCGAGAAGACAGATCATTACACGTGTTCAGTATAGAGTACAAGTCTCTCTCCTGCAAGCCTGGAAATAAAAAAGGAGAAAACACAGAGGTGGAACAGTTCAGATGTTTTCCTCAAGCCATGATGGAAAATAGAGTAGTAAAACTTTACTGGTCCCACCTGTGGGGCTGACAGTGAGAGCTGCCAAGGCCCAGCGGATTCCCAGCATGCTTCTGTACTGGTAGCAAAGTCTCTCCAGGCTGAACTGGACCAGCTGGTTCAGAGTCTGAGGCAAATCCTGCAGATTCTCCTTCAACTGAAACACAAAGACAGGGTTCACAGAAAACTCATTAAAAATCATCTAAATATTAATTAAATGTAAAATCTGACACAAATCAATAATATTAAACATAATATCAATAATATTCTATTATACTTAACCCTTTTCATACTGTGTAATCCTCTGGTATCAACTTATTTATTCAAATTATAGTTGACATGCAAAATACAGCCAGTAAAACTAGAATGAAATGGTTACGAAGTCACACCTTGTCAAAGGAGGCAAAGTTCCTGAGGTCTTCACAAGCCAGGTGCAGATAAAGAGGACTTCCTGCTCCTTTCTTACTTATTAAAGTCTGGAGCTGTGAACAGCAGTTTGAGTTACAGACATATTCACATGTCCAGAGAAAATCACAGAAAATACAGAGTCAAAAGTAGAACCTGGTTGTTGAACGCAGAGCCACTGAGCTTCTTTCCAAAGCTACCCAGTTGGTTCTGAATGATCTCCTTTCGGTCCATCGTGGTCAGCTGTCCCAGTGAAAATAGCACCGCCCCTTTTTTCTTGGCTAGAGTTTGTAACAGAGCTGCTTTGGACGTGACGCTCAGAACTAAACACACACCCTGATGACAAAACCAAACAAGTTTTAATTACATTAAAACATCTGCTGAAGACAATCTGATCATCATAAAAAATACAATGAAAACCCTTTTAGCTTTAATTATTATCTAATTTATTAATGAGACAAACTATGAAATAAATGAAGTCCAAGCTGTATGCAGTGTTTGAGATGTTTTAAATGATTCTCTTGTGACTGACTTGTGGAAGCTGCTGAGGGATCCAATCAGAGGTGAGCTGTCCTCTGCCATCCTGCAGGAGATCCACTCCATCAACCAGAACCACCAGAGGTTTCTTCATTTCTCGCAGCGTCGAGTGAAACTCTGCCAGCAAGTCTCTGTCATAATAAACATATCAAACAAATCCAGCTTGAGTCATGAAGGTAGAGGTGAGATCTGATCATGTGGGAGTTTCTCACTTGTAGCTGTGAGGAAGAGCCGATTCTTCCTCTGCGTCTTTTATCTTTCTCAGCCACAGCGCGAGACATCGAAGGAGGTTTCCCAAGGAGCGTGCTGATTGGCTAGCAGCTGTAGAGTAGGAGATGACATCACAGTGGAGGTTTCTTTTGGACTTTACTCCATTTCTGAGGGTGTCTGCAAGAGCAGCCTGAGTACAGAGAGAAAAAAGAAAATATTCCCACAATTCTTTGCAAAGGCGTCAAAGTGATGATCATGAGGGTTTTCTTCACACAGTTCATGAGAATATGAAGTCATGAGCCACATGTGAAATTAAATTTCAAGCTCTTTATTTTTCATTCTACTTTTATAATCTAACTGAAGGTATTTTATGTTGGAGCTCCACCAGGAGACAGACAGAACGATATAATATGAAAATAAAACTGTAGACTGGAAGTTTGAAGAGCTCCTGAGCGTTTTAATACCTTCTGCAACTATGAATAAGGTACTGCTAACAGGATGTATTTACAGCTGTTTGGTCATTAGGTTAGTCATTTGTCTGTGTGTGAGAATGTTCCTATACATCTGTGTCAGTATAAATGTATATGCATATATGTGTATAACTGTAAAAAGCAATCAAATTCTAATTTTGGAACTTTTTTGTGCTTTTTTTTTTTTCTTTAACATCTTTCCTGGACGAGCTGATTGACTCTTTGAACATCTATTGAAATTAAACAGAGAACATATTTAATCCCCATCACCATCAATCCTGCTCATGTTCAAGTAAAACTATTAGGTTTATAAACAAATTCAGGTTTTAAATTTACCATGAAGACTGTTTTTCCCTCCCCAGTTCCCCCGTCTATCACCAACATCCCTCCCTTGGTTTGGGCGTTTTCCACCATCTCCACGGCAGCTGACAGCAGCTTCGCTCTGCCGAAGAACTGCCTATGCAGCGCCCCCTGGTGGACCTCCTGTTCAAACACCTCCAGCGCAGCCTTGGCCTCCTCCTCCTCCTCTACCTGGAGAGTAAAAATGGCTCAGGATCAAAAATTACTGGAGACAAAACTGTGTTTTAATTGACTTTAGAGTTACTGACGTCCACAAACAGCTTGTTAACAGCCACCCAGAGATCCTCCAGAACAGACTTTCCAAACTCCTTCAGGTGTTTCAGGTAAGGCTTCCCCTCTGCAACACCTCCCCATTCACATGGGTAACTACGAGAGATGCAGACACGCAGACTCAACTAAAGCCTTTAAAATTCTGCATTCACTTTTATTACACAATGATTTTCACACATCCAGAAAAAACACTTTAAAAGGATCCTCAACTATTGAAATAAAATGAAATTTTGTGAGTGCGACTCACTTTTCTGTAACTTTAACATTGTCATCTAAAAGTCGCCTCTTCAGAGACATCAGTTTATCTTCAGCCTCCTTTGATTCAGCTGCAAAATCTGAACGCCATGCCACGGGAATCGACCTGGAAAATAAATGTAAAATAAAAATAATTACAGATTTTCTGCTATCAGGTGGATTTTATATTATTCTCTGACCTATTTTGGATGAATGCAGAAAGAATATTTGAGATTTTCTGCTTACTCGATGACGTTTGGATCTCTGAAGTAGCAGAACATTCGCTGCTGCGCCGTGTTGGGATAAAGAGCCTGAAACTGTCGGATCTCCATCTCAGTGATGGACAGACCAGCCGGAGCCGACGTCAGCTGAACATAAAGGATAAAAAATACGTTTAAAAAACTCTGAATCCAAATTATCACTAAAATCAAAGTTTGTTGTTTGCTGTAATATAAGTTCTTGCTGATACTTGTGTTATAACTGATGATTTTATCGGCCTTTAACAATTAAATGTTTTATGTTTTAGTCGATTTAATCTCCAGTTTAGTTTAAAATATTGTGAATATGACTAATGTTCTGGATAAAAGGTGATGAGTGACATCAATTTGTTTGATTAGTTTTATAACTCTTACCCAGCTGTACTGCGACAGGTTAGGGAGATCAGGTTTGGGGGGCACCTGGCCATACCTCTCCCCCAGGATCCCCACCAGCATCTGGCTGCGACACACCTCCGACAGACACAGCTCGGCGGCTCGCTCAGACTCCTCCTCCGTCACACCCCAGCGTAGTTCCACTTCCTGCAGGTAGACACAGTGCGGCGCAGCACGGCGTCGGAGCTCTGGGAAGACGCTCCGGACCAGGACGTCACGCTCGGCGTGCATGTCTCTGAAGGTGGAGGAGATGAAGACTCGAACTCCTCGCCACCTGGAGACAGAAGAATGAACTGAATGAATGTTGAAATAAAAAGATTTCTCTTCATGGTGAATCAGACTCACCTTAACGTTGGGCTGGATGGAACAGAAACAACTTGGTTGGAACTCTGTGGTTCTTTGGTTCCCTCAGGCGGAGGGATCTTGTACAGTTTGTCCATGTGTTCCACGTGCTCCAACAACCGGGAAGATCCTCGTTCTGCCACAAATCTGTTTATATGATTGAACAAAAAACAGTTTTACTTTTTTACTAAATACAGACTCTTCTTCAGTATGTTGGGTAATAAAATATATATATACACACACACATACAAATCAGTCAGATCAGTGAGATTAATATTCTTAAACATGTTTTATTCACAGCTGTATTTTTTTTAAGAGTTTAACAATCTGCTGACTACCGAATCAATTTATTTAAAAAGGATGGACGTTCAATCAGCTTCATTTTATAACTCGGATCATAAACGTTACCTGAGCATCTGCTCGCTGAAGCCTGTGAACGTCACACAGTTCCTGACAGGAATTTCTTTTGAGCGCCTAAAGAACAGAAAAGAAACAAAAAGGAAAGCAAACAAACCCATCAGCAGATGTCTTCTTGAATAACAGTGTGGAATCAATACAGAATATAGAAATGAAGATAAAAAAAAAAAAATGTTACCCGTCTAAGAAGATCTGCACCACCAGAGCATCACTGTTTGTTTCTTGCCTGTAGTGGTTGATGGCCTGGATTACCTCACTGCACACCCAACGATCAAGCAGCAGGATGATGTTGTTCACCTGAAGGATGAACAGGTTATAAACCAAATCTTAATCCCACATGAGGTTTAAAAGTAGCTTCTAAATTACATTGTTCAATGTGTATTTTTCTAATGAAAGCTAAAAAAAAGTATTATTTCTATTTAAATTGCAATGTAATGCTTTTTTTGTTAATATTATACAGATGAAATTAAGGAATAAACTGATACAGACACAGAAAAAAAAACAGTGTGTTTTAACTATTTCACTGCTGTTTTATGACCAACTTAGGAAATATATGTTCCCATAAGCCAAACAAATATTATACTAGATATACTGACTTTATTTTTCAAACAATTAATTCATTTCCAACTGATTTTAATGAATCAAATATCACCTGCTCAAATTAAAACAATCTACTTTGAAGTTCATTTCTGGTCACAATTTACTAATTGTTTGGCTTTTTTTTTTTTGCTAAATTAAACACAAGTTTTAAAGCAAAAGAGGAAAAATACCATTAATTTGTTTAAATTAAAGTAACTTTACCTTGTTTTTCTTGGTTAAGATTTTGCTAAAGAAATGTTCATCTTCACATTCCTCAGGAAAGTTGCGCAGCACCTGTTAAAAAAAAAAAAAAAAGAAAGATTAATGAAACCTAAATCTTCACAGTGCAGCTACATTGTATCCATTCTGACACATTTTTATCTAATTTTTGCAATTTTTTTTAGATGTTTCTCAATTTTTTAAAATAATTTATTTTTTTTGGCTTATTTACATAAAAATCTAACTTGGACATTTGAATGTTCTTGTTCATTGTGACAGTTTCTAACCTTAATTTCCTTTTTCAGATTTCTGACGTTGTCCAGAAGCCTGTCAGACTTCAGCTGGACTTCCTTAAAGTAGCCGCAGTGCGATAAGCAGAGCTGATAATCCTCCGAGCTGCTGCTGATCATCAGAGCGAGTAAAGCTGCCACATCCATCATCTGGAGGATCCATGAACATAAAGAATAATCAGCTGATTGACTCGGTTTCAGTTACTTTGTGTAATTAAAAACAACCAGATCCTTACAGACGGCGTGAGGGGGTCATGCTCCTCCTCCTTCTTCCTTCCAAGTCTACGAACGGTTCCATCTTCCTCCTCTTTCTCCTCCTCCTCCTCCTCCTCCTCCTCGTTGTCTTGTTGCTCAGGGTCTGCAGGGAGACAGAAGTCCTGCTTCTTGCTCCAGGACTCGTCTGACATGATGCCGAGCACGATGAAGGTTTTTCCCGGAAGGGGGGGCACGTTGTAACGGCAGGAGATCTGAACCGCCATCTCCAGAGCTTTACGGTAACGATCCAGCAGCTCAACAGTGTACAACCTCTGACTTTAGATCAATAAAACTCCATTAGCTTCTTGTTTAAGAGGAAATCATAAACTCAATTTAACTTCAAGCAAAGTCAAAATGGAGAAGATCGAAGAAGAACTTCTGCAACACAAAGATAACCGGGTCTTACTTGAACTTTAGGAGTTGGTACTTCTTCCTTTTGTACTCTCGGTAGATAAACGGCACACCAAGCGTCATCTTTGTCCTCGTCCTCGGAGCCGTCTGCCATTTCAGACTTCTGAAGCGCCTTCCCTTTGGGACCTTCTTCAGGATGCTCACCAGGATTTCGCTGACACTGGGGATCGCCTGCTGCGATGCAGAAGCTAGAGGACAAGGTAAATGGACACAGATTCCAGATGTTGTTCTGAAAAACTGGCTGCCACAGATGTGAGACGGACATTTTAATTATCAGACTGCAAATTTCACTTGTTTTGTTCCAGAAAAAGAGTCACTGCACAACATCTTAATCAGTTTGAGTCACATGATAAAAGATGGAGGTTTGATTCTGAACTTAAACACGTCAGATCTTGATGGAAAGAATCACCAAGTCCTTCCTTGTAACCTGCTGCTACTTCAAAATAAAATGTAAAGTTTTATTTGATGCATCTCACCCAAAGTGTAGAGCTCCATGATGACTTTATAAGCTGCGAGGAATCGGAATGGAAACTGTCGACTCTGAATAACGGCTTTCTGCAAGCACATTAACAAAACAGACTTTTGCACAGATTCTGCTGTATTTATATAATTTATAAAAGAAATGTAAAGTTCTTCACACCTGATTGGTCAGTCTGCTGAGGATCTTCCTGTGATGAGCCTCGCTGATTCCCCTAGTGATCATGGTCCTCAGGTTCCTCAGCATGGCCATGAATGGAAGAGATTTACTGTCTGTGGAACACAAATATTCTGTATTTGTGTGTTTTGGAAAACTGCGTGAAGATAGAGGGTTTCTGGGTAAAATTTCCAAACCAGATGTGAAATTGCAGGTCGTTAAATATAAATATACAGAATAAAAGTTTATTTTTTCCTGCTCCATCATCAGCTGTTTGGAACTGGTGATGCAGACGTGCAACTCTGAGCTACAAGCCCATGCATGTTACTCAGCGCGTCGTTTCTTTTCAGACCTATGAGTTTCTCCCAGGTGGCGGCTTTGTTGCCCTCCATACTGAGCAGCCGTTCCCACGTCTGCGGCTCTTTCAGCTTCATCCGCTGCCCGGCTCGCTCTCTGTCCCACACACCCTTTATCCCACTGCGGGTGAAAGCCTTAATGTCATTGGGATATCTGCAAAAAGACAAGCATATTTATTACTGAGTTTAATAACAGTCTGAGTTTTTACATCTCTGTGGAAAAATGTATAACATTTTAATGACAGCAGCAGCTCAGCTGCAGGTTTAATGAGAATATTTTAACATGTGGGTTGAATTTTATTTGAGTCATCCCTCGTTTCTTTATATCTGCTTTCAAGACAGGAACCAGACTTTCTAATAAATCTTTCAGAATTATTCTGAATATTTTTCGATTAAATAAGTCTGTTTTTCATTCATTTTACCCCCGTACCTGTTTAATTCACTTAATTCTGTCTGATCTGTGAATCATTCATGCATAAAAAGACTCCAAAACTCAAGGGATGAGCCAGCATTTGTTGACAAAAAACTGCAACAACCAATTTTAAGTTGTATATTTAGGCTCTTTGTTACCAGCCTTCTGTCACACTTATTAACTGAAAACTTGATGATCGACTGAAACAAGACGAGTTCAGATCGGATCAGTTCTTTCAATTTTGTTTCCTTTTTTTTTTTTTTTAAAGCCACAACTTTCAGATCCTGTTGATGTTTTGTAGGTAGTTGCTTTACGTCTCACCCTTGTCCAGTTTACCCATAATTAAGCTTACAGTATGCTGTTATGTTCAGGTGAAAAGTCTGGACTTAAAAACTGTTAATTATAATGAAATAAACAGAACAGAAAAAACTAGAAAGACGTGAATGTTATTTATTCCCGTTTTCAGACTCAAAACACTTGAAACACTCAGCTGACTTGATGCCAGATGTTTTCTCTACGTGTCTTACTTTTTTCCTAAAATGGCCATCACGTGTTCAGCAGGTTCTTTAATGTGAAGCTTCTTGATCAGCTTCTTTATGCTGAACTCGCTCTGTTTTTTATCCACCGTCACTTTGTCTCCGTCCATCTGCAACTGGACACACAAACTACTGTTTGCTAATTGATAACAACTCATAAAAGCAGCGGTTTAATGAATCTTTATGATCTTTGATAGGAATATATTTTTATTTCAACAGTCTATGCTGGATGTAGACCTGCAGAAACAACAGACATGGGTGTGGCATTAAGACTAAATCACACACCTTGTATCATTTAGAAAAAGCTCAATCAAACAATGACTCAATAACAATAAACAGTGAGAATGAGTAATGACGTACAAAGTTTTGCAGGATGGAAGGTTCTGTCCTGAGCCATCTCGCCCACTGTTTCGTCTGCTCTTCTGTTGGTTTCTGGAAATCACAAATAGAAAAAAATCACTAGCTATAGAAGTAAATCTGATTTCTATCCGAGATATTGTGTCTGTACCTTTCCTTTCCTCCCCTTCCGGTTGTGTTTACATCGGTGTTTCCGTGTGTTGTATTTAGCTAACTGATACTCGCTGAACTCCTTGAACTTGTCGGCCATCGCCTTCTTCAGACACGCTGGCAGAGAACGGCTGAAGCACTGAAAGATCATCAGCAGTTATACAGAACTGAAAGCTGGAGGGTCTTACTGTTATAAATAGGAATGAAAACTTACAGTACTGTAAATTCTGATGACTTCCAGCCAGTCGGAGGGCAGCTGCACTGCAGCACAGAAATATCTGCGAACATGCTGCTTGGTGGACGGCAGACTGGCAGCTAAAGCTAATAAGAAGTTTGCAGTGATCCGGATGTTTAACTCCTGCCTGGTGTAAACAGCCACCTGGAGGAGAAATAGTAAAATAATGACGAGACGGACCAATTAGCTTCTTTTTACTAAAACACACTGGTTGATCTCAGCAAATGTTCGAACGTCGGATCTAATATTTTGTAGTAATTTTCTATTAGAAAAGAGAAACACGTTAACATACTAAATAACATGCTGAGTAAAACATTTACTGGTTTATAGTCAGTCTTTTGTTTGTGGAAACAAGAGAAAAAATGTGATTTTACATTTTTTCCTCTTATTATGATGTTCTGGACGATGTCACAAACCTCTAATTTTGTGCCTTTTCTTGCCACACAGACTCAAACATCTCAAATCAATTCACTTTTCAAATTCTATAAAATATTTTTATTCCTCTTGCGTCAATTTTTTCTATTTAATTATTTTGATTTGACAGAACACACACCTTGAGAAGAAAATGTGGGTCACTTTCAGAAATCTCCTTGGCCAGGTTGGTGATGCTGGTCCAAACACTGTCCTCCGAGTCCCAGTCCGGCTGGCCAGGAGCTTTGCTCTTATTAATCAGAGAGCAACACACAAAATTCAGCAGGAGATACTGAAGGACAAACAGAAGAGGAGAAAACATGTTATTAATCAACATTAAGCAGAACAGACACAACTTACAATCTTATTAAATACAGATTTGATAAAAAACAAAAAAAACCTTTTTATCTTTTAGCTCCTTTTCAATTTTATTATTTCCTGAATCAAGTTGACGAAATTCCTCCTGCCTCATGATCGTCGAGTGATCATGTTCCTGCTCGTTCCTTTGTGTTTCTAGGGGAGGTGACTCCATGGCGACCTCGGATTCAGCCTCCTCTTCATCACTCTCATTTTCAGATAACACATCATCAGGCTGCTGCTGATGCAGAACAAGTCATATCATCAATAACAAGGTCAATATGATTAAAAAAGAAACAGCTTTCAGTTAACGTACTACGCTGGTTTCTTCAAAACAGGACTCCATGTCTTCAGATATTTCTTCAACATCTTCATCTCTTTTTTTTTCTTTATCCAGATTCTGATGCAGGTACGAAGGAGGCTGAGCAAAGCGATTGAAGGATGTGGATAGTAAAGAGTTTTCAGGTACAGAGGAGGGCATGGACACAGAAAGCCTGGATAAATCAGCTGTTAGAAGCTTGTTCTGGGTGCTGATGTGGGGTGAAGCAGTGGACGAAGCAAAGGAAGAGGTGGAGAGGAGAGAGGAGGAGGTGGAGAGAAGAGAGGAGGAGGTGGAGAGGAGAGGGGAGGGCTGGAGTGAAGAAACACGAGAAGATTCCAACATGACGTTTATGAGTGAAGACTGAGGCTTAGCTGTGGAGGTCTGAGATAAAATTTTATTCTCTAGATAAGGGGGAGAATAATTGGAGGTCAAACTTCTCCCACACGTGGACTGCTGCGGCTCCTCTGAGGCCATATTTGTCTGCTGCGAAGCCAAAACCTTCATTCCTGCAGAGAAAAACAGAGTCAAAGGTCATTACAGATTACACCCTCATTCAAAGGCCAGATAATCCTCGACAGCACTGAGATGACAAGCCCAACAGCGTTCCAGTAACTGTTTGTGCAAGAAGTGCACTATTGTATTTATGGGTGTGTGTGCAATAAAACCAGTTATACTGAGGAAACAAGGTCCAAAAAGAACCAGAACAAGTAATTTTACTCAGATACAATAATGCATAATGATCAGAAAACAGTTGCTCAAACACATGCAAAGCAAATAAGATAAAAATGTTGATTTTCTGCACCAAAATAGTAGAATAAATAACATTTTAGGTTGGATTTTAAACGCTGAGATGCACATTAATTTTATGTCAAATGTTCATGAAATAATAAGGTAGAAAACATAGATATAACAAGTCAAACTTTACCACAGGTGAGAACTGTTTGGCCTACTTGGTGACAGACAGCATAGGCGGGGCGGTGAACTACAAACACCCACGTCAGACGCTAAAACTCACCTCAAAACCGCAGTTTAACCTTCAATTTCTGTTTCTGAACAGACGTCTCGGGGATGTGTGACGTTATGGCTGAAAGTTCTGCTCTGTTTTCATCTTCTGAGAAGCGAAAAGCAACTGCTGATGTCCAGTAACTGATGTCATACAAGGAACTGCTCGGTTAGCTACAGAGCGCTGGTTGGTCATTGTTGTACCGTAATAACGCTAAAAGGTTGTTCTTCCGAAACGAAGAAATTCTAAATAAAATAAATTAAAATGAAATTTTTTTTATATTTAAGCATTAAAAGAGTTAACATTTCCATCAAAATACATGGAAATAATTGTGCATGTTTTGTTTATTATTAAAAGTTTAAACTAATTTGGTGGTGTTGCAACATTACCGTAACTGTTTGAACATTAAGGAGAACCGATTTATCATTTAACTTTCAGATTCTCACAAGCGTAGCTGTTTATTCTTAATAGAAACAATTGTTCGAAAATATATGTATTTTTAGCTAAAAATATATCTATTTGGCTAAAAATTTCAGTTTTTTTAAGTATCTACAATTATATTGTCAGACGTTTTATTTTAATTTTTTCATTCATAAATTTAAAAAATAAAAACATATGTACTATGAAAAATCCAGAAATCTGTAAAAAAAAAAAACTGAATCTAAAATCAAACAGACAAACAAACAAAGGATTTTAAGGAATATGGTGTCAAGTGTCAGTAATAGGAAAAAGTGAGTAGAAACAACGTATTAAAATATTAATATGACATTTTATTTAACCAAGTATGTTTCACACACAAGGAATTTTGCGTTTGAGAAAAAAAGATAAAAAGGTTTTGTTAGACTTCATACAGAGATAGATAAAAATATTTACAAGTTATTCATTTATTTAAAATATTAAACATGTTTGTTCAACATGTCATGGGGAAAGAAACAGTTTTTCTGGATGTTTACTCCAATTTGATGGAATGTTTTAGATAAATTTAATTTCAATTCTTGTAAAAAAGTAATTTTGAGTCAGAGAAACTGTCATTATTTACACTTTAAACAACCCGGATTGTTGTGTGATTATATGCCACAGCGGCTTGCCATAAAAAGCTGAAAGAGGAACAGACGTGCTTTATTTCCGCTGCAGCAGCGACGACGGGCACGTCAAAAATAAAAGAAAATGTGGACCGTAAGGACAAACTGAAGAGAAGAAGAAGAAGCACCATTCTACAGATACTCCTTCCGCAACGCATTTTTACTAATCAGTTGTTTATATTTGAAGTAATTACTTGAATATTCGACGGGTTAAGGGTCGTTTTGAGGTGAAGGCGTCCCCTTGTGCGGATCTAGCTAGCTGTTAAAAATGGGAACCAGAGCAAGTCGCCTACAGGAAGACCCGCTTCCTTCATCTTTAGGGAAAGATACAACACAAAATTCCCATCAACGAGATCGTTGTAGGCCCACCAGTCTCGTTGTCAACTTTTCAGTTAGTTTTGAGGAAACAGAGGCCAACCGGAGCCGATCTGAGGAAGGTAGTGACTCAGACTTGGGGCAGCATGCAGCGAGCGCCGACGGCAGCCCCGCCGACTACCACAGCTTACCTCCCGGCATGAGCCAAGCTTCACCCGAGGACGATAACAACAGTGACGAGAAACCAGAAGAAGGGGCTCCCACCGGCGCAGAACGCGAACCCGGAGAGGAGACAGGCCGCACACCTCACCGCACTTTCTCCGAGCGGATCCACGGGAATCGACACTCTTCCGCCCGCAGTGTTGGCGCAAGATCTGCCCGGGTCCGTAGCACCCACCAGCGGCCGGTGTCCGAGGCTTGGATCGGCCTTTACCGCGTTAACAACCGACATGGCAGTAAGTAAACCTCAACTGAATTATAGATGAATATATTTTTCATTATTCGTACCGCAGACTAAGAGCCACCCACAACCAACCACTCGAACTAGTCTCCATTTGTTTTGTTTTTTATTTAAATGTTAACCACAAGAAATTATTATTTTCCATCTGAAGCTTCATGGAATCTTTGAATGTGTTAAAAAATATAGATTTATCTGTAATTTATCAAAACAAAAACAGAGGCCAAGTTGATCTGTTCATAAATGGGCTTTTGTTTTGTCTATGTTGGGAATTTCATTAAAATTTATTAAAATAGAACCCAGTGCAGCTAGTCTGAAATTAAAATGGATTATTTAAGGAATTTACATTCCTCAACAGATAATCTCTTTTCCCGTGCTTGCACGCTGACTGAAACCATCAGAGACTTCATTGTCTGAAGCAGTAAAATTGTATGTGGTGACATTCAAGCTCTTTTACATCAGCGCTTCTTGTGACAATGTTTGTCAGCAATGATCGTCAACCATCATGCAAAAGCAAAAACATAAAGCATCCTCCCACTTTTCTGTCAAAATATATTTAAATCAAAAAAGGTAACATGAATTTGCAAAACAAGTGAATACGCAGGTTTGGTTTGTGTTTGGATACAAGCAGATGGTGGTGTTGTAACTGAAAACGTGACATTTTGAGGCAAAACATGACAGTGTGGTGGGTTTCCCAGGCCAGCCTTCAAGCAAGCGTAGGGAACTGGGTCACAACTTCACATGCAGGCTCCGTGTTGGCAGCAGCTCATACGTGGGAGGGGGTGTAGAGCAGCAAGGCTGTTTCTGCCTGTCTGTCACATCATGAATGGTTCAGCAGTAACTACCTCAGACATGGCATCAGTTACTGTTTTTAGTGACACAAACTGTCAAATGAAGCTATTTCAGATCAGCTTAACTCAATATGGCGTTATCTGCATCATCTGCATCTGCACCACCTGTTTTCTCTTGCATGAGTGTGTGCTCGGTGTGTGCATCATCCATCATTTATGTGGTAATCTGTGTCTTTGCCCTCTGCAGATATCCGCTGTCCTTTCTGCTCAAAGCCTTTCCCAGGTGGTCGGATCGAGGATCACCTGTTGAGCTGCCTGACATCTCCTCCTCTACCTTACAACAGTAAGCATCACGTCACAGAATGCTCCGACAGCTGTTTGTGCTTCTTTTTAAAGGTTAATGATGTTTACTGTTGCTTTGTGGCTCTGCAGCGGATGTGCTCAGCAAAGACAGCGGAGAGTGCTCCATTTGTTTGGAGGATTTGGTTCAGGGGGAGACCATCGCCAGGCTGGCCTGCCTCTGTGTCTATCATAAGAGGTAAACAAAGATCAGCTGATATATTCCACTAACAAGAATAGCAGATAAAATAAAACTGAAAGGAGTTTGATTTATAATATGTCATTATTTCCTGCTGTAAGAAGCGTTGCTGCAGAACTGGTTTTGTTCTTGTCCAAGTCAAATTATCTTTAGAATTGCAATAAACATGTCTAAGAACATTGTTTAGAGAAATAAATGTGGAAATAAAAAGTTTATTATTTGCAGAAGCTTTATAAGAGAAACAGAAGTTATTTAAGAACCATCAGAGTTTTGGATGATTCAGCTTCTTAACAGTGAAACACTTTTCTTTTCCTATTTTACTCTGTAATGTTGAACGCGTGGTTTTCCCCTGAACTCCTACGAGTCACTGCATTAAGATCAGTGCAGTCTGAGATTTGACGTAATTCCTAAAACGCCTGGGAGACGTTCCTACTTGTTAGACGTTTAACATCAAGGGAACGTCATGATTACGTGTTTAAAGCAAGCAGATACAAGCGCAGGTTTATTTGGAAATCCTCACAGTGTAAAAACCTGCAAACTGCAGGTCATTTCTGATTAAACGCTCGTCTGTTTCGTTTAAAGAGGAGTTGACTTCTGGTTTTGTAACACAGATGTGTAGGTGTGGTAGTTGGACGGACATTTTAATCCTCTCAGCAGAGCGGCTGAGACGTGGAAAAAAACAATTTAAAAAATCTGCTGAAAAAAATGGTGGAACATCTGAAAAGAATTACAAGCTTTTTCTGACAATAAACTCTACAAACAGATCACTGGAGAGCTACAGAACATTTTATATTATTAATAAATATTCTCCAATTTAATTTGATGCCTTTTGGCATTGAATTAGCTCAAAAAGCGACAGTAAAAATGTGTTATTTTTATTAATCTTACTGATTTTATCATTTAACAGTCAAACCTGCTTAATTTACTTATAAAAGGGAGGGAAAAAAGCGAAATTACCCAATTTATCTGCTTCAGCTTATAAATATTTGGTAAATTGGATAATCATTGTTCTGTTGACAAAGTCAGAGTTGATTAATTGCCTACGAGCTCATTGCACATCTCATCTCTGATCCGACACGTTAAGCGTCTTCACAGCTAACTGAGTGATAACATCATCTGTTTTTGTAGAGAAAGTAGTAGATTACAGTTTGTGGGCGTCGCCACAGTTTAAGATGAGCTACTCAGTCTGTCGTTTCTCTACAGCTGCATTGATTCCTGGTCCAAGGTCAAACCCTGCTGCCCAGAACATCCCTTTGATTGACTCACAGGTCACGCAAATTCAGCCCAGTGACCAACTCGACTCAGGTATGTGCACCTCCAACTGGCGAATGATCAGGAGACGAGGTCACCTTCTACACTGGATATAAATGAGTCATTTATATCCAGTCATGTCCAAACAGGAAGCTCTGATGCGTTTGTGGAAATGTTTCTGTGCAGAATCTGAGGCTTAATCAGCATTTGGAGAGTAACAGATCCCAGAGATTTGATATGGATACCACATGTCACTGAGTTAAAGTCCTGAAATGTTCAAACACAAGAATCTTTGCAGGTTGAAGCGACGCTAACAAAAGCAGCTCTACATTTCATACTCATTTTCAGTTCTTTAGCACGTCATCTTCAATTTGTATTTCAGATTCTCGGATCAGTGAAGAGCGTTTAACTGAATGAGCCACAACAAGAGAGTCACACATTATCTAATCCTTTTATTCCAGGCTGCTGATGGATTTTATTGTTTCAGTCTGATGACTGAAATGTGAAACATTGAATTTGACTTTCTCTAGTTGTGATTAATGCATCACAACCTCTTCAGACTTCTTTCACAAAAAGAAAATCTTTATCTTACTGAAATTAACTTCTGAAAGTCAACTATAATAACTTTGTTAGTGTTTTGTAATGAGAGGGTTCTTTAAAAGTTTAAAAGTTCTTTTTGTTTTGTCAGCATTCAGTTGCCTAATTGTCTTATTTCTGTTTTTGCAGGAGACCCCACTGAATCCTCTAAAATAATAATAATAAAAATGTGTTATTGAACGAGTGAAAGTCAACTGTCCCTCTGAGATGTTAAAATGCAGAAGAATCCCAGGAGGAAGCAACAAGTTCCGACGCTCTGCGCCTGGATAGACGCATTTAAACCTGATTGGCCGAACGCCAACAGTAAAACCTGCTGCTCTTGTTCATTTGTTTTCAAGACATCTGTTGGACCAGACGTGTTGGTGTTTCCTTGTCGTATTATCATCCCAAAAACAAACTTTAACCTAAAAATATATTAGAACTGGTGGGGGGTTTCTGTGACCGGCGCCATTCTTGTGTATTTTTGTCTCTTTGAATGGGACGACTCATTTTACCAAGTATTTTGCAAAAAGAGTATTGTTCCATGTTATACATTGGATGAATGTTTCTTTTTTCTCGGCTCCCCCCCGATGATCCACCCTCCCTCTCAGAAAGTGTTACTGCGTTAGTGTTGTGAGCTAGCTCGAGCTCGAGGACTTGTTTTTGGTGAAGAGGGCGGGGCTGCTGTTACTCTGGTTTCTGTTACCTGTAAACATTTCAGGGGAAGTTTTGGGGCCTTTTTTTTTTTCTGTTGTTCGGTTTTTCTTTAAATGGTTTGTTATTGCTGCTGCTGCTTGGTGAGTGTTTCAGGACGCACGTAGGGGTTATAGGTCACAGTAGCATCATGTTGGAGCACTTGTTTTTTTTTTTTTCTTTCATAAGATCTGGAGTAACTTTGTGTGTTTGTGTCCAGACGATGACCAGGGACTGAACACGTCCTGAGCATGACTGTATAGTTGACAAAATGTGTGTGTTTACTGTAAATTGCCCAGATGTCTGATTGGTCAAGCGGGTTAATTGAGTTAATTTTCTAAACTCTTTTCCAACCACGTTCATGCTGGCGAGCGTGCGCTTGCTTACGTGTGGACTTTGGTACTTTGAATGTGGTTTGGGTTTTAGTCCCCCTCTCACACAACCTCTGGGGATTTTTAAACACTTTTTGTTGGACCAGGCCTGGAGCGACAGTTTTGCCATCTGGTTAATGCCAGATTGGGCAGGAATAAAGGGATGGCCGTACTGGGGGCAGTATTTTTAGGGCATGTTTACGCCTCGTGGCATCTGCCTCCTACAACACTGGAGGCTACGGACAGCTGATGGATAATGACTATACAAGCAGCCCTCTTCCCTTTTTTTCCCCCACCTTGCCTTTTTATTTTAAGGATTTTAGCTATTATATTATCCCATTTTAATGATTATTGTGTTAAACGACTTTCTTTTTGCCTTTTCTGTGTGCTGATTGCCTTCGTGTGGCAAAGGGCTCGTGTTTTGGAGTTTTAAGGGCTGATTTAAGCCCAACAGGGAGGCTGCTCGACAAGCGCTGCCTAACGCGGGTTGTGTTGTGCACAAACCAGCAGAAAGAACAAAAACATGAAGTTTTGTGTTCAGTGGAACTCCCAGTGCTGCAGTGCTGCTTCCTTCAGTTAGCAGGTTTCTGTTTTCTCTTCTGGTTCTTAGTTTTCTGCAGTCTGATGTGCTACGACTCGCTCTGCCACTAATGGGCAACCCCATGCATGTTTCTCATTGATATTAGATATATATATTATATAAATATATAATATATATATATGTGCATTGGAGAGGATGAAAAGATGCCAAAGGTCTGTCTGTGTATTGGGAGCATTGTGTGTGTTTGCGAGCAGAAGACGAGGTGGAATGATCATTAGGTGTTACATTTGTTGTGGTGATAAGTTATGATGTTGTATACTTTGGCTGGGAGGGGTGGGGGGGGGGGGGTGTTGGTGGAGGCTGGGTTGTCAACTAAGACAGAAGACAATCCAAAAACCCCAAATTACTCATTTATGTTGTTACCCCCTTAAGCTGTGTGGTGCAATACCTCAGTTTTCTTTAACTTTTCTTTACTGATACTCGCTAAACACTCTGCGTGTAAACCAGCTCCTCTCCAACCAAGGAAAGTATTTTATACAAACGTCTTTCAAATATTGGTTTCGAACCGCGCGGCTCCGAGACGGAAACATTGGAGGAGAAATTTTAACAGGTCACCACAGCTGGATCTGCATCCCCAAAATACGGACAATCTGCCTCGACTCTGGTATTAAAAACAAATTGAGTTTTATTTATTAAATTGTAAATATGTAATGCAATTCAAAAAAATGGCTTTGTCCTCGTCTGTTCAATATACTGTTTCTAAGCTCTGATCTTTTGTATGTCTCAGAAATTGTTTTTATATGTATTTTTTACAATAAATATGTGTGAGAGATGTTTTGTGTGTTTTTGTTTTTTTTTACAAACTTAGTATGGAGATATATTCTTTGTTTAAATTGTTATTAAAATTATGGATAAAGTCAAATATACCTGTTGCTTGTAATAATGAAGTCCTGAAGTGGGGAAACATTTTGGACCAAATTGTCTGATAATTATCTGTTTATATAGAAATTCATTTTTGCTCTAGAAAAATTATTATTATTTCTGCTATGATGGCAGTAAAAAAGCCAAATTTACAAGTAGAAATAATGGAATCTGTCCTGTTTTTATGTGGAGGTCAGTTTTTGATGAACTAGATGGAGTTTCGCATCAGTCCAGGATGTGGAACCAGTTGCATTTAACAGCAAAACACTTTTTGTTTCTATTGGTAAATCTAACCACATCCCCTCAGTTAGCTCTGCGGTAGAAGTTTCAGCTGCAGCCAGTCACATGATGACCTTCTGATAAGTCATTTCTTCTCTGAGACATCAAGACCGAACTTTCATTTTAAACCTCAAAGTTGACACAGATGAATTACAAAGAACTGCCGTTTTTTTCTGCAGCCGAAATACATTTTAGATACAAATCGACCCGCTTGAAAATCTGTTGGTCTGATTCTAAAACGTTGTGTTGAGAAAAAGGATGAAAATAAGTTAATCAGATGTGAAAAAACTCAAACCTACATTATGATTCTCATGGTCTGGACTTAAGTGATTCACTTTCTCCAGGATTATAAGATCTCATGGATTCACTTTCTGTTCAGATTAAGGACCAAAACTCTTTCCTGAACCCAGCCCACCCAGACGTTCTACAAATACATATTAAACAGACCTAAAAAACTTTCAGTGCACAACTTGTATAAGTTTAGAATAACCACACTAAACATTCTGGATGGTCCCGTTTACTTGTCTTCAACGTAAAATCCTAATTTCTGGAGTTTTGATGGATGTTGATTCGACATGAAGCAACGTGGGAGTTTACAAACCTGTTTCCTCAGACAGAAACTGATTGCATCCCTTTAAAGAGACAGGAAGTGAAACATGAAGATAATCACTATGAAGTGAAGATTTGTTTTAAATTATCCCAAACAGCGCTGGAGTGTTGGACTGCTGTGATTCAGGGACACATATACAGGAGAAAAGGTAAGAAACCAGTCGTCTTCTATTACAGAAACAAACCAGATGACAGAAAAGTGTTTCACCTCCCATGTGGCCTCAGTTTGTTTTATTCAGGGATACTAATAACATTCAGATCACTGATTCATGGAGATAGGAATGACAGATGTATCTTTATCAGAGAATATTTGGCTAAAAACAAGAAAAAACCTCATTATTAAATAATAAAAACCTGGATTTTTAACAAACCTTAGATCTTCTAAATCTCTTTATTTTTACCAAAGAAATACAAGTTCTTAAGCTAAAATACTTCTTCCAGTATGTTGTGAAAAAGTTCATGTTCTGAAACACCTGCCTGGACTCTCTCTCACACCTGGAGAGCTGTAAATCATTTCTCATGACACGTTCAGGTAAAACCAGTAAAACAAAAACAACATTTCTATGATGTCTGTCGCAACATGAAGAAAGATGGTTTTTTTTATCAGAAATGTTGCGTCTGTTCAGATTAATTCTATAACTGTTTATGGGTTACCATGACGACAGGGAGTTCGTTTGAATAATGGGAACAGTTTTCTTGTTGTTAATTGAAACGATAACCGTTACAGTTACATATGTGTTATATTCTGATAAAGACGGAAAACATTTACCTCAACACGTCCACACGGTAAATTTTGTTTTATAATATTGCATTTGTCTTGAAATGTTTGATCTGTTTTGTTATGGAGACAGAGTAAAGTGTCTTTGGACATCATCAAGTGTGAGCAGACCAGAGTAGCTACAGATTCAGATGTATTATAAACCTTTTTTATATCAGTAAATTGACAAAACGCTGGTTTTTCTACAGTTGCTGATTTAAAGTGTCTCTTCGACCTCAGCTCAAGTTTTACTTCCTTCTGTTTCATCCACAACACAGAACAGAACTACCCACTTCTGCAAGTAAACAGCATTTTTTCTCAAGTATTAACCTTTATGTGTGTTTCTTCCTCAAATTTTGAACAGAATGTCGGATCCAACAGAACCACTTATTTCCAAACAGACACCAAAGACCCGAGGTTCTGATGTGTCTGAGCCTCCGCCGTATTCCTACCATGAGGAGCAGCCTCCAGCTTATTCTGCAGCTCCAGGGATGTATCATCCCCCCAAAAGTGAGATCACTTCCACCTGTCAGGCCTCAACAGGATACCAGTCCTTCAATGACATAATGCCAGAGACTGAATCAGAAACACCGCTAATATCGTCATCGTCGTTTGAGGACAAGACAGTGAGGAGAGGTTTCGTCAGGAAGGTTTGTTCTCTTCAGATTTATAATAATATGAATGATGGAGGTGAAGGTTTTGGTTTTAAATACAACAGAAAGATTTTTGTGTTTGACGTGTCGCACCTCTTCTTGTTGCAGGTGTTTTGTATCCTGACCATCCAGCTGCTGTTCACCTTCACTGTCGTGTGCGTGTTCACCTTCTCCAGTGTGGTTAAAAAGGCGGTGCAGACCAACCTGTGGGCTTATCTAAGCTCCTTCATCATCTTCGCCGTGGTGGCCCTCGCCCTCAGCTTCTGCACGTCCTTCAGCCGCCGTCATCCCTGGAACATCGTAGAGCTGGTAGGTCACACCACATTTATCTACTCAGGATGGTAATTAATGAACAGTAACTTTGTTGTGCTTGTCTTTAAAAACTCAAAGTTTAGATTGAACAATTCAAAACTGGCTTATTTATAAGAAATACTTCTGTACGATCTAACAGGTGAATCAATAACAGAGTTTTTTCACAAAATATAATGAGTAATAGTCTGAATTTTATGGCTGCAGGTTATCGTGACCCTCAGCTTGTCTTACATGGTGGGAACCATCGCCTCTTTTCACAACACCAACGCCGTGCTCATCACGATGGCAGCAACCCTGGTCATTTCACTCACAATTATCGCTTTCTCTGCACAGGTCAGACAACCAGAGGGATGGAGATCTCGGTTTATTCAAAATGTCATGCGTGTTTTCATGTCAAGCAGAGCAGCATGCAGACATCACAGCCGACCTTTAGTTCTGACAGCTCAGCTTTTACTTATAAAAACATTCATCACTGGATCTGAGGCTCAGACTCTCTGGTTTTAGGATCTTAAATATGAAGATTTCCACTCTAACTTTCGGGAGTTAACAGATTAAAAACAAAACATTTTAAATATACAGAGTTTAACTTATGAAAGGAAGTGAATGTGTGAGTCAGAAACAGGTGGAGTTGAATGAGGGGGTTGGATTAGGAAGAAGAAAAACAAGATTAAGATCAGGAAAAGTAAACGAGTGAGGTGAATAAAAATTAACGATACCATAAGTATAATACAGGGCTGATATTTACATGATTTACACCATCTGCATGGAGCTACATGACTCATATGTGATTTAAAATAATCAACATCTGTTTTTTCAGACTCGTTATGATTTCACGATTTGTTACGGCGTCCTGCTGATTTTTGTTGTGGATTTGGTCATGTTTGGAATCTTCTGCACCTTCTATTACTCCTACATGGCCGATATCGCCTATGGATGTTTGGGAGCTCTGCTGTATTCGCTGGTAGGAACAAAAAGAATCATGCATCTATAGACTGCTGACCTCTAACATAATAATTAATGTCTCGCTGTGCTTCAGAAGCTGTGAAGATGTCCTTAATTAACAGGAAAAATAACTGTTATTGAATTAAATTTCAAATAATTAGAAATATACGAAGAAATCAAACTAAGTTAATGTTTTGCTTTTTAACAAAAATGGCTGTTTGAATTTTAGTAATGATAATAATAATAATAATGAAGAAGAAGAAGAAAATATCTGCTTGTAAACTAAATATGTTCAGCAAAAAGTTAGACATAATTTAGTTCATTAAAATAAACTATTTCATATAAAAAGTGAAAAAGGAGTTAAATTTTATCAGTTTATTTTAGATTTTTATTAGCTGTTCATATATTAATATTTATTATTAAATTATAACACAGCTTGTATGGGTGAATACAAGTAACTTTAAATTTTAGATTCACAAATCTACATGTACATTTTATCAAACATTATGATAAATGATGCTCATGAATAAAAAATATTTCTGATCTTTAAAAATTCCAATGAAAACATTCTCCTAACCTATACACTCTTTTCTTTGGGAGTTGAATTAAACATAAAACCAGCAGGTCACTGAAACCGCAGCAACAAGCTTGAATAAAACATTTTATCTGTTTTATATAAACCTGTTTTATTTCCATTTTTCATTAAAAATGCTTGTTAATTTTAAGCTCCAGCCACTTCAAATACTGAACAGGATAAACTACAAATAGGTGGATGTTGATTAATTAAATATATCATTTCTCACTCTGTTCTACATCTTTAGTTCCTGATGATTGACTGTCAGCTGATGATGGGGAGGATGAGCTACCGCCTGAATCCTGAAGAATACATCAACGCTGCTCTCATGATCTACCTGGACATCATCCTCATCTTCATCTACCTGCTGGGATCGAGGAGGTGAAACCAGCTACAAGCCCAAGTTCCAAAAAGCTAGGACACTGTGTATAATATGATTAAAAAACAGAATTTTATTCCCCCATAAAATATAAACAACATATAAGATGTTAAAACTGAGAACGTTTATTATTTCATAGAAAATATGAGCTTATTTTGAATTTGATGGCAGCAAAATGTATCAAAAAAAAGTTTGAACAGAGAAAAGAAAAATGTTTATTATGGTAAATAATATCTTCGAAAGGTTTAGAGAATCAGGAGGAATCTTTGACACAAGGTACAAGGTCAAAGGTCAAACTGGATGCATGTGATTTGTGGGCCCAGAGGCAGCTCTGCATTAAAAACAGAATGATTCTCTCTGCTGACGTTTCTGGACTAAAGCGCATTATGATCTGAGGCAAAGTGGAAAACTGTTCCAGGGTCAGATTTCATCCAAATGCAATGGACTGTTTAACACCGGGTGAATGAGAGTAGGAAGTGCATGACCAAATATAGACATGGAGCAGTTAAAAGCAAACAGACGTGAAACATGGCCAGACAAACCGTGATTCATGGCACCAAGTTAGACATTTTGTTTGGAAACCATGATTACTGTTTCCTGTGGACTAAAGAGGAGAGAAACCATTCAGCTTATCAGCAGACAGTTCAAAAGCATCTGATAGTGTGCGGTTACATTTGTGTCTATGGAGCGAGCAGCTTGCACATCTGGAAAGGTTCCTTCAGTACTGAAAGTACATGGAGGTTTTACAGCAACATCTGCTGCATCCAGACAACTTTCAGGGAAGGTGTTGCATATTTCAGCAGGACAATGTTAAACCACATGATGCTTCCATCATAACAGCCTGGTTTCATATGAGAAGAGTCCAGGTGCTGAACTGACCTGCCTGCAGTCCAGATCTTCCATCAACAGAAAACATCTGGAGCATCATGAGATGAAAAATACAGCCTCAAAGACCCGGAAGTGTTAAGCAGCTAAAATCAGCTGTATCAGACACGAACATGACGACATTCCTGTTCTAAAACCCGCAGCAGTCATACGCTCATAACTGATTAAATCCACGTGTTTCAGAAAAGAAAAAAAAAAAAAACAAAGTAAGGTGAATATTTTAAACTGTTTTTAATTGAAGAACATTCACCATAAAAAGCAACAACAACGAAAAGTCACAGAATCATCATCAACATCAGAATGTGTGAGAAAAGCAGCTAAATATTATTTTAATTTTCCTTTAAGATAAATAAGATTTTTAACCATCAGATCTGTCGAATCAGGCTGTTGTTTAACTTCAGATTTGCTAAAATGACGAACATTGAATTTAAAAAAGATTCAAAGAGCCCAGAACTGTGTAACAACAACTCACAGTTCTAAAGTTGTTGCTACCAAAATCTAACAAGATGGAAAAAAAAAACATCTTTGACCTTCACAATTATATTTTGCTGAAAATATCTCATATTTAGAGGTGAGTTAAAGCTCCGAACATATTCAGTTTTTTTTATTTATTTCCTTCAACAGAACATGCCCTCACTTTGTAAGCACATTATTTTCCACCAGCAGAATAATTAATAATTTATGAATTGCTGCAGCTCTGATTCTGTGAATCGTAAACATTTCTGTTATCTGCCTAGCAACAGAGGACGGCTCAGAACTAACAGCTTATTTCCCCCAAAAATCTACAAACTCTATAAATAAGGATTTCACCAGAGTGATGGATAGTTAAACTTGATCCGCAGCAGGTACCTCATCCGAGTCTGAGCTGGATTGTAAACGATGAACTCGTTGTAGAGGAGGGAGTAACCGTTGGATCTACCCACTCCGGTTTTCAAACCAGGTCCCATCGGAACCGTCACACCATTCCTGGAAAAGAACGCATGTGGCATATTTAGTTGTTTAAACATCCTCATTCATTCTAAACAGGATTTTAGATATGTCTATGAAAAATATTCTGAAGTCTTTTAATTTGAAAAGAATGTGTTTTGGGAGAATATTTCAACATGTATTTCATTTCTGGATTATAACATGATTTTTTTAAAATCTCTCCTTTAAACTCATTTATTTTTTGATTTATTTAAACAAAATGTTGAATTTTTTATTGAATTCATGCAAAAAAACATGTTTTCTTCCTATTATATAAGAATCAGGTGAGAATGTGAAAATTAAAGGAAATCAAAAATATAATGTTCTTTTCTGGCATATATATTTTGTAATTTATTATCTTAGTTTAGTTTAAAGCATTAACCACCGTCTACTGAATCCATAAAAATCATCAATGTTTTTCTACATCAACAGATTCAAAATTCTTCAGCCGGTTTGCGTCAAAAGTTTTCTGTGAAAAAAGTTCCCGAACTTTTAAATGAAGCTTTTCAGTGTCGAGCAGCATTTTTATTATCAAGGTCAGTCTGACTTTAGCTGAATAAAAGTCCTGCTGTGCTTCAGCGTCTGACGAGAGTCGTGGAATAAAAAACAGGATTTTTTGTGAAACTACAGAGAAGCAGCACAGCAGGAGAAACGGAGAACGTGATGTCAGTCCATTAGCGCCGAGTCACTGCAGAACAAACTGCTCACAGTTCAGCATTTAGAACTTTTGTTTTGAGAGTTTTGCTCACAGTGTGACGGCGTTCTTGGGGTCCGGTCCGGTCTGACCCAGACCTTTGGTGCTGTGTTTCCCTGCAGGCAGTTTACTGGCCTCGTAGTCGGCGTCCAGCAGCTCATTACTGTCTCCCAGAGCAACCTGCACGCACACACACACACACATATATACACACACCTTATTGCTGTATCATGATTTTTATTTAGAATATTTAACACAAGTGATTTATTTAGCTGAAAAATGAACACGGTCATAAATAAACTGACTTCACAGAGCAGCAGCAGACCAACGTGGTTATTCTGGTTGGCGAAACAGTAGTTGGCACTTTTTGACGACATGTCAGCGAAGTAGATTCCTTTTCCAAACTGAGAGGAAAAAGAAAACCGAATTATAATGTGGCATTTGTTTAAAGTTTGTGGATCATTTCACATCAAAATGGACAAAATGTGAAGTTCCACCCAAAAAAAAAAAAAAAATCATATAAAAATAAAATCTGCAGACAAATAATAAAGAGTTAATGTGTGTTGTACCATGTAACCGGTGACGGGGGCCTCAGGTGGAGCCACTCGGAGTCCCTTACTGAGGATGCTGACCCAGTTAGAGAGACGGGAACCGTGCCACAGCAAAGTCCTGGTTCACACACAAATAAACACACTTTCATTCAGATGAACCTGATCAGAGTCCAGACGTGAGGCAACATAAACCAGCATCTGTGTTTCTGCCGACCTGTTGTGTAAGTGTGAGAGGAAGTTGTTGCTCTCGCCGTCTCTGTCCACAGAGAAGATGTCGAGGACGGTCATGGTGTAGTCCTGGTGGGTGGAGGCGTGAGTGGACTGCAGATACTTCTCTATCACCTTCCAACAGAGACGGATCCTGTTAGTTCCTGCTGACGGACTCATACGTTCATTCATCTGTCCACGCTGATTGGACAAGTGAGATGAAACTGACCTTGTACTCGTGGCTGCTGCAGTCCAGAGGCTGCAGTTTGCAGTGGAGGGAGTGATACTGTCTGTCCAAAGGATGCTCATCGCTGTCTGCATTGGACTGAGCCATTTTCACTGCAATCTGGATGTCACTCAACGCCTTCAGGAAAAAACAGACAGAACAAAATGACACACGTGTTAAATATGTAGAAAAGTAGGATGATATTATAAACGTTACCTCTAACAGAGAGATTTTTTCCTTCAGCTCGTCTTCTGTGCGGATGACTGGAGGAGTTCTCAACCTGATAATCACATTATTTTTATTTTAAAACTTTTATTCACCGTAGGATAAGAACTGATTAAATCGTGTTTCCTCTAACTGCCACATGCTGCTCACCCGAAGTCATGTGGGATGCGGGTGTAAAACTGGTTGCAGGCTTCCAGCAGATCCCGATTGCTGCCCTTCCTCTTCAAGCAATCCTCGATTCTTTTCAGAGCTGCGTATCCTGCACGGATCTGTTCCGAGGTCAGTTTCCCTGCAGGTAGAAAAACCATATGATGTAAAAACCTTGAATATTTAATAATAACGTTCAGATATTTTAGTCTGACTGACCAAGAGGAGCTTTCTTGGTGTCAAACTTCATCTCCAGGACACATTCCTCCATGGCCTTAAGGTCACAGATGAGCTCAAGGAGAGACTGAACTGTTGGATCCAGTTTAGAGGGCTTCCTTTTGGGTGTAGCATCTACTGTGGTCTGGTTGTTCTGGTTCTCCTCCTGGTCCAAACAAAAAGAAACCTGATTAGTTTTCTGATGGATGTGATCAGTCTACAGTCCTCTGAACACAGCTAGATAACATGCTCAGCACAAACTGATACATGCACAGAACTGTGAAAAGTATTTGCACCCTTACAGATGTTGAATTTAAATGTTTCAGATCAGTTTTAAGTAAATTCAAAATGCAGTTTTCAACTGATTATTTTGCTTTTTAAAGTTAAAAGATTGATCGTACTTTTCCGTTCGCGCTGTAGTCCATGAACACCAGGTCATATTTTCCAGCAACTTTCTCAAAATTCTCCCGGAGTTCCCACTCGTTCTTCGTCTTGTCAAAGAACCTGCAGAACAGTTTCCAGTTTTCACTCCAAACACGTCCAAAAACATCCAAAACATCATGAATCAGTGAGACAATCTCACTTTTTCTTGAAGATATCTTTGGCCTTGAGTAGATCTCCTCCACAAACCACCAGACTGTTCTGACCCACTTTGCCCACTATGGAAAATAAAACATAAAATCACACACACAAAAGGATTTTATCAGTTCCAGTCATGTGAGATGAAACTAAAGAAGTAAACGCACCTCGGCCCCATCTCATCCACACGCTGTAGAGCTTGGAGCTGTCGTCCTCCAGCAGCTGGATCAGGTAATATTTATTATTGTTGAACTGAACATTCGTCTGAAATTAACAAGACAAAAACAACAACAATAAAAATCCAGAACAAATTTAAAGTCAATTATTTACAAAGATCCCAGAAAACTGTCAATAAGAGTGTAAAATGTTTTAAAAATGTCCAAATCGTCAAACTATTTAAAACATTTATCAAAATATATTAAAGTTTAATTAAATCTGGTCGGAAGAGCGAAAGAAAATGAGGGCAGCTTTTGATTAGATATTTTTTTTAAAAATCTCTAAAAGTTAATTATATCTTTACTAAATAATTTGACAAAGATTTCTGACTCAGTGACTTTAATATTTCACCTGGTTTAGCATCACGTCGTACACGTTGTTTCCTTCGCTGTAAACGTGACACTGAAAGACAAATGAGGAAAACATGTTAATAAGATTTAGCATTAAAACACTAAGAAAAGAACTTTCACATTTTTGTATTTTGGCACATTTAAACATTAAATAAACATTAAATAAAAGCTGGATTAAAGCTACACGAGAGAATGAATATTGGATTCATTTGTCATAAAAAATATACATTTATTATTTATTTATAACAGCTATTTTGATAGAAAATGTGCACAAGCTTGAAAATGATAAAGACATGCCGTCATATAGAAGCTTTATGAAGCTTTAGAAGCAACTATAACAAAAATAATCAGGTTTAAAATTAAACTTTTTATTTCTGGAGTGGAGATTTACCAAAACCTTCAAACAGGTTTCAAACTGCGGAGACGAGTTTCACATCGTGTAATGTACCTTTCCAGGTTTGGCTTTACATTCAGGGTCCACGGGAGCTTTGCCCTTCATCACCACCGTCCTCACAACCTCTGATCAACAAACACACAACAGGAAACATGCTGTTCATGTGAAAACACACCAGGACAAATGATACAGGATGTCCAAAAATTATAAACCATATTTTTTATCATTATTTTAGTCATAATGAACCAGATTTTCTTGTAATCCTTTAAAATTATTATCACTAGGTAATTTAATCCACTATTGGTTGCTAAAAGTTAACACTTTTATAGCGATTCAGCAGTAAAAACTCCTGTTTGTCGTGTTATTACACTTAAAAAATAGAAATATTATTCTTACCTTCACTTTTTACTTCCTCTTTAGGCATGTCTTTGGTTTTCGTCTCCCTCCCGCTTTGTCCCCTTCTCCTCTTAGCTGTCGGCTGCTCTTCAGTCTCCTCCTCTTCCTCTTTAACTACAGCTGCAGTTTCATCATCAGATTTATTTACATTTTCTTAACGTGAGAAAAGAAAAAAACAAACCATAAATGATTTTTTTGAATGATTAAAAACAAATTTTAGAAACACTGTTAGTATGACATCTATAAAGTGATACTGGAGGAGTAAAAAGTAGCATCTAATAATATTTTCTGGTTTGACCTATTTACAACATATTGGTTGATTTAAATATAACTGATAGTTTGAGGTGTGAAAAGCACCTGTTTTTACTGTTTGAGAGCGAATTTTTCTCTTTTTCTTTGTAACAGGATTAATCTGGACCATCTTCTTCAGATCAACTTCATACGTGGCGCCTGAGCCGAGAGTCAGAGTGACTGATGCTGCTCCTGATGAGACGGCTGAATCCAGCACCGTGCAGGCTGCAGGCGGGTACGATTCCCACTGTCCTTCATCTCCTTTCCACTGCCACACTGATCACAAACACAGTTACTGTTTAAAACTGAGCATGCATCAAAACTACATGAATAAAATAGTCTTCCACAGCAGAAAAATTACACAAGGTAAAAACAAAGGAATACCTTAGGATATAAAAATACATTTCTTTAGTGTTACAGTTTATTATGTTTGATTATTTATTATTTACTGCTTTATTTTATATCTAAGAATTAAAGCTTAATGAAGTTTCATATACAGTCCAAAAGAACCATAAAGACATTTAGTAAATTAGGATAATTAGCAATTTGCGACATTTGTATTCTTTTTCCACGTATTTTCCTCTCTGCTTGTTAAAAATTATAATGTATCCATCAGATACTGTTTTATCTGAATAAAACACGAATATCATAAAGTCATATGTCTATAATCCAGTTTTGCAACATAAATAAATATAACACAGAGATCCAACATTAGGTTTGTGAGCTGGTATGATTGAACCTTGAAAATAGACCTTGAAAAGGAGCCCAACCTGTTTTAGAAAGGACATCTTCATTCTGACTTTTCTTTCTAGAACCTCTGGTTCGCCTCATGGTGGTAAACAAATATAAATGCAGCAGTAACAGAGGGAACCAAGACACTAAAACCCACGGCGGGAAACTTTTTCTTGCTGCTGTTTTCTTCCTGGTCAAGCCGGTGATGAGCTAAATCTGGTAAAGATCGTTTAAGAAGAAGATGAACAAAATCATAAGGCTCGTTTCCAAGGCAATTACCTTGACAACCAAATCACTAAAGACCGTTACATGTAATTTTAGCTATGACTTTTATTTTCTCATATTCTGTAGTATAGTATCAAGCAAAAGATATATACAATTTTCTTAGTAATTGATGCTTTGTTTCAGAGAACTACTGAGAGCCAGATCAAGAACCAATACCGAAAGTTAGAACAGAGTGAGAACTCTTTCCGTTTTTCTAGCCTAGGAACGAAACGTAGTAGCTTAATAGTTCCGCTTTTGTTGATGATCGGAATTATTTTGTTGTAACTTAACAGTCCTCTGGCACACTTTACTAAAGTTGTGGATGAAATTTCTGTTTTTAAAGTATTTAAATGTAGTTTACAGACCAAGAAAATGGCATCCCAGAGCTATAGAGCGTGTGTTCTGTGTCAAAGGGCGGCTACGGTAAAGATAATGTTTAGGGTGAGTATTGTTAGTGGGTGTCATTGAACGCAACATTTTACAGACAGTGGAGGTCAGTAATGAAACACGTGTCCGTTATAACTAAAACAGTAATCTTTTAAATATATATCTGTTATTTTAGTCTATGCCGTCAATGTTAGAATCCTGTTGATTCTTCTTGGTCAGATCACATTTATTTTTACACCTTTTATTTTAAAATATTATGCTAGAACTCAATGTTTGCTTTTATTTTTTTATCGTGGCACTTTCAATGAAACTGCTTGGAAGTACAGCATTTGGCAGAATAACAAACATAACCAGTTATTAGTTTTCTTCTATTTGGACACACTTTTTATTATTGATGTAAATCTGAGGTTGTTGCTTTAAAACAGCAGCAGCACTGTTTTGGTGCTTTTTTATTTAAATTTCATGTAATCCAGGGATCACAGCTGTGCAGAATCTGAATAATGAGATTAAAAACACTGAAGGGGGAAACATAAAAAATCTGTATAAATAAATTGTAACTTCGGAGTGTGGGGTTATCAACGAAGACATCAGGTTTATAATGATCATTTGAACTTTATTTTTTCTCAGAGTGTGAGTGCAGCTGCCAACCTGCAGCCCAAAGCAGATTTCCTTAAAGGAGAATTACACAGGAAGCACCCAGGTGTGACCAACCTGAAGACTCTTCGACTACCTGAGGAGCTCCAGGTGGCTGCACAGTCAGTTATTCAAAGTAAGTGTAGATGACTGTGTCCACTCAGATCAAGATATTAGACAGTTTTCCTACATGTCTGTTTTTCCATTGATAGACACGCAGGTAAATCAGCTCGCAGAGCGCAGTCAGAAACTCTCAAACTTCCTGTGGAGCCGAAAGCGAGCGGTGGATGATAAAACGCTGAGAAAGAAAGCGTTGAGTCTGGAGAAAGAACTCTGGCAGAAGGCCGTGCAGAAGACGGAAGGTGGGTGACAGATGGATGTCTGAGAGCTGGGACGAGATTCTATGTTGCAGCAGCTGGAGAGCATTAACGGATTTGGTGTTGCAGATATAGATGAAGAAGCGCTGGGAGATCGGATCAGAAAGAGGGTTCTGTCAGAGCTCAGACGGACGACGTATCATTGGACTCCCCTAAAGTAACCCCAGATTTATTTACTGTTCTTCACTTTGGACTGAAAACTCAGATCGCAGAGCTTCAGTTTGAAGAGGAGTTCTAACTAATGACCCTCCTTTTGTTTCAGGTATGATGAAGAGTTGGGGGTGGTGTACCTGGCGGCTCGGCTCGCTGGAGGCTATGCAGCAGTGAAAAGAGTTCTGCATGAGGTAATGACGGGATTTACAGGCGACTGGGGCTCCTGCAGTTTTTAAAACCTGTCCTGAATCTTTTTTATTTTTTTAATTTAGATAAAGAAGAGAGATCTGTCCTTTACTCCCCAAACTCTTCTGGATTTCGGTTCAGGATTGGGAACAGTCGCCTGGTTGGTGTTCACATTAAAACCTTCCATGTCTGAATTAAACTAGAACCATCAGTTGAATGTAGTTTTTCTCTCCCGCAGGGCGTCACACTCATACTGGGGTGAATCCTTGAAGGAGATGGTGTGTGTGGACAGTTCTGGACCCATGAACATTTTAGCTGAACGACTTCTCAAAGGTTGATGGTTAAATGTGTCACGTTAACAGAAGTTATGTGGGTTTTTTAAAGAAGAAACTCATCGTTTCTGTGTCTTTACTCAGGTGATGTTGAAACAGCTGAACCTCATTTCAAACAAGTTTATTTCCGACAGTTTCTTCCCGTCTCACCCAAAGTAAGAACCATCTGTTTCCTTGTACTTATTGTTTCTATGGAATTTTTTTTTTTTTAATTTGAGGTCATTTTTTTTTTTCATTTACATTTTTCATGCATTTTTAATGTCGTAAAAAATCATAAATATGAGACTAAGAATTACACGAGGTTTGAAAATAAATCTGTCAGATTTCTGACTCTTCAGTTTTTGAATTTTTTCAGGTGCAGTTTGACCTGGTGGTTTCTGCTTTCACCCTGTCGGAGCTTCAGAACATGAATGAGCGAGAAGATGCTGTGATCACCTTGTGGAGAAAGACCAGCTCATATCTGGTCAGTTAAATCGACGATTAAATATTAACACATTGTCTGAATTCTATTTTTAGATACAAAAGCACACGTTAAAAATAATCGGGAAATTTTTAACAACATTTAAAGCTTTTTTACTTTTTGTTCTTTAGGTTCTGGTTGAAAATGGAACCAAAGAGAGTCATCAGATACTCATGGAGGCACGAGACACTTTATTAAAGGTACTCAGGTGTATGAGACAGTAGCTTGTATTTTGTATTAAAATGTGACACAGTCAACTGAATGATTTTTCCAACAGAAACAGGAAAAGATTCTTCACGACTCCAGACCAGCATCAGTTTTTGCTCCAGTAGGTAAAAAGCTTTAAGACGAGCCGCCATCTCCATCAGCAGGGTCACGGTTTCATTGTAGCTCATGTGGTTTTTCCAGTGTCCTCATGAACTGATGTGTCCTAAACTGGCCCGA
This sequence comes from Pachypanchax playfairii, assembly GCA_006937955.1. Lineage (NCBI taxonomy): Eukaryota > Metazoa > Chordata > Actinopteri > Cyprinodontiformes > Aplocheilidae > Pachypanchax > Pachypanchax playfairii. The sequence continues at coordinate 5,346,330 of SSNP01000011.1, read as the reverse complement.
GAGCCCGTCACACCCTGTAACTTCCAGCAGCGGTACCATCCTCTTCCTCTGCCGTGGGTAAGATTCAGCTCACTGTGGATATCGATGTCGTTGCTAAAACTTATCTTCTGTTCCTCCTTTCAAAATAAATGTAACTGGAAATTCAGTAAAATATTAGATCTTGTTGTCAAACATCTGAATTTAAAAAAAGATTCTTTTAACTTTTAAGTTTTTACAGTATAGGTGAATATCAACTTTCTGCATTCTGCTTGAATGAGTTCCTCACCTGCTTTTATCTTCTCCTTTTAGCATCATGGCTGTCAGACGGAGAAGTTCAGCTACCTGATTTTGAAGCGATCAGAAAAGACAGAATCAGGAACAGAAGGTTTAGACTGGGCCCGGCTGATCGCACCCGTGCTGCGCAGAACGCGACACGTCCACTGTCACATGTGCTGCTCCGACGGACAGCTGGAGCACAAGGTGGTGACAGCGCGAAAGCACACCAGGTAAATAACATCCTTGACAGGTTACAATTTCCCCAGAAGTTAAACAATTAAGAGCTTTTAATTAGAAACAAGAAGAATGACTTATGTGTGAGGAATTAGAGGATAAATGGGTTAAAACACGGGTTTCATCTGATATTTATAATGAAACTAGGCCAAATATTTGTTTTCAGATTATCTCTGTAAACTCGTACAGAACACTGATGGTTCTTTTTGTTGAGCACAGTATGTTGAAATTACACATTAAACTGCTGTTTATTGTGTTTCATCAGAGATGTTTACCGCTGCGCACGGTACAGCGACTGGGGAGATCAGCTGCCAATCATTCTGAAAGACGAAGCGGATGTAGAAAGCGACTCAGAGTGATGATTCATCTTCAAATAAACAATCTTTGGACTTCTGAAAGAAAAAAAACTTTAATCAAAAGACTCGTTACCTGCTGACGGCGCAGAGATATCTGCTTTTCCTTTTTGCAGTTAAACTATTACTAACGTCTCCTGAGTTTTACACATTTAATTATATTTTATTGCATATCAATAAACCTTTGACCATCTTTCAATAAGCAATGTGTTGTGATTTCACTACATATTGGAGAGAACAGCGTCCATTAATCCACAGATTCTTGGCTCTGCAAGTCAGAGTGTGTTCAATTTTACAAATTTTAAAAGGAGTTGATTTCTTTACAATCCATCCACATAAAGAATCAGTAAACAGGATCGAATGATGATACTTTTACCTTTTAACCCCCTACAATCTGTTTCAGGGCTGAAGTCAAGTCTGGGTACTTGTACTCATATCCAGACTCTAAAGTTCTCTTCGGTATGACTTTCTGGCCTTCGGTGAGGATCACGGCCCTCTCAGAACCCATCAGGGTGTTCATGACAAAGCTAGGAACAGGAAAGATTGTGGGTCGCCTCAGGATGCGGCCCAGTTCTTTAGTGAACTCATAGTTGGTGTTGAGTGCAGGTGCGACTCCGTTGTACACCTGTGGAGAGGGGGAGGGGGCTTCGGCGGGGGGCTCCAGAGACTGAGCAATGATTCCTGCCAGGTCTGAAACGTGGATCCAAGGGAACGGCTGTCTCCCAGAGCCCAGCGTGCCCCCGAGTCCGAGCCAAAAGGGTAACAGCATCTGTTTCATGGCACCGCCATCACGACCCAACACTGCCCCTGGTGGACGGAGGAGGAATGAAGGAAATCAAATAATTAATTTTGTTTCTCTGCATTAACTTCCTGGTGGAAACCGAAGATTTACTTTAAGAGGACTAATCAAAATCAAAATGACAATAATTAGGGATTCTAGCTTCCAGCTTTGCACATACCAGGCCGAATGACGACTTGTTTGGTGGTTTGAACTACAGTCTCAGGAAGAAGCGCTGCAGCTTCCCACTCTTTGACAAGCTGTGAGAGAAGGTCAAAGGGCGTCCACTCGCTATCTTCTGTGTACTCAGCTGTCAGACTGGGTTTGTAGCATGCTGTAGATCCACAAGAAAAGAAAAAAAAAAACAAGAATAAGCAAAATAAATGTCTTTGTTGAGTTAATTTCACCTACCTCGCATTTGGTTCTCACAGCAGGAAATTAAAGCATTTTTAATCAGGCAGTGGCTCACCTACACCTGATACCAGCACCCAGGACTGAGGAGGAGTCGGGGAAGCAGCGATGGACTGAGACAGAGTTTTTGTAGTTTCAACGCGGCTGGAGAACAAGTCCTTCTTATAGCTTTCATTCCACCTTAAACAGACAAAAAGCAGATGCGAATAATAAAGCCTAAATTATTCAAAAGAACTCATGTGAAGCCATTTTCATTATTTTTTTACTGTATTTGTGGCTCTCAGTAAATAAAAGGTAGTTTCTGAGTAGTATTAAGGATAAAACCATGTGCCACAATAGCTGGTAATTTTATTCTTCTCCTCAAATCCAAAATCCAATGTGTATCATTTATCTTAGGGCAAATATGGCCACTGTTGGATGTTGTAGTAGATTCTGTTATATGTTATATGCAGTCTCAACTGGCCAAAAATAGTAATATGCACTTTATCACCCTGCTGGATTCATGTGTTGCTCACCATCGAAGAGGGTTCATGAGATTCTCTCCAGCTAAGTTAACAGCACTGTCACATGGTGGGAGGCCGCGAGACTCCAGTTCATCCTGCAGGAGCAGAAAGGAGGAAAAATCCCTCATTTATCAGCCAAAATTAGACCGTGCGCTCGCTAAACGAGAGCCCTACTGTTTTTAAACATCAGAAGATGTAGTGTAGTGACACTGTGAACAGGGGAAACAATTTATCTTCTGAATTAGAGAGTTAATAAATTAGCAGCTGAATCACATCATACCCATGTTATTTTTCCTGGACCAGGTTGGCGAGATATCACCGTGACCTCATGACCTTTGTTTCTGAGCAGGTGCGTCAGCTCACGGCCAATAAAACCAGATCCCCCTCCTACAAGAAAAACCGTAAATAAATGTTTTTACCCTAACCTTACAAATACTTATACAGTACTGTGCAAAAGTTTTAGGCAGGTATGACAAAATGCTGCATAATAAGATGATTTCACAAACATGAATTGTACTGTGAATCACATCATTATGTGCTGAGGAAACATCAGTGTTAGTTACTCTTGCACAAAGTTAGAGATTTTCTTGGGTTCAGCTGTTCTGATGAGACAAACATGTCAATATTGCTGTAGTTCTGCTTTAGCAGGATGCTATTAACTGAAAAGCTGTACAGTGAGACAATCATGGAGATCTATCCTTCATGCAGACCTGAACTCAACATAATTGATTATATTGGGGAGAACATGAAGAGACAGAAGACCCCAGAAGATCTGTATTTATGTCTCCAAAGTTGTGACTGTGTTCCTTCACAAAAACGAGAGCCCTGGTGTGCACATGAAGAATTGATGCAGTTTTAAAGTTAAAGCTGATCACACCAAATGATTGACATATAGATTTTTTTTCCTACTGCCTCAAACCTTTGTACAGTAACGTTTGTATATTTTGTCATTAAGTAGTTTTGAAAAAGAAACATCGTTGTATAATGTTTTGTTTTGGTAACTTTAGCATTCACCTTCAGCTGATTGTCACGTTATGCGCATGCGTCGTACACATGCTTACAAAACGGCACTGCAACTAGTGATTTTACTTTGAATAAAATAATTAGGACACTAGCAGCGTGCTAAATTCAATTTCAATTCTAGTTCAGTGCTTTAAAAGATCCACGTAATTATTTACTATGCATGCAGTGGTTTTAACATTCAGCTAGCTGTTAGCTTTACGTGACTCTGAGGTTTTTGATTGATTTAAAAAGAAAATAAACTCATTTTGTAACAAACACACATACCTATTAAAACTCTCATGTTAGAAATTACCACCCAGCTGACCTGAACGCCCTGCACGTCTGTTACTCACACCGTCAGTGAACGATTTCAACACTTTTGAGCCTACAGGGTTTCCGTAGTACTCCAGCAGCGATTTTGTAATTGTAGTTTTTGGTGGAAACACCTGCCACCTGCTGGTTTTATGGTTTTTAGCCTACTAAGGCAAATACAGATTCAATGAATGTCTGTGTTGTGAATATATTCTCGTTATCCTGTTTTTACGATAAAACGCATTTTGTATCTTTGTTTTACCAGCTGCGTTTCTCATATTAGATGATAAGATTAAACCTTATTTTTATTACAGATTACAGATTTACTTTGTCATCCCAATAATTTGGGGTTTGACATATGATGCGTATTTGCACAATGTACATTTTGCCTTTTATTTTTCAAAGCAAACCCGGAAGTTGTCAGTATGACGGCAGACAGTAAACACGTGGTTTTTAAAAGCGATAAATAGAAGCGGATCCTCATTAACTTCCTCTCTTCCTTGTTGCAGTCTGTGGTGTCGATCGAGGTGCGAAGAACTGCTAAACAGAAGCCAAAAAATAATGGTAAAACGCTAATATTCTTGTAATCTTGGTGTCTTAGTAGCTGCTGAGTTTTGTGTTCGAGCAGGTGGAAAATTGTTTCGGTTTTTATTTCTCTGGTTAAACTTGTTAGCTTTAAACGCGCCAAACCGACCTCGTGGTTTGATCTAACCGGATGCCCGACACGATGCAGACTGCAAATAAACTCAGTTTAAAAACACATGTTTATTTATTTAAATCATATCAGAAGTTAATGTAATTTTTATGAGTTTGAATCATGTTTAGCCACTTGCAGGAAACTTGATGATTTGAGCATCTGAAGAAAAAGATGATAGCTTAATTAGATTCAAATATGGTCAACTTTAACCAAAACGAATATAACGAATATTAACGTAAATCCTAAAATACATCAATCACAGCTTACAAATGAGATAAAGTAAGGAATTGAAAGAACAGCCCAAACATGACAAAATTAATACAATTTTTTATGATTAAGGTGTCAAGTAAATTTTTACAAAATGAAACTTCCTTTTGTGACTTTTTTCTTGCCATTCTTTGATGAAACTATTCATCTTTGTATTTATCTAAAATTAGTTTGTTATATATACTTTTAAACTGGTATGTGTGATTAGTTTCTTTTAGATTATCAGGTAGACTGTTCCTTACTTTGGTGAAATAGGCTGACTTGTGTTCTCACACAAAGCCTTTTAAATGTTATTTTTCCTCTTAAAATATATATTTTTTTAGACTGTACATTTCTTAATTGAAAGCATGTTTTATCTTATTTGTGCTGTTTTAAACTGAATGAGATCCAGAACATTAATAGCTTGTATTTTAATGAGTTTATTTATTTGATCTGTAAATCTTGCATTATTGATTATTCTGTTTGCTCTTTTCTACATGTTGTTTATCAACACAATAACAAAGATTTGGCAGAATTAATGAACAATATGTCATTAAATGAACTATAATCTGAGTCAAACCTTTCATGATGAGTTGCATGTGAGTCCGTGTTTCACCTGAAACTCATGATTATACTTTCACTGCACTGATGGGTTTGACTAACTATATATATTTCAGTAATTAAGTCATATTCAGCTGTAATTGATGAGTGTTCTCATTTGTTTTTCTTCAGGACTGAAGTTTGGTGACTTTTTTTATGAAGGTAAGAACTTTTTGGTTTGTTCCATGAAGATGATTTAGTGTTAAACTCCAAGTTGTGTGATTGGTCTGTTTGAGATGGGATGAGTGTGGAAGGTTATGTTGTTCATTGTTGTCTTTGTTTACAGGTTCTACTTGATGTTCTACTGCCAGGTCACCATCTAAAGGCTGAACACAGGAACTCTGCATGATATTCTACTTTTGCTAAAATTCTGATTTTGTTCTGACCAATAAAAGTTTAACTGATTAAAAGTTTCTGTTCCTTTTAACTTGACAGTTTGTAGCCAGTCTGGTAAAAATCCTGAGCTCCGTTGAACCTTGTGTTGCTACAAGTCTCAAACTTCATGAACTTATTATAAATACATTTGTTTCAGTAAGAGGAAATAAATCCCCACTGCTTTTTTCACTGGAGTCCCTAATTTATTATCATAAAGTGAAGACATTACATAATGATGTATTTGGACAAATCTGCTGGACATGGATACCTGCGACCATGAGCACGTGTAGAAATGGATAAAAGGGTGGAAGATAATCTGAGCAGTTTAATGCTGCAAAAATATAAACGCTATTAAAATAAAGTGTTTTGTATTGCTGGACATTTAACGCATGTTTTATTTTCTGAATCCTGCATTTATTAAAACATTTTAAAATCCTATTAACTTGGAACAACTTTCTTGTGGTCAATTTTTTTATATTTTAGAGGTGATAACATGTCATAGTTTTATACACAGATAATATGGAAAATAAAGATGACACCTGTAGTGCAACATAACAGAACATAGATAATGAATATAAGATTCAGACCTGAGCAATTAAGGAGAATAATTTCTGGAAGGAGCGGTACTAATTTAGAGAGAAAATTTGAGACCTAACTTTGAATGTCAGTATTACTAAAAGAAACTTTCTGAAATATTTGAAGTTTTTTTTTGGATTTAAACTTGGATCAATTTTTTAAATCCAGTCTACAATAACACATCAATCAAAGAATACTGTTTTATTAAAAATGTTTAATATTACAAAGCATTTAGAGAAATATATTTCAAATTGTGTTACTTAGCAACAAATTCAACAGTAAATGAGCAACAGTGATGGGCATGGTGACAGTTACACACACATTCTTCATATTGCAGGAAGTCCAGCTGATCTGATGGTCACATGACATCACTGGATGACACATGCAAAAGGATTTTAATGACACTGAGTTTATGTTGCCTGTTTATTAATTTAAAGTGCAAACATTATCAAACCAATATGAATATGATGTAGAAAATGCTGCTCTGACGTACTTGGTTAAAATCATATTTTGATACGGTTTTATGGATAGAGGGAATTACAAGCAGTCCTTCATGCCTGTAGCAAGTCCCAGCTACAATAGTCCACACATTTAAATGGAACAGGATCTACAGAGTCCAGGAAACCCTGGGAAGTGCACGTGGAGACTGAGATGCCAGAGTCTTTTGTGACCACACAGGACTCACATGTCTGAAATACTGATAATCAGCTGTCATCCGGATATATATATGATAAGTAAACAAATCCTGACACAAAACTGCTGAATTTCTATAAAGCTGACAACGTCTGCTCTTTCTCCACAGGTACAGGTGCAGAACTGCTCCATCCGTTCATCACAGATCACAATATGTTTGTCTGTTTTACATCTAACACTGAGACAAGTCGTCATTTGATCACTCTGGTCTAATTCCCCCTAAGGTCGGAAGCTCTCGTCCAGGTTAACTGGCTGATCTGATGATGTCACAGCTCTGAAGTGCCACTGTTCAAACTTGTCAGAACAACTATCAGCCACAGTTCAACAGGAAGGGAAATCTGTGGTTTGCATATTAGATGGGAATTTGTTCCCAAATCTGATTTTTTAAAGGAGGATTTTTTTTTCTTTATACGAACATCGTTGTCTCTTCTACATTTGTAAAGTTATTCAGAATAATTCAAAACATTTTTCAAAAAATATTAGTGTCGTAAAAAGATGTTCATGAAAAGAAAATTTGTAAAATTTAACAAGTTTTTAATGCTGAACGTTTATACTTTTTGAAAATGAAAATTCAACAAAAAAAATCCTACATTTTGTGACTCTGTCACTTGTTTCCAGCCAAATTTGGAAACACTGCTGAGATTTTGCATCATGCCCCAGACAGATCCACATATTTTAGATCTCAGAGTTCAGTGAAGTCCTTTTAAAACTCTAAGATAGTTAATTTCTCCCGTTGTGTGTAGAAGGTGGTGCAGTATTTAAAGTCACTGTGTTTCTGTCTGTATCAGCTTTTTCTGATATCTGACTATTTTTAATTTTCGTTTGTTCTGATATGCCTTCAAAAAGTTTGGCCATGAAGGCAAAACCATTCTTCTTGATGTAGGACTTCCCAGCGAAGGTGTAGAGGACGGGATTGGCACAGCTGCTGATGAAAGCGAAAGCTGATGTCACCGCTCTGCTGGTCTGATGGATTTCATATAAACTACAGAAAAAGGGAAAAAAAAGTAGAATTTTGGAAAATGTCAACAAAGATCAACTGTTGTTCTCATACACTAATAATCACACTCGTGGATCTTTTTTCTTTCCATAGTTCATCATGTGATCCACATCATGTAAAGAAGAAACTCCAGAAACACTGGGATCTTCTCTGGACCATATAATGCTCTGAGGCAAATTGAAAAACTGTTCCAGAGTCAGATTTTGTCCAGATTTGAAATTATTTTTTGGAAACTGTGTCCTGTAGACTAAAGATAAGAGGAACCATTCAGCTTGTTATCAGCTGACAGTTCAAAAGCATCTCTGATGGAATTAAGTTGTATTAGAGCCTATAAGTGAGCAGTTTACACATCTGGAAAGACTCCATCACTGTGTATCTGTTAGGAAAGACATTGCATGTTTAAGCTAGACATACTGCCTCCATCACAACAGGAGAAGAATTTAGGTGCTGAACTGACCTGCCTGCAATTGAGATCATTCACTAATATAAAACATGCAAATCCTGAAATAAAAATCCAGCCACAAAGTTCGGGGACTGTTGAGCAGCTAACAGGATGATATTTCTCTCCTAAAACCTCTGCAATTGGTCTGATCACTTCCCAGATGTTAAAATGCTGCAAAATGGTAAACATTACTCAGCAAAAATCGTCTAGGAAACTGTAAATTATCTGTTTCAACATCCGTTGTGTTGTTAATCTTCTATTTAGAATAAAATATGGGTTTACAAATCTTATGTGCAAATTATTGCATTCTGTATTATTGATATTTTACAAATTGTTTCAGTTTTTTTGGAATTGGGGTTGCAGATCATGTTACTCACATTTCTCTTGTTTTGGATTTTTCTGGATACCACTCAGCTGCCACCTGAAAAAACAAAATATATTTAATATTTATTGGGAAAGCAACAGATTTAATGCCATTTAATGTGAAACAGGCATTTATCCACTCACCTGTACCATGTTGATAAAGTGGTAGGGCAGCCAAAACACGCCAAACGTGATCACAATAGCAAGAATGAGTTTCTCACTGCGAACCTTTTGATGAAACTGAGTCTTTTTCAGGCGTTTTAGGATCAGGACATAGCAGGTGATGATGATGGCGTAAGGAATAATAAATCCAGAAACGGTCTCCAAGGCATACTGAAACCTGACCTGAACACACGGTGATGAAATACATTTGAAGTCAGTCAATAGTAAATAATAATTCATGTTATTATTTAGTTTCAGCAATTATTATTGTTCTTGAATCTAAGGAAAAAAGCTATTCATGTTTGTAGAACTAATGAGTTATGTTTCATTCTTTAACCTCATGGATGTCATTTATCGTGGTACTCAGGGTCCTAGGTTGTACTCTAAAGAACTAACAAGCTAATTTCCTGTGATACGAAGCTTAAAAACAGATAGAATCAAAAAGCAAGTCCTGCAGAAACCTGTCAACAAGAGAACATGTAAAACATGCAGGACAGTGCCCCTCGAGGTCTGGAGTCTCCCGCCCCACTGGCTACTGAAGCAACAGCAGTAGAGTTTCTATAGCCGCATGTTCTAATCCTGCTCAACCAGCAAAACAGTGATGATGTTTGATTTATCTCCAACTTGTATTCAGTTGCAAAGTGCACGTTGTTGTTCTTACCATTGGATGGGTGAACGGTCATATTTTAAACCAAATCCTTAAACCAGGATTCAGCTTTTTGGGGTTTAATTGTTTTATTTATGTCAGATATGAGAATGAGCTTGTAAGAACAGTTTTTCATGTTTTCATGTTAGTAGATACGTGGAAAAGCTTTTGATCTTCTGAGGTAATACTTTAATTAAACATTTGATGCTTTCAGACTTGATGTGACATGAATAATTTTACTTTTCAAAACTGGTTGCAGGTCAGGTTTTAACCTGCCTTTGGTGAAACATTACCAGTTCACAGAGATTTTTTTTTTGTGTGTGTGTGTGTTCAACTTGTTGTTAGTGTGTTTTTGACTTGTTATTTGCCTTAGTTTTTTCCTCTTTGTGTCTGTGTTTACAGTCATGCAAATTATCAAAATCAAAAGTTTATGTCACCAACGGAGACAGTGGAAACAAAAGATAATTAGATTAAAGGCAGACGGGACAATCAGAGGTGGACTTACATGCCGAGGTAAGGTGTGATTAGGTGCACAGACGTTCCTCGTTTCATTCAACTCGTCATGTTCAATTTCCACATCCCGAAACACCAGAGATGGGATGGCAATCACCATGACCAACACCCACATCCCCATGAGCACTCTGGTCACAATCTTCTTTGTTATCAGGTACAGTTTCCGTGGAAACAGCACAGCCACCATCCTGTGCATGCTCATTAGCGTGATCAGAAAGATAGAGGCATACATGTTGGCATTGCACAGGTAGAACAAGCATTTACACATGAAGTTTCCAAAGATCCACGTCTGCATGGTGAGATAGATGATGAAGACGATAGTGAGGGCCATAAGGATCCCATCAGCAAACGCCAGGTTCAGAATCAGGATGGCGGTGACCGAGCGCCGTCTGGTACGTGCCAGGATGCTCCAAATGATGAAGAGGTTACCAGGGAAGCCCACGAGAAAAACCAAGCTGAGGATGATGGCACCAATCGATGTAGAAAAATCATTGCTTACAACACTCTCTTCCTCTGGGCTTTCAGTGGCGTTCAACAAGAGCAACGGACTGACGTCTATCATTCTCAAACAAGTTTCACTCCTAAAGGTAAAAAACATAGTTAGAAACCGTGAACATGTCTCTAAAAGTTTATTTACAAGAACAATTAAAAATGACACAGTAATGAAGCACCCTGGACAGATGGATACATTTAATTACCCTCTTCAGTGCATGAGTAAGTATTTAAAAACATTTGTTTTACACCATGTCATTTAATTACTTTTTGCATGTACAATTTGGTCAGACTTTATGACGTTTCATCGTCCTGAAATCAGAATAATGTGCATTTACACAACAACAAGGCACAGAATAACAGCTTGAAATTTATGCACTAAAACAAATTAGAAAAACAAAACAACAAAAACAAACAAAAAGCCATGACTGTGCACTTCCTTTGGCGCCTCTGAGGCTCGATGATATCTTATAAAATCAGGTTTAACAGGACTATTTTTAGATCGATGAGGATAAAATCAGATTTATGAATGATCCGTCTCCACTTCCAGCCAGTTTTTAATCGTGTTTCTCGAAAAGACAAAACTATTTGAAATAGTGTAAGATGTATGAAAATACATAAACATTTATTATAAAAAGAAACACGTTATATGATAATATACTTTAAAGATACAGTAATTTAAATATAATTAATTAGTTGAATATTTGGAGAATGGTGTTCAGTGTGGACAGAATAAAATCTTCACTGATAAATCACGAGTGATTTATACTGAATAAATGATGGCTGCCAACCTGACGCAGCCTCTAAAGTATTTACACCAAGTTCTGATAGAAACTTGAGGCCAGCAGGCTAAAACACGTCGAACACCAGCGTTAGTGCGTCAGTGAAAAGAAGAATTTCAACACACTTTTTATTGACTTTTTTTTTCATGTCTTCCTAGAGTTTTGATGACTGTGGTACAGATCCCACCTTTCTCCTGTTGAGCACTAAAGATAGACGTTTCATGATATCATGAGAACAAATGATTAACTCCTTTTATTCCTAATTAAGTTCTAATTTCCTCGTTCTGCTCCCACGTATGATGAAATGTTTATTTTTCCCTCGACGGCTTTAAACAAAACTCAGATGGTAAATAAAATGCAGCCAGATTTCATCAGTGGTCCGAAAGACATGTCTCAAATCCTCAATGTTTCTACTTCTCAATCTTTTATCAGAAAACTTCCAGACTTAACGCTTAACTTTATAAATACTCTGAAATACACACTTCAATGTAAATTATAAAGTGAAAAAAGCATGTTTTTAATTAGAGTTTTACTTGTTCTTGCAAAAACTAGTGTTTGATAGTAAATCCATGCTGAGAGATTATTGTAGTCTATTGCTTTATGACAGATGCGTGATAAATGTCGTCTGTGTAAATAACAAGAAAGAAAAACTGTTAAAAGACACAAAGCAGCAGAATTGAAAGAAAAATCCCAAAATAGTCAGAAAGACTGACCTGTCCGAGATGTGAAGCCTCTCTGTGATCTGATGGAAATATCTGACTGTGTTCCAGATCTGTGTCTCTATTTGTTCATGATGAGACAGATCATGTCTTCTCGCAGGCTGTAACACTCTGTGGTTTCACAGCGGAAGGTGAAGGGGTGTGTCCTTCTCTAAAACAAATCCTCCTCCTTTTCTGTCTTGAGTAGTTTGAAATCCTCTCCATATATGATCATTGTGGTGGTTTATCTCAAGTATTAGTGTAAAAACAATAAAGCAGGGATTCTTTTATGAATAAAGAGACATTCTCTTGGACAACATGTCCAGTTGTCAAGGAACTAAATGTACATTTGTGTGTCCTGAGGCCTTTTTGTTCTTCCTTTTACCTGTTGTATTGCGAAATGAGCAGAAGAGACCAGGTTATTCAGGGTTTTCCACAGTTTCTCTCTGTCATTAATGCCGAGCACACGCACACACCCACACACATAAGCTCCTCTCACTAGTTTCAACAAGTCTCATTCGAACAGGACAGGAATTCTGGTTTTCCCGTATGGGTGGAAATCTACATCTTCAATCTCTGAGTCCACTTGATCAGTTTTCTGGTGTTTAATGTTGCAAAAACACAGAATTATTATCAAGTAATCACTCAAAATCAGATAATCGTGAACTTCTCCAAGTGATGACATTGAACTGAATGGATGTTAGAAAGAAGGAAACAGAAGATGTGAATTAAGTGGTTAAAAGCTGGGATGCTTCATCAGTCACATGTCACAAAATATATGTCAGAGTGGTGCATTATGGGTGTTCTGTAGTCTGCTTTGTCCTGTTAAACAAATATATTGAGGTTCTTATGGTCTGATCTCTAAACGAAGGTCTTATTGATAGATATTTGATATTTGCATGTTTTAATCTTAAATACCTGTCCATGATTCGAATAAAAAACTTTGATTTCAAACTATGAATCACAGTTTAAGTTGAAATGAATTTTTTTTTTAAATTAAAATGTTTGATTTCACTTTTATTTCACTTCATATTGCAAAGGTTGTAAGGTTTATGACTTAGGTAATTATGACTGTGTGCATTCAGAACAAGATTTCCAGATTTAATATTATATGATGGTGATTCTCATGAAGACAAAAAGAAGTTGGTTAAAATATGTTATTGATTTTATTTAATAGTTTTATCAAATTAGTGAAGCAGTCCAATTATCCAAATTTGCTTCAAATAATAAGATGTTTTCAAGCTGAAGTATTGCTTATTAGCCTTCACCCATCACAGTGAAAAATCACCTAAAATAAATGTCAAAAACAGCAGTAAAGAAAAAAATGTTTCCCACTTTTCTGCATCACCATGTTTGGAAATGACTCATATTTTGTACTGAATATTTTATTCAGTTAAAGCCACAGATTTAGTTTATATGTTGTCCTGTTTTTGTCATCTTCTACCACAGAACAGCTTGAAAGTTTCTCTTCTGATCGTTGTGCTACAGTGAAACTTTTCCACCACATGAGGGCAACATGTTCCCAGGTAACAGACTTGAAACTCAGCTGTCGTGTGTTGATCTCATTCATGACAGGAGCTGAAAGTCTTTATACCTGTACAATACTACCTGACTTCAAACCACCAATAAGAATTTTATGGTGGACAAATAATACTAACGTGTCTTGTATCTCATGTGTGTTCTATGTGTTCTAACACTATTTATATTTTTACTGTCTGCATGTATAAGTGGAAAAGTGAACTGGAATCAAATGTCTTCTATGTGCAACATACTCGGCCAAATAAACCTGATTCTGATAAAAAAAACGTATTTATTAAGGGAAATAAATTTGACCCACCTGATGAATCAGATGAAAAATAAAAGTACATAAATAAATAAATAAAACAGATCCAGAATGATTTGTTTTGGCCAAGTCCAGATAAAGGAAATTCATGTTAAAAGAAGAAGGAAAAAAGACAGAAAAAAACACCAAACAATTACGATATGTTTTCTTTTTTTAATTAAATCCCACATTTCCTGATCATGTATTACTCCAATCGTGTTATTTTGGGATTTTGGGATGTTAGAAGTTTTGAGGTGTATCAAATCAAGCCAAAAACCTCCGTAATTGTGTTGTTGGTAGCAGTTTTTCCTCTCCATAACCAAACTGCAGCATCAGTCCAGGATCCAAGGCCTGCCCACGCGTCCCCAAGAGGACGAGAGAGAGAGACTGAAACGACCCTCAGTTACACGCCAGAGTAACGTTCTAATGATTGTGAGAACCAGAGCAGAGCTAAGAAAGAGGACAGGGGACAGAGTGGAGAGAGAGGGGAGAATCAAGGCTGAGAGAGAGAGAGAGAGAGAGAGAGAGTGTTTATTTAAGTTTTTCGTCTCCTGACTCAGACAGAGAGCAGACTACAGAGAATAATGAGAAACAGATCTGTGGTTGAGAGGAAGAGGAGGGAGGGGAGAAGAGAAGACATAGAAGTGGTTAAAGGGGGGAAAATGAAAAAGAAGGAGAGGAGAGGGGAGAGTGACGGCCAAAAAAGGGGGGTTGTGGCGTTCATCTCCACAGGAAATAGGCCGTCTTATGTTCAGTAACTGACAGTTAACACTGCTGCCCTGGTGGCCACGCAGCTCCCTTGTGTCCTGTTCATGAGCAGAATAATAATACTAACATATGATTCTTAAATGTGAGCAGAGGGGGTTAATGATGAGGACGACACGGACATGACCGTAACTTTTAACCAAAACCATTTGGCATGTTGGAAAAATGCTAAACAACATGAGACGAGCCACATTAACAGGATGAATCAAGAAAATGTGAACTGAGTGTTACTAAAAAAGAAACTTCCACAGTGAGGAGACAGGAGGGGAGAGAGGAGGGGCGGCCGGGGGGTGGGGGGGATGACTGACACATCCAAGACCCAATGGGGAATAAGTAACGGACCAACTGGAGCTGGGAAACCCACCCAGAGGCAATTAAGGGTAAAGGACGACAAAAATATTTGATAAACTTGTTCCCCCTCCTCTCTGTGTGGAACAGGAAAGAAGAAGAAGGAGTCATGGGATTTCGATGGATCTGGAACTGAAAACGAGTCTTAACTTGGGAACATTTATTAAAAAAAACTTAAAAGAGTTTATTTGGATCAAAACATTCAGTCTTAAAAACTTGAATAAACAAGAGGAAACACGGAGTTTTGGACCGCACCAACTTTGAAGATGAGGAATATATTTGCCTGATGACAAGTTGAGAGAGCTCAAAGTTTGGGAACTCTGTGAAAGTTTCTGTTTTTGTGGCGCACTAAGGTTTTTACAGACGCTGCGTCCGACGCAGATTAGGATTGTATCTCTGGATCTTAATCCTGTCCTCGCTGCAGGAGGACGATGGGGGCCGCGCCGGGTTCGGCCTGGGAGGAAGGCGAGTTCGAGTTCAAGCTGGTGTTTGAGGAGGATCCGCCTCAGCGACAGATTCAGGGACCATCTCCGGTGCGCACGGCCGAGCCGGACACCTCCGTTACCGGGGAGGAGAACGAGGGAGCCCCGTTGCAGCTGGACTCCTCCAGCAGCAACAGTCTGGGTTAGAGTCAAGTTTAACTGAAAGAGTTGTCAGAGGTCCTTCTTAATGCATGGAAACGTTTATGTGTGTTTGTATGGTCGGATTTACAGTACGGATGGCCTTCATCCACGCGCATCCAACAATGTGGTGTGTGTTTGTGTCTGAAAGTGCATGTGGTGTGTTTGCGTGCCAGTTTCCCTTTGTGAATTCTCACCGAGGCTTTGTTTTTCAGTATGGTATGCATCTGCGTGCATATCTCACTGTATCTTTGTTTTTTGTGCGCATTTGCGTGAGTGCGTGTGTGCGCTGCAGCCCCAGACTCATGTGTTTCTAATCAGCTGTGCGTGTGAGCAAAGTTAACAGCTGCCATCTGGGAAGGAACCTCAACCTCTTTGCATACACACACACCTCCCTTATTCTTGCACTCAGGCACCAGTTTCTCTCATTTTTTAACATCCACAGAAATATCTCATCACATTTGTTTCACAATATTATGTGGAACAAAAAAAACTATGTTTCATGCATCAAAGTTGCTGATATTTGGCGTCACACTGTTTTCCATTTATGTCTTTGTTTATTCATAAAAAAATG
This sequence comes from Pachypanchax playfairii, assembly GCA_006937955.1. NCBI lineage: Eukaryota > Metazoa > Chordata > Actinopteri > Cyprinodontiformes > Aplocheilidae > Pachypanchax > Pachypanchax playfairii. Next base: position 5,330,071 of record SSNP01000011.1, on the reverse strand, counting down.
CAGTTTTGTTTTTTAGCAAAGCAAAATTCTTTAGATTTCACACAGCGTTGCTACTGTACTGAAAACCATGAAAATTCCTTTCCTTCAGTCTTCATAACTTGCAGACTTCTAAAAATAAACAAGTCATATGTTTATAATAACTCCATAGATAATCAAATTTAATCAAATTAACTTTAAAGCACAAAATGGGACATTTAAGGCTAAAAAAAACTCCTTTGTTCTCGGCATTAAATCTGATTAAATGGCTGCATCTCACATAAAATATCACTTCAAAGAAAGATTTACTTTGCATATGCTTTTAATTCCTTTAAGATGTCAGGCATCATGTGCATTGAAGCAGAACACTAAATGAAAGGCTGTAGTCTTTGCTGTACGTCATCGCTACTTCCTGTCAGTATCATACGTTTTCAAAAGATAAAATGAACTCATTTATTCAAAATGCACGTTTACAAATAAGCAAGAGCAAAACTAACATTCTTTAATATTCAGGTTAAATAGTTTAAGAGTCAAGTTGAGTTAAACGTGTTTGCTGGAGAAAAAGCATATAAACTTCATAGGAAAAAAGTTCAACATGAGCAATAAAGTGTCGGCACTGAATAAAGGAACTCATTAACGATATAAAACTCTCCAAAAATTTCTGTAGTCTTTTAGATCTATAAGATTTAATAATGTAGGAAGTTTCCCCAAAAAATCATAAAAAGTAAAATATAGGATTTTACACGTGAACATTTGGCTTCTCAAAATAAGTAATTACACTCAATAACTGACAAGTAAATGTTTGCAGTATATTATAGTTCTTGGCTATTTTCCCGCACTGTGTTACATTATTATGGTTGATACATATTTACAAAAGAAGAAGAAAAATGAACTGAAAACTTCAACAAATGCAGTTTCTAACTTCTTATCTGACCTTTTTGGGGAGGCTTTAGTCTCAGGTTGGGGCAAATATAGCTTTTTATTTTGAAAATTTGTTCTGGAAATCTTTTACACTTTAGCTTTTTATTGTATTCAAGTGTTAGGTAAGCTTTTGGGTGCTAATAAACTTTTATGCACACGCACATTTAAATGAGAGTTTCACAAGAAAAAATCCACCCGTTCACGAGTTGTTGTCCTAACACTGGAGCTTTAATCACTTGGAAATATTTCTTTTGCCAGGAAACTTTTGAAGAGATTTTTTTTTTTACCCCAAGTCGTAATTTGTTGGCGGTTTGTCTTGTATGTCTGTTTTGACCAAAATTTGCCTGCGTGGTTAGCTGCCAGTGCAGAACAACAATGATGAGATGACGCCTCGCTCATTCCAGAGTAACTACCGTTATGCTTGGTGTCAGTGATGTGGCCTGGAGCAGACATGTCCTCCTTTAGCATAATATAAAAAGGATGTAGTGACACATGCTTAAAAAAATCTCTTTTACTATTAAATGCAGTGATTTTATGCTTTCCTGCACATGATAATGTCAGAAAGATGCAACTCTTGTCATAAAGTTTATTAAAGAAACAAGCGACAAGAAGGGTACAAATTCTTGTTGCTGGGGGTGTACCCTGTAGTCCAGGTCCATTTTTGTACCTTATGAAGTTTTTCCACTAAAACAGTAAAATTATGCCATTTGTTGAAGTTTTAAACCAACATTCTGAAACATAATATTGAAAATGATGGATGAAACTTAATAAAATTGAGATTAACCAGCCTTGGCCAGGGTTGCAGGTGAAGTTGAAATGGTACAAATTTGTACTTTATATCAATTTGAACCCTCAAAGGGACATTTTTGACCTTTTAAAGACCAATATTGTACTTTTGCGGGAACAATTTACCTATAGGTACAAAAATTTACTTGTCTCGTACCTCTATTTCTGAGAGTGAATATAGAAACATTTAGCTTGGTGTTTTAATATGAGATAACCCCTTAATGAAAAGTTAGTTTAACTTGGCCATGTACGGAACTCTGTAAGTGTCAAGTGTAAAAAATACAAATTCCTAAAGTCTGGGAGCAAAAATTTAAGTGACTGTGTGACTATATTGGCAGCTGTTGTGTTAAATGGTTAGTTATTGAGCTCAGAGTGTGACTTGCTTTGATTAAAAGTAAGTTTTAATGTGTTGAAAGTTTGTGCATAAAATTAAACATTAATCCTGCTGTTAGATAGCCAACTTTTTGTTTTTGCATAGCTACAAAAACAATACAGTCTTGCTCAAACAACATAATTGAAGCTAAATGGAACTATTTCCTCCTCCAAAACAAACAAACAAGAAAGTTTAAATCAAGTGTAATCAAATGAACCGCACTCTAATGCTATGAGCTAATAGGTTAATCATAAAAAAGGAAGAAAATTAGATGAATTAACCTGTTATCACAGGAAATTCAGCTTATTATCTCATTAAAGAAATATTCCACTCTTGATTATAAGATAACAGTATTAAAATAGGATGAAAATCTGGAGCCAGAGCTGTTCTCTGCTTTCTATGAACAGTTCCACTCTACATTTTCCATGTGACAACAATTATTGCAAATTAAGGGTAAACGATGGAGCAATAAATATTAAAAGCAAGTGAATATTAAACAAATGATCTTAAATATAGCCCTAATTTTGTTTCTAACATTGTGATTAAACTTTATTTTGACCTCCTCGTACAATCTGAAAAGAAAAACAACAAAAACAAACAGCTGGTTCCCAGAGCTGTCATTGTGGTCGAGGGAAAAAAAAAAGATTTGTGGTTGTGAAAAAAACAAAAACATTCCACATCCTAAAAAATCAACAGCGTCTGATATAACAGGACAAAAAATTTGAAGAAAACAGTGAGAAGATTTAAATTTGTTTCAAAGCTTGTAGAATATAAATTGCTGTGAAAAATGTATAAATTAAATAATTAATTCCAACAGGTATGGACAACCATCGAGTTGTGCCTCATACAGGACACTCAATCAGCATCCCCAGCCCACCACCATCGTCCAATCAAAGGGCTGGGATGCATTCCCCGCCTCCTCGACGAGCCACTGTCAAGGAATTTAGTGGAACCTATGAGAGTCTTCCAGCACGCTCGGTTCAGGTAAGACGACCTGTTCATGATCACCTTAAAATCACAGAAAGCAGTTTTACCTTTAATAGAAATTTCAGAGAGATCAGGTTTATATTACTTGGGAATTATAATTTTATGATCATGCATTTTAATATTTGACTTTCTAATGACTAAAAGAATCTTTCTACTGATGCACCTTCTGGGATTTTATATTTCATCATTTTTCTTGCTTTTTGTGTTCTTGTGTGATCAAAAATAAAAGCTCCTGTTCTTGTTAGGTTTCAGAGTCCTGTGTGGTCGAGTGTCCCAGCATCCAGATAACCACCATCTCACCTGAAGACGACCCTGCACCCATCATTCACAACTACTGGGACATGGGCAGCAACAGTGGCTGGGACAGAGAGCGTCTCTACCTTCCCCTGCTGGACCCCTTTACGTACCGTGACAGATTCCCAGGCTCCCTCAGCCCAAGCCCCGCTTCCAGTCCCTCCTCTCGAGGTTGGCTTAGCCCCGCCTCCAGCTGCGACTCCCTGCTGGTGGAAGAGGAGGAACTTAATGAAGCCAGCAGTAGTTTTGGACTCTCCCCATCATCAAGGCCCACTTCACCTGGGGGTAAGAAACGTAGAAACTCTCCTCTGGCCTCCCCATGTACCTCACGTAGAGGAAGCTATTCAGAGGAACTGCAGGCGTGTAATCTTGAAGGGGGAGAGTCCACCTCTCAGTCACAAGCTCCCCCCAACAGCTGTGAGCTCAACATCCCTCAGAAAACCAGGAAGACATCATTGGAACAGGTGAAGATGGTGATTTGTTTGTTACATTAGAAAACAAGAGAAGATTCTTATATTAGGTGACGTTGTTTTGCTTTCCAGTTGTCTCCCAGGGAGGTTGATCAGGAGCAGGCTCCAGAAACCCAGCAGACCAGGAGGGAGACCCCATCTTTGGGCATGGACTATCTCCCTGTTCCCCCGGCTCTGGCCTGGGGTCGAACCAGAGCCAGCGCCCACAGTCCTCTGTTCAGGCAAGAAAAAATTTAAAAAAACATAATCAGAACTATATATATATATATAAAAAAAAAAACTTACAAAATAACAACAAAAAATCATTTTTAAGAATTTAAGAGCAAATTGTCCAGTGTTTCACTTTAAAGAAACATTTGTCTTGACACTTTTAAATTAACTTCAAAATATCAACTACAAATTTTACACTAATATACATAAAATCTATTCCTAGGAGATAAAAGATTGTTCAGATTTGGTGATTTTGACATCCTTTCTGTAATTCTGACATTTGCAAGCTGTTAATACATCTAAATTTTATTTACCCAAAAAGTCTTTGAGATATTTATATAAAGAATAACATTTGGCAAAAGGTCAAATTGTTTTTTCATTACTGTTTGTTTCATTACGGAATATCCAGTCTCAAAAACTACCTACAAACCAAATGCCTTCATAAAAATGTCACTCATATTTGATCAGCCTGTAGAATATTTGCATTTGTAAATGTAAAGTAGATCAGCTGCTAACCCTAACCCAGCACTCTTTGTTTTGACCTTCTTTTCTGAACTTTTCAACATATTTTAAAGGTGCAAGACTTATTATAATTTTATAAATATGGTACATGATGTAAATATTATTTTTCTTCTGTAAACATTGTGTGTGGTTCTGTGTCCTGTTCGGTTCGTATATCTGCTGCTGTTGTTACGACCAAATCGCCCCTTGTGGGACTATTCTATTCTATTCTATTCTATTCTATTCTATTCTATTCTATTCTATTCTATTCTATTCTATTCTATTCTATTCTATTCTATTTTATTCTATTCTATTCTATTCTATTCTATTCTATTCTATTCTATATCATTTCAAGTGTTTCACCTTTGCAGTGAATGTGAACACATCTCTTGGTTTGGATTCTCCATTCTTAATTTCTAATTTTACATGTTTTAATGCACATTTATTTGTGCAATTGATTTATACCTGCTGCATGTCTGTTTTGCTTTGACCACGTTTGTGGAATTTAGATGTAAATCTCCTAATTTGTGTTTGAAAATAGCCTCAGTGTGTTTCCTTCTCACTGCTGTTGATTCTATTCACTCTTTCTCCTTTCAGATCTAATGCACTGCCTCCACTCGACTGGCCGCTGCCGTCCCAGTTTGACCAGTACGAGCTGCGTATCGAGGTGCAGCCCCGCCCACACCACCGAGCCCACTACGAGACAGAGGGCAGTAGAGGTGCGGTCAAAGCTGCACTAACAGGACATCCTGTCATCAAGGTCCGACCTGCTCACTGAATGATTTGTCAGAAAAATGTTGCACATGTTTGAAAAGTGACAGTAAAGTTGCAAAAAGTTTAGCTTATTTAAAATCTGAAGGGATCTTGGACCATCTATAATTTCATTTTATTGAGACTGCGTTCACATGACAGTGAAACAAAATGTGTCACTGCTGTTGGCCTCCTCACAGTTTGATTTCATCGCTCACACTGTGTCCCTCTGCTACAGCTGTGTGGATACACGGAGAGGAAGCCGCTTTCACTGCAGGTTTTCGTTGGAACAGCTGATGACCGCTCGATCAGGCCACATCCCTTCTATCAGATACACAGGTACTGACCTTCAGAGGGGGTTTATTACTAGGCAAAACTATCACCACACATCTCTTTTAAACCTCAGTAATCTTCATGAGACACGCTGCTCACGAGACACATCATCTGACTGCTGTGGCTTTAGACTCAGAGGAACCAACCAATCAGCTGCTTCGACCATTGCTTCAGAAAATAACACAAATTCTTTTCATTCGAGATGAGAATTTTAACTTCTGTCAGTAAAATATCTAATCTGTTCTAATCTGATGGTTCTCTTTCATGACAAATACGAACAATAAATTAATAATATTAATATTTATTTATTAATATGCACATAAAACACTATTACTGAGAGTAAAAGTGTGACATATGGGTTACAGTTAGACTTGTTTAATTTGTTTAGCTCTTAACTTTAGGTGTTTGTCCCCTTTAGGGTGACGGGGAAGATGGTGGGCACCGCCAGTCATGAGAGCGTCCAGGCAGGAACCAAACTGCTGGACATCCCTCTGAACCCAGAGAACAACATGACAGCACTGTGAGTAGGAGAGAGAGAGAGAGCAAATCTTCTTCAGCCCAAATTTACAAAATTAAATCAATCTTGTGTTTGACAGCATTGATTGTGCTGGGATTCTGAAACTGAGAAACTCTGACATTGAGTTGAGGAAGGGTGAAACAGATGTCGGGAGGAAAAACACACGTGTCCGTCTTGTTTTTCGTACTCACCTCCCTCTGGCGCCCCCTGTTGCACCCCCTGGACGAGTCCTCGCTCTGCAGGTCGCCTCGCTGCCCATCGAATGCTGTAAGTGTTTTTTTTATTTACTCACATAATTCTCATGACATCAGGTTGATGAAGCTGTTTGATGACTTCACATGATGAGTGTGTTTGTTTTCTCTGTCTGTCTCAGCTCAACGTTCAGCCCAGGAGCTGCCTGTCATCGAGTCCATCAATCTGACCTCCTGTCCTGTGGAAGGAGGAGAGGAGCTTCTGTTGAGTGGAACCAACTTCCTGCCAATCTCCAGAGTGCTTTTCATGGAGAGAGGGACAGGTAAGACATGATCAAAATACAGTAACAGGCTGTGCAATTCCCACCTAGGCCTTCAGTGGTGCACCGTCTCAATCAACCTCCCTCAATAACTGTTTTATGGCTATAAAACCATCTTATTATGCAAAAATACAGTATAAAGAGTCAATAACTTGTGTAGCCACAATAAATGTCTTTACTGAAGAAACAAATCAAATGGGTGCACAAGTCACAACTGCAAGTTTCAGCTGCCACACACAAAAACATCAATAATAACGTCATAAAACTGCAATATTATTTAGGAAAATAACATTTTACTCATCAAAATTCTGATTATTTGTACACAAAATCCATCCTCCTTTATTTCCTTAAAAAGAGTTCAATTACTCTGTTGGACAGATTATCCAAGATTTATTATTTATTTATTGATTTATTATTAAAAAAAAAAAAAAAAAAATTGTTACACTTGATGTATCAGCGTCGGAATTAAACTGGACTCCAAACAGTCCGCCTCCTTATATTTTTTTCCTTCTCTTTGAATTCTTGCTTGTATGTTCTCTCAATGTAAGTCGCTTTGGATAAAAGCGTCTGCTAAATGACAGTAGTAGTAGTAGTAGTAGTAGTAGTATCCGTGCACTTCAGTTCCATCAAGAAGTTGGAATTTTTCAACCTTTTCACAATGTCCAGCTTTTCTTAAAAGTCCATTTTAAAAATGGTTTCGACAATAAATCTGCAATCAAATCTATTTCTTCTCCTCCTTCAGACATTGTTTGTTGAATCAACACAACTATTTCTGTTTGTGCAGCTCGCTCCAGATCCAGTTTACTATCAACTCCAGTTCTCTTTCTGACAATCCAATCAAACACTGTGAATACGCTGACATCACAGTACACCTGAGAGGAACTTGATGTCCCCAACTCAAACTCTAATTGGTTGAAGCAACAGATTAATCAATGCTAGGTTTCTGCAGGACTGATTGTGAAGGCCTCCAGGCAGAGTTCTCCGACTTTGATCCTGCCTGGCAACAAGTGATGGCTGAAATGTGATTGGTAAAATATTTTGATATGAAAATATATCTGGAAGCAGCAGCCAGAGGAAACGCTATGAGCAGACAGACTATTTGGAATTGTTTAATTAGCTTTCATGGACAAAATACAATTAACATTAGTCTGTGATACAGATATTTTTTAGGTCTGCAGAGAAAATTTTAAAACCTCTGACGGCCCACCGCTCTTAAATCAAAAAAACAATCATTTAAATAAAGAGAACGGGTTTTCAGGATCATAAAAAATTTCAGAAATAAAACAGTGTGGAACTGAAATGGTTTCTGAAGCAAAACACAGTAATAATTCATCTGCACATCAGAAAAGTTGATCTGTCACATGATCTACAAAATCAATGCATTAGCCTGAAGAGTGGCGATGAGCCTGAAATGTCACGTGAGAGGGTAAAGCTTTTTTGGTGTTTGCATGGATTATTTGTTCTGTTTCCATAATAAAACACTCTGCCAGTGTTTGAGCTGCTTTACTGCCAGCTGGTTTTATAAACCTTTAGTACAAATTAAAAGTTTGGATACAACTAATCAATTGTGCTTTGTATTTTTGTTGTGCTTCTCTTTTGTTTGACAATTTTAAATATATAAAGGTGCGCAACTGTCTTATAATAAAAGAGTTTTCATTACAGGGTCACACGTTTCACAATATTCTCACCTCTTATCTGAACAGTGTGAACCTTGTTTCAAATGTTTCATAAATTCTTTTAAAAGCTTTTTTAATGAACAAAATGCTCATCTTCCTCATTTATGAGCTTTTCTTTGATTGTTTTTTTTATTCCCACTATAAGATTAACATTCTCAGGGATTTACAGTTGTAAGAAACCTGATCTATAAAAGTTTGGGGTTTTATCTTTGAGAAAAAGAAGTATACTTCACTAACCTGATTCCTACTCTCACATGTTAGATGGTAAATTACAGTGGGAGGAAGAGGCTCATGTTGATCATGACAACAGCAACGAGGTAATTTTATGTCCCCTAAGATTCACTGTTGATTCTTCTTTTTATAATTTCTTGTAACGAGGTAATTTTATGTCCCCTAAGATTCACTGTTGATTCTTCTTTTTATAATTTCTTGTATGTTTTTATCAGTGTGTGTTTGTTTGATTGTTTTAGTGTTTGCTGTGTGTGAGGGTTCCTGCCTACAGCGACCTGTCCATCAGTCGGCCCGTGTCCGTCAGTTTTTATGTCTCTAATGGTAAAAGAAAACGGAGCAGCACTCACAGCTTTAAATATCTACCTGGTGAGTGATTTGTCACAATAATTTAATCCCCTTTATTAATACAACCATCACTGTTACATTAACATAAAAACAACATACAAACATACTATATGATGGATGGAGTATTTTTTGTACAGCATTTGAGTCTTAAGATTTACTGCTGATTTTGTTTCAACTAGTTTTAAAGTTCTCACAAATAAAAGATAAAAACAAACTGGAAAATGGACAAAAATCTTTTTCTGATATTAAGTGTTGACCTAACAAAGCTGATGGTTGTTTATGGTGCACTAATGGTGTAAAAATAATTCAACTTTGATCTCATCATTTGATTTCATTACTAATAGATGAATAAATAATAATTCATATTGTGTTAAAACAACAGAACTAAAACTTGTAATGTTAAAAGGTTAGTTGGATCCAAGTGCAGCAGCAGACAATGTTGTACCTCTGTGATGAAACAGCAAATCAAAAATAAATCATAAAATAACATGTTTTTTTCTGTTTTTTATCTCAGTCATGTTTAAAGAAGATGATCCTTTGTTGTCACGACCCTCAGTTCCACCTCTGGATGGAGGTTCTGCTTCTCCGGTTTGTGCCCCACCCAGGATGGACAGAGGTTTCCACATGCCTGATGACCGAGGTCTTGGCTTCCACCTGCCCCCCTACCCCTGTGACTACTCCCCTCCCTGCCCGACCATCTGCTACCATGAAGAGTACTGTTCTAAACCAGACTCCACAGTGGAGGAGCCTAGTGGGTCCAGGGCAGCTCTGTCTGAGCGTCACCCCAGTTTTGAGAACCTGGAGCTGGGCTTCACTGAGCTCCTCCCCCCTCTGTACCCTCGAGGCCCGCAGCCTCCCTCCCCATCTCCTTCCCCATGGCTGGACTCTCCCTACCTCTCCTCTTCCCCCTCCCCATCCCACTCCTCCTCTCTCAGCCCATTCCCAACCGAAAGTCCCATCGCAAACTCTCCTCTGCCTCCTGTTCCCACCTCACCTTTTCCACAGTGCTCTGCTTATCCTCCAGAAGTGGCTCCCTCCCCTCCCTCCAACCCCTACCAGGACACCTGTCTAGCACCATACACACATTATGAGGGATGGGACCCCCAGGGGAGGGTGCTGGGGACAGGACATGGGGAAGAAGGGGACGCAAAGATCCAGGAGTGTCCTCTGGAGTTCAACAACTCTGCCTCTATGCACCACATTACCTTTGAAGAAGGTGAGCTCATCTTATTTATTCAAACTTGTGATCAAATGAACAAATACATTTTGGTGATTAGAAATAATCTCAATTTAACAAAACAGACACAATCAAAGAATAAATAAAGAATATATCAGTTGATTTCAGCTGTAAGATTGATTTTTTTTTTCTCTCCATCACAGTGTCAGAGTTCATCGGACAAGACATCCAGTCTTATCACTCGACTTCCCACATGAACAACCAGCCAAACTGAACTCAGATCAGCTCACGAAGACTGTTTGATATTTGTCATCTTTTGAAATTTCTTACTCACTTCATATTAAAATGTGTTGCTGAAGGAGTAGATGTTATTGACTGGAGACTCTGGTAACCAGAACACTTTTGTAATTCATTTCTGACAACAGTCAGTTGTTTTATAAAGGGAATCTAATGTTTTAAATGTCTTATATATAAATTATATTAAAAAAAAACGACCTTTTGGTGTGTGTTTTATTATTAATCTGAAGAGATTTGTGGAGACGTGATGTGGTTGTGTCAAACCTTCAGTTACATAATGATTCACTTTCTGGAACCTTTTTGAGAAATTGTTAAAGAATTTAAGATTCAATGTTGCCAAATACTAGCAATTACTTCTATTTTTATGCAGAATTGAGATGTATGTTGACTGCAATGTCTGTTATTCAGTATTTTGCATGTTGGCTGTTCTTTAAAATATCAAGGCAAGAGAGCGTCCGCTCATACTGTTGAAACTTATTTAAAGAATTGTATGTTATTCCTTGTAGGTTGGAAAAAAACTGGATTTCTTTCTGTATTCCTGAAGGCATGTTGGTTTTTATCTGAGGAGCTGCATCAGTTCAGACAGAAAGTTTCCAGGTTTTAAGTTGTAGTGAATGAGCCGGCTGACAGATCGACCCCCTCTCCTTCCCCCTGAGGCTCATCAGGGTCTTTCTTGAACTGATTTGCTTGTGAGATGCTTCGGTCACATGCCTGATGAGGTGAAGTGTCAAGGGATTAGATCTTAAGCTCCATTGTAAGATCTGGAAGGTTGAACCAAAGGCCGACTCCTCAGTATAAAGATGGTCTCTATTTTTTACAGAGACGGCTCGAACCATCGATCTTGAACATCTCTGTCGTTAAAATAGTTTCCATTAAGAGTGTCTGGAGTCTTGACCCGAGGTGTCTCGTGTGTTTGGTTTCACCGAACTGCGTAAATGCTCAGCTTCTGTTTGGGTGTTTCGTCCTTTGGATGAACCAGTTTTCGTCTGAGGGTGTTGTTAGATTTAAAATTCACAAGATGCTTGTTTAAAAAAATTATATTTCAGATTTTCTGATTCAGATGTTGAAGCTTTATTTCAGCACAAACTGGAAACAGGTGGAAACCTCCAGCAGAACCAGAAACAGGATGAGACCTTCTGCCTCTAAAGACTAATTTGTTCGTTCTTGGTGGGAACGTTCTCAACAATTGATGGTTTTAGGTTCGGGTGACAGTTTGTGCTCCAGTTAAGTCCTCATGCATGTATTGGACTGTATGTGGGGGAGTTTCTGTTTGCACCATTTACTCCTCATCTTCTTCAATTGCACAAAACAATCCAAGAAAGGAAATTTATACTTTTTATTCTAAGCTGATAAAACTCCTGAAATGTAAAATAAAAAAAAGTAAAACTTTGTTTCTGTAACATCAATAATCAGCTGTTTGAAAACATACTAATTTCACAGGTTCTGCTGTTTGTGATCCGTCCACTGAAAGAGCTGCTGCTCCAAGAAATACGAATATGCAGATTTTTCCAACTTTGGTTTAATTTTTTATTACAAAATGCAGCTTAAAAAGAAGCAGAAATAACTGAATTGAAGTTCTTAGTATTTAAATGATCCCATAACATTTTATTTATACATTTTTCACTGTATGATCATGTAAATGTATTTTATTGAAGCACCTAATTGGGAAAGTGAGAATAACTGAGCAGATATTTATTTAAAATGTACAGCTGAAGAAATATTGTGAGTATATGACATATGTGGGAACACATGGGAAAGAAAATATCATTTTATAAACACTTCGGCAGTAACAAAAATATTACGTATGTTTAAACACAATCTGATTATAAAATTTTAAAAAAAGATGTAGAAATTAAACCAAAAAGTTTCAAACTACGTAAAAAACAGTGAAAAAGAAAAAATGTGGAGTCACGCTGATGTTTTGATCTTGTACTTGGAAAAATATAATTATTTTGTTTTATTAATGTCTTATGCAATTTGTGTTTTTTTGGTTATTTAATATTCTGGCAACATAAATTAAGATGCAATTTCCATGTACGGCACTTCTGTAGACTCTTTATTTATCAATAAGAACATAGTTTCCCAGCTTATAAATAGAAAAGCAAGGTCACACTGACTTTATGCAGCTCAAGGTCTCGTAAATGTCAGTTTCCATTCTAATAAACTGATGAAAAGCATTTAAAACGTGTTTTATACACAGATTTACCTGCCAAATCCTTCCTCATGCCAGGACTTTCTGTTATTTAGTTCTTTCCACTCATCCTGCCATGTGTTAACCTCATTTCCAGAAATAATTAGGAAGTTTTTTGAAGCCACGCTGTGAGAAGGTTTAGGTTTGACATGGTCCAGGTAAACATGGATCTGGACCATGGAGTCATCTGGCTCACCAAAATTCTAAAAATTGTCTCTTTGCCTTTTTCACCTTAAACAACTAATATTTTTCACCATTTGAAGTTAAAACATGGACCTTTCAGACTGACATGAGGACGAACTTCTGGTTTTATTTTTCCAGGCAGCTGTTTTACATGTTGGTTTTATCAATTCCAGTATCATAGTTTATCATGCATCTACTGTACATGCTGCTAACACATTACCTTCACCTTAATGTGTAGATTTCCACTTTTGCACTCGTGTGTTTATGTATTTATAAATGATCTGTGGTTATTAGAGTTTGCCCCAGCGTGGTTAAATATGTCCACCGTCATGTTCCTCTGGTTTTATTTTGTTTTCTTCATGTTGTTTTATTCAGATTTGCTTGAGAATTTGTTTTCAGTTTTTCTTTATAGTTTCTTCATCTTTAGATATGATGTTATCATGTTTCTTGACCTTTAGTTTGGATTTTCAGGTCCTTGTTCATCTTTGTTCTGTCTTAGTTTATTCTTTTACATTTGTATTTAATTTACCATCCTCATGTCTTGTGTTGTCAACTCACTTTATCTTTTTCGCAGTCTTAGTTTTTGCCATTTATTATATGTTTTTTTGTTCTAAGATCATGTTTATTCTCGTGTCATGTCTTTACTCCCTCGTTGTGTCTCATGCTGCTTACCTGGTTCTGCCTACTCACCTGTTTTCCCTGGTATAAGTTCTCTGTCCAGTTCTTTGTTTTCTGTTGGGTCTTTGTATTTGCATGTGCTCGAGTTAGTTAGTTTATTCAAAGTAAAGTCAAGTTAAGTTTGTAGTTTTTTTTTTTTTTTTTTCTTTTGTTCTTTTGATTTATTTGTATTGACACCGCAGACACTCTCCATGTTCCAGCTAATGAAATCATCAATATAAAAGCTTCAACTTTTGTTTCTTTTGAACTCAATCCTGATGCCTTCACCTGCCATCAGTTCCTCTTCTAGGATCTTCCTGAGTTGAGTTACTTTTCTTCTTTAAAACAAATTAAAAATTACAGATTTAAATGTGGTTTAATTGAAAAGGTCTGTGTGAAATCCTTCAGAGTTTCACCAGGGGGAGACAAAGTCTCAAACATCAGACAGCAGTTCTCTCACAGAGTAAACTGACTGTGAATTTACTTTCCACTGTGTTTACACTGGGTTTGTTTTTTAAATCTTTTAAAAAGCAGCTGAACATTTTTCATTTGGACTCACTTTTAGTTAGAAGAAGTTTTTCTTACCCGTTTTTTGTGTTTTTTATTGTTTTTTTTTTTTAATTTGTTAATCAACATAACAAAACAGGGCTGCACAGTGACACAGTTGGTAGAGCTGTTGCCTTGCAGCAAGAAGGTCCTGGGTTTGAATCCAGGCTGGGACCTTTCTGCTTGTTCATGTGTGGGTTCTCTCAGTTCTCCTCCCACAGTCCAAAAATATGCAAGAGGTTAATTGGTGACTCTAAATTGTTCCTAGGTGTGAATGTGTGTGTGTAAGTGGTTGTTTGTCTCTGTGTGGCCCTGAGATGGACTGGTGACCTGTCTAGGGTGTCCCCCGCCTCTTGCCCAAAGACTGCTGGAGATAGAAACCAGCTCCCTGCGACCCTGAACAGGAAGAAGCAGGTTAAAAAAATGGATGGATGGATGGATGGATGGATGGATGGATGGATGGATGGATGGATGGATGGATGGATGGATGGATGGATGGATGGATGGATGGATGTGACATCACAAAACAATTTCTTCTTAGAACAAATCTCCCAATAATTATATCAGATTTTTTGTCTGTGATTTAAAATCACAGTAAATCAACTGCAGGACAAAAAAAAACAGAAATCTTTATTCATGCTAATGTTTTAATGAAGCATTTCCATCAACATTCCATTTGCAGAGGTATTAAACCACCTGAATTTACCATTTTTCTTCTTTCTAACAGTTTTTCCTGTTTCACGTGAGACCGAGGTCACATGAATCCTGATTAAATGTTTCAGTGTTGCAACTAAACTGGCTATTTACATAAAAAAACAGAAGTTCCCTTTTAAAACAAACTGTAAGCCACAAATTACAACAAGGTTAAAAGTCAGAGTGAGATCATAAGACAAAAATGTGTTGAAATCCAATGAACATCTTGAGGAACAAGCAGAAAATCAACCACATGATTAGTGATTCACTCATGACCTACTGAGCTGTTTGTCATTAAAACTCTCCCAGTTTGGAAACAGACGAGGTTTTACATCAGTCTCAGTCTAAATAAAATCCAGAGTTTTTCCAGTTGGAGGAGGATGAATAAAACTGCACATTTCTTCCTTAATAATTCATGTTAATATTCTGTTGGGATTGTTATTCAGCATTGTCTTTCAATGTCCTCTTTGAATTGTATCAAGCGATTGTAATGACTTATCTGTTCTTTCAGTTTGGGAGGGTTGGAATTTCAGGAATTAATTTGTTACTGATGTAGAGTAGGAAGGTTTGGCACAACATGGTCTTTTTCTGTATTTAGAGGCAGAAAAGCTCACTGGGAGGTGACGTTAGTTCTCCCTGTTCAATGTAAAGTTCAAAGTGATAGTGAATGATATTTGTGTCTCCATAAAGACACATGAACACAAACACTGTTAAAGATTGTGACTCTTCTTAATGGAAAAGAAATGACCAGTAAACTCTGAGCTGTGTTTTCATTTATTTGATCATTTTTAATTATTCTTGGTAGTTGTTGTCTAACTGAAAGGTTCTTAGTTTGATGTTAAAGTGTGCTGTACCTATTTGAATACATACATAAAATACAGCACGTTTTCTTCTAAAATAATTGAATTAGTTTATAACTGTACAAACACAATGTTCTGTATTATAAAGAAGTGTTTAAAAGGCTGTTAAATACCAAGAGATCACATCTGTGGAGATCATTTACTATATAACCACTGAACAAACTTTATATTTGGGCATTTTTATGAATTTTTATCATTTCTGCAGCTCAGAAATTAATTCAGAACTCTTATTAAAACTATAAAATCATGATTACATATTTAATGCAACCTTTAGCTCTTTAAATTCCACATTTGGCTACTTTTGTCTTCCTTTGAGATTAATGAGACACGTGATTCAGAGCATATTTAATTACACGATGCACTTTTTTTGCAGTAAGTTGAGTCAGAACATTTTAATATTTTATTAAGTGATTTAAACTCACTAACTTACCAAATTTAAATCTAAAGATAAAAGGTAAAACCAGTGAGAATCTTGTTGTTCCTGTTCCACGTTTACAAATGTGTTGAACTTTAACAAGTCTGGATATCATGAGGAGGAAGAGGGAGCAGAAAGTGGTGAAGAAGAAAGTAAACAGTGTGGTATAAATAGAGTTCATGAAACTGATGATGATTTGTAGTGAGTTTATTTTCTAGTCAAATAACCATTTCTGGTTTCTGGTTTTGGGAAGTCGTTTATAGACCCTTTTTCTTAGATTTGTACCTTATTGTATAATCAAAAAGTACAAAATTCAGAAGTTGTTACTGGAATTTATTTGAGAAGTGAAAAGTTTTCTTTTCTCAAGACTAAAGATTATTTCATGGTGGTATTATGTAACAAAATTTGGATCACCAACATCATCAGGAGTTGATATTTTTAAAGTTACGATTGTCTGGTCAAACTAATTTGCATCAAAACATTTTGATCTCCATGAAAATTGAACTCCAAGACAACAGATTTTATCCAGCTACACTGATTTAATTACATGAAAAGACATTTTATTCTAAACTAATTGATTAATTTGATTAATATGAAACACATTCATACATTTTTTAAAGAAAAATTTAAAAGGCTGAAGGAACTTAACTGAACTCGGCCATAAAATAAAGAAATCACACACAGATTTGTTTTAAAAGAGGTTTATTTGAAACGCATGATTACATTTTCGTACAACACTGGTGCACTTTGCACACTTGAAAAAGTGGAAAATAAAAAACTAAAACCTACAACAATCACCACAGTTCTAGGAAATAAATTTCTTATTTGGAATATTTTCTGAGTGTTTTTACAGCAGAAAAAAAAAACTGCCAGTTTTTAATCTTTTGTTAGAATAATAGAAATCTACATGAGAAAATATTAAGAGAACCAGACTTTTAATTTTTAAAACTCACAATTTATATATTTCATGGGTATATTTTTCCATTGATTGTAGCTTATGGTGCATCTATTACAGAAGCCAAAGGCCCACTAACATTCAGGTTATTTAATAAGATTCAGCATGGACTGACTTTAATAAGGGATTTTATTTTGTTACATAATGTGTTTGTTTTTCATGAATATGTGATTTTAATATGTTGTGGACTTGTTGTCTTGTTGTTATAATTGTTCTGATCTTGTAATTTATCTATTTTCTTTGTTGTTTTTCACCTCAGGTGCACCAAAACAAATACATTTTTTCTGTGTACATGGAATTATTCTGTTTTCTGTGTTTATGTGGGAAGAAGAATTTACTTAGTTTGCTTAGTTTTGTATGTCGGCATGTTCCAGCTGTCCCAGTATCATCTCTTCCAATCAACATGAGAGAAATGTGAACAAAAAGCTTCTGTATTTTAAGGATGTACATTTATAAATGTAAACTAAACCACTTTCTTCTTTTTCCTTAACTTCATTTTAGGATTCTTAGCAATGCAGTATACATCAACAAGATTAAATCTGGCAGGTCTACAGAGCCAAAAAAATAAAATAAAATAAAAAGTCATTTGGAGCCAAAAGGAGAAAAAGTCTCTTATTTTGAAAAACCTTACTTTGGGTTAGATCTCTTGTTATTTTGGAACCAATGCAGTTAAGACGCTTGCACTTGCTTGCAGCAGTATGTTTGACAGCAGTTTTACAGCCTTGAATTAAGAGACCAATTCAATTTCCTTTGGAGCATCCAACTCCCTTCGCCAACGCTCAGGCGCTAACGAACACCAGGCGAGTGGAGTAGACGAGGTCAGCCAGGTAGAGGATGAAGTTGACTGCGGTGAGCACTGCCACTGCCACCGTTCTATCCCACTGACACAATCCCGGTTGAGAACCGCAGTTGCTTGGCCTGTTTTTTGAACCACCGTGTTTGGGGTCAAAGTTGAAGATTGGCCAGATGATGGTTGCTGACAGATAGAGGACAACAGCCAGCAGGGCGTAGGCTGACAGGAAACGGGCGAATGGAAAGGGGAGGCAGCTGGTGAACTCCCCAATGCAAAGCAGGATGATGATTGCTGACAGGATGAAGCAGATGCAGTAGACAGACATGCAATACTTGAGCGCATCGTGACGGTCGTAGAGCATATGTTCGCTAATGAAGACAAAGATGATACAGGCCACGAAGGTTTCGAAGACTTTCAGCAGTCCAGGCGCTGTGGCCATGTAGCCGGCGACCTCACCTGGACGAGCCTTGGTGATGCTCACCTCACTCATGTAGGCAATGGTGGCCAGGCAGGAGAACACGGTTGACACAATGCGATAGTCACGGACATCACTTTGGCTTAAGGAACCCTTGAGGAAGTAGAGAGGAAAAATGATGGAGGCTGACAAGCAGAGGAGGGCGGCGTAGCAGGCAAAGGTGATGGGGAAGTTCTTCCAGGAAACAGGAGCTCTGGTTTGCAATCCGAAAAGCTCCACCAGGAGGACGAGAAGAGTGCCGGCGAAGCTAAAGGTCCAACAGAAGATGCAAAAGTTTCCGGTGTCGTATTGGACTTGGGCGCCATGTATCGCCATAGAAAAAGCCACACACGAGCAGGCCAAAGCAGCCAGACGGGTCCATAACAGAGAGCTGGACTTCAGGACTATGGGCATGATGAGATTTGATCTGTACGATGTGACAAACTGAGAAGTTTCTTTCCTTTTAGGTGTCAGATTTTTATCATCAACCCCTGAAGCAGGTTAAACTGTAAAGAGAAAAAACAAACATCAATATCAAGAGTTTTGTATTATGAAGCACAGGAAATGACCACGTGAAGCTGAAAGCTTCCAGCTAGCAAACTGCATCCTCCCACATACCGTTTTCTCAAATGCACAATGTTGCCTTTGTATTTCATGAACAGTAGCCACAACAACTCAGGGCATGAAAACAAAACCACAAATAATGTGTCTACTGTGATCACAACAGTCACAGCAAATTTACAAATCGGGAAAACAGCCTCTAAATTTTTCCTAAAGAAACTGTAGCTCTAACAGATTTCTTGCACTGTAAGTTGAACCCTGACATTCCTCCATGATGAGGCCCCACACTCGTAACCTCGGTGATGGGAGAGGCGTTTTACCCGCCATCAACCTCACATTGTATCTGTCATCGTGTTCTAAACATGACTCTCATCATTTGTTCCACTCCCACTTCCAGGCAGCTAATGTGCTCTGGAGTTGGCAATGGGAAAAAAAAAAAAAGATATTAAATTCTTTGTAGTTCCAGATTAGAACGCTGTAAAAAGACCAAACAACCAAACTCAGGATTCAGCCTGAGAGGTCTAGTTGGGTTGGAAACACCAAGTGAAGGAATTAACTGTAAAAAAAAAAAAAAGAGGATTTATCATGTCGTATTATCTTAATATGCTCGAGGAAAGCATGCAACTCCAGGCAGAAAGGACTTTGATAAACAAGAATCTTATTTCCATGCTAATCCACAGAGAAACATCAGTGTTCCAGTGTGAAGCCCAACTATCAGCCAAATATTTAAATGCACAATTCACACAAGTTACTGTACTGATCCTACTTCTTAAAGTATATGTAGCTGCCAAAAATGTGAAAGACACTCATCAAAACAAGCAAAAAAGCAAACAAAATAGATGTATTATTTTTACCATCATAACCGAATGAGGTAAAGGGCTGGATGTGACCTGCAGACCACATGTTGATGCTCACTGGAACAGAGTGAGTCAAATAATTTGGCATCAGTAAAGTTTTATTTCATCTGTGTGTTTTAATAAGAAAAGCTGCTGAGACTCGACCGTTGGTGACACAACTCTGCTTCTCTGGTTTATTAGAATCATTCAAATTTCCGTTAGTTGTGCAGCTGCATGGCTGACGCTTCAGCTAATTCCATCTTTCTTTTCTGATTTGTTAGTTCACGTCTTTTATTTTGAATTGTTATTAAACTGTTCTGGGTATAAAGGTCACAAAAAGAGTTAATGGACATTTTTACTGCGTAGAAACAGTCAGACCACACTGGGTGTACTTCCTCCCATCCCCCTGTCACCCATCACCCATTTGGCTCCACAAGTGCTGCATTCCTAGAATCTGGTTTACATAGAGAGACAGTTATAAACAAGGAGGAAAGGCCTGTTTACATTAGTCCATTAAACACCAGTGAAAAGCTGTTGAGGCAGAACGTTGAACTGGTGGGGCAATGGGAGGACAGAAAAAGGGCAACAGAAGACAAAGATGGAAAATCCCAACCCGCTAAAGCTCCTGTAGAGTGTCTGAGGAGGTGGGAGGGGTTTGTTAAGGGGGAGGGACCCGGGGGAAGACCTGTGACTTGGCCACAGGACACATCATGTAAACGCAGAAATGGAGTGGAATTGCAACCGTGTGAGTCAGCATGGCTACCCTCTCTTTCACCACTCTTCCTTTCACTCCCCACCTCCTCCCTCTTTTTCCAACTCACTGATGTATTCCAGATGTGCAGCAGTCTAGCTGTTTCTGAACAACTGGAGACTTTGTCTCATGTGCCAAGTTTTCCCTCCGTATTGTGCTCTCCCCTTTTCATGGTTTCATTCAGTCGTCTTCTACTTTCCATCTATTTTCTTTCTCCCTCTCTGTTAAACACTCCCTCAAGCAGTTATGCTTCATGTAAACCATTCAAAATGTATATGATGGAAACAAAAACAAACCCCAGTGCAGCCACAACCAATGGTTTGATTCTTATTGCATCTAGTCAGGAAAGAAATTACCGTTAGAGGAAAATGACACAAGGGAGAAAAAAATGGTGGAAAAGAAAACGTCTTTTTTGCAGCACAGCATGGAAAAACTCAACACAAACAGGAGTCTGTCCACAAATGGAAGAGTTTTACACACTAAAACAGGAGTGATAATACCGTGTTCGACTTTTTATACATGCAGGAAAAGATGTTCAAGAAGCACGTGTTTGTTTCAGGCAGTGAGGTCATGCACGCTGTTTGTTTTGCTATCAGGACACAAGATCCCTGACTCAATTTCACCTTAATCAACTTACAGCCAAGCCACAGGTCGAAACACAAGACCAGCTCTGTTGGAAAACCATCCCAGTGTTTGTGACTCAGAGCTCGTTCCTGATATGTCAGGGTTCAAACAGTCAGCTTTATAATCCCAAATATTCAGGATTTTCCAAACAGAATAATTTAAAACAGGATTTAAAGCATCAGAAGGAAGTTCTTCAGGTCAAACTGACCCTTGAGACAAATATTACACAGATAACAGATTGATTCAGTACCAGAACTATTCATGATAGTCAAGAAATCCCTGGTGTGTAGAGCATGTGTGAAGCTGTTTAAAGCTGCTGGAAAATGTCATTCACTGACATTCGAGGTGGGTGTGTCTCCTGCCACACCCTGCTCCCACCACACACAATTTTACAACTTAAAAACACAGACGCACGAAAAACAGACACAAAAATAATCTAAAAATAAAATATTTTTTCACAATAAATCTTTAAAATCAGTGTTTTAAACTATTTTAAGCAGATATTTAAAAGTCTGTTTATAATAAAAATATATATCAGGACATCATTTTAAACAATATTTGATGCCATCTGCAAACAAATGTCACCACATCCAACCATCCATCCATCCATCCATCCATCCATCCATCCATCCATCCATCCATCCATCCATCCATCCATATTATTTCCTCCCTCATGGTGGGCTGGTATCTCAGCAACCAGCTAAAAAACAAAACAAAACAAAACTGTTGTATATGATCTTCTACTATTTGAGGGTCTATAAGGTGCCAGTCTGCACCCCCCAGGTTTAGAATGAGTAAATCATGTTCCTCTGTGAAGCTGAACAGCTGCAACAACTAACTCAAACACAGCCGTCTGGAAAAAAACAAAACCCTGTGTGCAGGAGAATACTTTATTTAGACTGTTTTAACTGCATTACTTGACTGACCTTTCAGGCTGCTTTTCTCTGGACGCCACCAAACTCAATCAGCTTAATCACCTTAAATACAGACTAATGTGGCTTGAAAAAAATCAATCAGTTGGTGCCTGTCAGGCTGCCACACCCTGTTCCTACCCCACACTACACAAGTCCACAAAACACAGACAAACTCACTCATAACATTTATTTATATCATTAAATAAAGCACAAAAATAGTGTTTTAAAGCATATAAAGTAGCAAGATACTTAAAAGAGTGCAGCTCTGATGAGAATATTGCTAATGCAACTTGTTGCATGATTTTTACCTCAAAGGAAAATAACACTTTGGGAAGAATATATCACATTTTTATTCAATTTACAGAAAATATCTTATTATATTTAACAACATTTAGTATATACAGCCTTACAACAAATGTAATTAAAAAGTAATACTTTAAATGGTTTATATAATGATTTTTGCCATATTTTTTAGTATTAAACCCCTTTTTATTCATGGAGTTTCTTACCTTCTGACACGTTGCTGTTCCCTGTTCTCCAGAACAACCAGAGGGGACGAGCTGCAGATTGCTGGTCCTCAGCCCTCTCACTGGATTTACTAACAGCCCAGAGACGCAGATCTCCGCCCAGAAAACCAAGTTAGGCATCGAATATCTGCACCGTTATTCATGTCAGTCTGAATTCCTCCTCCTCCACCCTGCTCATGGTCGGGGCCTCTGCTGCTGCCCACACCCACAGTGCAAAAGTTTCCCTCCAAAATCATTTCTCCATTTGCTCATGCTATGAGAGAGGTCTACTGTTTATACATGATTTATTATTCTTTATACAAATACTGCAAGTTCATGTCCTGTTACTCATCAAAGTATTTAAACCAGCATAAAAACAACTATGATTTAATCAAATCAAGTTATATTTTAATATTCCTGTTTAATCACCTAAACAGTGCTATATAATTTAAAAAATTCCCCAAACCAATTGTTATTGTTTATCTCCTGAGTAACAGTGCTGAGGATAAAAAAACAGTAGTTCCTCGTCAGGTTATTTATACGCTTTGCAACAGTCTCAGTAGCAACCCTGATCTGTTTTCTGAGGCTTTGAAACAAATCACAAGAAATAGACGAGGAAATTTGTCATAAATTTTCTAGAATGATTAATCTCACTTCCTTAATCTGTGGATGTTAAAATCTGAGAAGCACACAGAGAAAGTTTCTTCGATTCTTGATTTGTTTATCTCACTTTAATATAATTGAAATTTATGAAATTACTCTGTTAGCTACTTACATTCATTCTAAAACTACATTATTCAGTTTATTGTGTTTTGAACATTAAAGACCAGCATGTTAATATAAATATCAATGACCAAGGGAGCAAAGGGTAAATGATTTTCTTCATGATTTTTTGAGGACTTTATTTTCAGCAGTTTTCTACCACATCCAGGTAAAGTTAACACAGGGAAATTAGGAATACAAGAAATTAGCCAACCGTTTAAATGTTGAGGGCAAATCTCATTTTGAATTAATTAGTAGGTTCATCTGTAAAATCAGTTTGAACTTTCTATGCATCTTTGTGTCAGTGTGTCATTTAAAAAGCTTTAAAAACAAAGTAATAATTTGTCCACTGCATAAAAACATTGAAGGACTTGTGCAAACATGGTGACTAACATAGTGCTCATGATAATGTGCACAAGAGATGCAAGATGCGGGAATACAAACACTGATAAAGAATTTGTAATCAACTCTTACGTCAGGTTGGCGATAAGTTATCAAGATTAATCAGCTGCCCTGAGCAGTCCGGATGTGTTTACAACCACAGTTTTAATTTGTAAAACGCCACAAAGTCACTTTGACCCTTAAAATGAAGATAAAAACCATTTATATAATAACTTATAGGTAAAGTATAAAATTCCATCTTTATGTTTATAGAAAACAAACATAAACATCATCAGATTGTTGCTCATACTGCTGCAGATAAACACCAGCTTTCACCAAGATCCTGCAGGAACAAGCTGTTATGAAAAAAGAAAAGCTGGATGGATGTAGTTTGATCATTTATTTGTGGACTTAAATGTCCACAAAAGGAAACAACTTTTTACTTTGTTACAGTTTCCATTTATTAGAGGTCGATCAATGTCCAGAACTTTGTGTGAATTTTAAATTCCGCCACTAGATGGCGCCATACTTCATCTTGTTACGATGGTTACGATTGACGACATCTATCGTTACGACAGTGTGACGTCGCGGTTGTAGGTAACGTCACTTTTGGGAGACGCTCACTTCAGTTAGTAGAACATCATGGCGTCAAGCACAGGAGACTCGTCCGGTGGGCACGATGCTGAGCTGGACGAATTATTGGACAGTAAGTGTGTTGATATAAACTTTTATCGAGTGACGATGTATCTGTCGTGAAGTTCGTTCGTATGTGAGGTTCCGTTTGAACCCTCAGCTGTTTGTCCAGCCGTGTCAGGGTTTCAGTACTCGGTGGTCAAGACGTTGGCTCACTGACAGTCGAGCAGCACTCGAACACTAAGAAAATGAGGTTTTGGTTAAGTGAAACAAGTATTAGTAATCTGTGTATTTTGAAATTAAATCTTTAATGGTGGTCTGTTAAAAAAGGTGTTTTTTTCTGCAGATAATATATGATAATCTGCAATGACTTAAAAATGTTTTTATTGTTATTATAGTTTCAGTATCCATAAATTGAATTTGCCAGCCTTCATTTATTTGTCTGTTCTGAATTCCAGGTAATTTCTAACATAAACCAGTTATTGTGATGATAATCTGCTTTTTTATGTATTTATGTAGTTTTGTTTGGTTTAACTGCTGCAGTCCATCACAGCAGAATGAAGACAAAAGACTGTTCCAGAGTGTTTAAAGCTCAGTTTCACAGGCAAACAAGACAGTGGTTTGTTTTTGTAAAGCCTGGTTCACATGGCAGGATTTTAACAGAGTTGCAAGAGCTTCAGACCATGCACACAGTGAAAAAAATCAGGCATATTCCTGTTCTGCTCCTACCGTGTGTGGTGTCTCATTATGGCTACACACCACACACGGCGCGATTTCACTCACCACATTCTCAGTATAAATGGGAATTCTCACATAAAACTCAGAAAACTCACAAAATGTTTGTGATTTCTGGTTGAAATCTGTGCACTGTTGGTTGACAAAGGGCACATAACCTCAGAGGAAGAAGAAGGAGCCTACCGTCACTTTGCTTTCTGATTGTCTATATGCTGCATGAAGCTGGCTGCATGATCAGTTCTCATCGCAGCACACCACACACACTACGATATTGAGCTAAGACAATCCTACATGTTAGATATCCCCGATTCGCAAGCAGACTTGATCGCTCTTACCACACCACACACGGCAGGAATATTGGTTAAAATTATCTTAAGAGCTGTCCCAATAATTTGGGCTTGATGGAAGGGGAAAATCGGGACAAAATTGGCATGAGAATCCTGTCGTGTTAACCCAGTATAATATGTTTAAAGTGGTGATTTTTTTTGTGTAACTGTAGAACAATGTTTTTAAATGTAGCTTCCGAGTTGTTTAAACAAATATTCAGATGAATTAAAATATTTGACATGAGAACAATTCAGTAGTTGATTTTTCCCTCAGGCCAGCAGTGACTGTCTCAGTTCTCATGTCTTCTTCTCTCTTCAGGTGCACTGGATGATTTTGATAAAACATCTGCTCCTCCAGCCCCCGAACCTGCAGCTGCTGCACCATCAGCGAGCTGTGGTGCAGAGAAGGTGTGTTTCTGGTTCTGAACCCCTCCTCTTTCCTGACCCAACATTTAATGCTTGAATGGCCACAACAGCATTTTTTAAATTGTATTTCTTCTTTTCTTCTCTGTCTGCAGCCTCCTTTACTCGAGGACTGTAAAGTTTTTGAGAGTCTCTTTGAAGGGGAGATGGCAGCTCAAGCCAAGGAGGAGTGGGAGAAGGCCATGACAGAACTGGCCCAGGAGGAACCAGAACTGTTGCAGCACTTTCAGAAACTCTCAGAAGCAGCAGGAAAAGTTGGTAAGATCTGTTTCCCATTTACAGATTCATATATTTATCTACTTCTCCTGTTTTTCTTCTACTTTACATGTTGTCTGTATATTCTCAACAGGCACCGATACTGCATCCCAGCAAGAGTTCACTTCCTGTCTTAAAGAAACTCTCCGTGGCCTTGCAAAGAATGCAGACAACCTACAGGTGTGTCAAGTTAGAAAGGAACCATTATTTTGAAGGTTTTTGATTGAAAACTCAAATATTTTGAGACCCATGTTGTTCCAGTCCTCAGGACTGGCTGGAGATGACCTGGTGAAAGCTCTTGAAGGCCTGGGTTTGGATGAAGGTGGTGAAGCAGGAGGTGAAGATGGGAACATCCTGCCCATCATGCAGTCCATCATGCAGAATCTTCTGTCTAAAGAAGTGCTGTATCCATCTCTCAAAGAGATTACAACCAAGGTCTGGCTCTGTTTGAACAACATGCACATTTCTCTGTAGTGTTTTGGTAAATTCCCTCTTTCACTGGGACTTACCTTCACAGTACCCAGAGTGGCTGGACGCCAACAAGCCGAGCCTCAGTGCGCAGGACTTCCAGCGTTTCGAGCAGCAGGCTAAAATCATGGGCGAGATCTGTGAGCTCTTTGAGAAGGAGGAAGAGGCGCCAGAAGATAAAGAGAAAACATTCGAGAGCATCATGGACCTGATGCAAAAGGTGAAGCAGCAATAAATTCACATATTTATGACGAGTTACTGAATCTGTCATTTAGAATGTGTTGCTTTACAGTCTGGATTGTTGTGTTTGAACACATTAGTCCCGGGCTGCTCAGAGACTTCACAAACCAGCTTGTATCTGTGTCACTGTCACCAGGACCAACTTTATTCTGCTGGAATGAAAATATTTGTAGTAAAAATCCTAGTTAAAAAAGAAGAATTTTACTCCACAGAAAACACATGCTCGTGCAGTTTTTCATTATATCTCAATTCATCTTTATTCATTTGCAATCGAGGTGTCTTCTGGGTCCTAATAAACTGTCAGGTCTGTGGAGACGTTTTCTTGTTGAGACTGAATATGTCTTCTTATGACATGAGCTGTATATTTGATGTAAAACAGGCCGATCGGATCCTGGTGTAACTCAGAATGTATTTAAATCAAAAACTGTTGCACCGCTTTATTGTCTTGTGACAAACCAGATCTGTAGTCTGGTAAAAATAATATATATTTCTAATCAAAGTTATTTTCATTACAGCTACAAGACTTGGGTCAACCACCCAAGGAACTGGCAGGCGATGCAGTAAGTTTGAATCTAAACTGAGAGAAAGATAAAACACACAACTTTGTTCTGAATCATTCCTGTTTCTCCTCGTCCTTCAGCCTCCTGGCTTCAACTTTGACATGGAGTCCCTGAACCTCCCAGGAGTCCCCGGGGCCGGGGCACCAGAGCAGTGCTCCATCATGTGATGAGACGGCGTTGTGGTCCTTCAAAAGATCTGAAGCTAAACAGTCACTCTGCATTTATTAGCAGCAGGGAAGGACGGCAGTGTGAAGCCCAGGTCAGGCAGGTGTGTGACCAGACTGAAGACGCTGCTCAAGGAGAAGGTGTGTAGAATCAACAGGAGGAGCCACAATTAACCAAAAGGAAAACACAAACACACTTTCTGTTCTTTAAAATCACTTTGCAATAGTTTGTCAGAGGCAGCAACAAACTCTGCATTTAATTTTAACAGAATTCCCTAGAAGAAATGACCACGCTTGTTGTCCGTGTTGATTTTACTAACTATTCTCATGGTAAATACTGTCAAGCCACCTCACGGGTTTAAACGGTGCCTTTTCATAAAGATTGAAGTTATTTTATAGGTCTTATAAAGTGAAGATTCTGCTGTTGGTCAGTGAAGAATCCATAAAAAAGTTTTAACCTAATGTAAATTTAAATCAACCCAGATTTTGTCCTTTGGTATTTAATGAAACCTAAAATCTTTAGATTGAATTATTTGTTAACTCGCAATGAAGCTGAGAACAATTCTGTGCACATTTTGTACTAATCTAAAGAATTCAGAAACCAAATAGTGAGTGAAAACCCTGTGAAAGGTTTCCAGCACCTTGCGTGTTATTCCCAGGTGTTGATTTGAAGTGACAGACACGATTCCTGGACGCCTTTGTTGTGGTTACTATTATCATTATAGTGTTGAGTTACTGTGCAAAGTGCTTCCTGTGTGATTCCCATTGTTTGAAGTGTGCGGTGATGGTTTGTATGGATGTGGACCTCCTGCCAGAGTCTGATTCATGCGGGATGATGTGAGTGTTTAAAAAGATTGTTTTCAGAAAAGGTGTGAGGCAGAATGATGAACATCACATTGTGTTACATATGGAAAGAAACATATCTGTCTGGAAACACATCGACACCCTGATGTTAGCACTTTTTGAATCTGGTTGCTGGGTTTGTTTACGCCAGCGAGCGTTTTTCAGCGGTGGCTGTGTGATAATAGAGAGCGGACCAGAAATGACTCGACCATCAGCCCATCAATAACTGCACAATAAAAGAGGGCTGTCAAAGGATTTAGCTATGCACTGAAAAGAGACCAGGTTTACGTCTAATGCAGTGGCGGGGGGAGGGGGAGGGGGGTCATCATGGGGTGGGGGTTCTGGCCAATCAGCTCTCAGGGCTGATGCAAACTCACAACACCCTGAGAAATAAGTGAAATCCAATTTGTTGTCTGACGCTACTTTGTTCTGTAAATATATAAATTAAAACATTGATAGAATGAAACTTGATTCTGTCTTGTGGTTTATTTCTACTCCAACATTCATATTAACTTATTACATGTAATTATACACAGACTGATTCACAGCATTCAGGGAAACATTCCTTTTACTGAACATCAATCTGGTTTCTGTTGGAAAGACTTACATGAAGGAGCATCTTATTAAAACGCTGCCGTGCAGTTCAGATAAAACTGCAAAAAGGAATAAATGTGACGCGTTTGATCAAATAAAGGAGTTTATGCATTTCTAAGTGAAATTCTGCAGGATAAAACAGCAAGAAGAAGTTTGATTTCTACTTTTACGATCTCGTCAGGTTCATAAATCCAAAAACAGTTGGATCAAAGTAAATAAAACTACATGTTT
Organism: Pachypanchax playfairii; assembly: GCA_006937955.1. NCBI lineage: Eukaryota > Metazoa > Chordata > Actinopteri > Cyprinodontiformes > Aplocheilidae > Pachypanchax > Pachypanchax playfairii. The sequence goes on along the minus strand of SSNP01000011.1, from coordinate 5,301,162 downwards.
CAGTGTTTCTGTTAATCTATAAATTCAACTTGTAAAATGTGGAAATATGATTGAAACAATGGACAATGTTAGAAGTTTCAAAATAATATATAATATAATATAATATATATGTCTCAAACACTATTTTTGCAAATTACGGAATAAGATTAAGTAAAAAACATAAGTGACATGTTTTATGGCTTAAGCAGAGGAATTTTTAAACAAGATTTAGAGAGTAGGTTTGTTTGATTTTGTAATAAATTTTAATGAATTCATGAAGTAAACATGTTTTTAATAATAAGAATGTCATTAATACATTCAGTGTGTCTGTTTTTTATACGTTTAGGTAGTTTTATGTTTAACCTAAAAACATTGCTTGTTTTAAAGTTTTGAAGGTGTTGCTCCTCCGTACCTTTGCAGAGCTTCTGAAGGTTTATCTGTCCAAGAGAGCTCTGACGTCAGCTGGTCAGCTGTTCTTAGATGTATACAAGTTAAAAACAAAAAGAGAACACGCTTTCTCAATAGCTGCACCTAAATCATGGAACCTTTTACCATCACACCGAAGATTCTACACAAGTTTAGGAACTTTTAAATCTGCACTAAAAACACTCCTCTTTGGTGATATCATTGTTTTAACTGCTGTGGTGTTTGGTGTATTTCATCAAAGCTTTTACCTAATTTGATGTTATTTTTATCCTGTTTTATTAATGCTATGTAAGTTACAGCCCTTTAGTCAACCATGGTTGTTTTAAAATGCACAAATAAATCTGACTTGACTTGGGATCGAGATATCATGTCATCATTTTAAAAAATTTTGAACCCCATTGTAGTAAATAAGTTAATAAGTAAAATGTAGTAAAATTGATTCATCTTCAAGGAAATGTGTTGACATCAAACTAATAAACGGATTTAAAGGAATTTATTGTTTTAACATTGATTTCCTTATAACTAGAGATAGTGGACATTTAAGATATTTGGTTCTTATAACTCGAATTTTAGTTTTAGCATAATTTTTAAGTGGAGGATTGGAAATTTCTGCAAGATGTATGACATTTCCACACAAATACGTCATCAGGGTAAAGATCAAAACAAAGAAATTAATTATCTAGAATTGTTATGGCAGCATTTAAGCCGCTGGGTTGACTGGGTGCTTGTGTTGCAGATCTATGTGTTGTATTTCTATTCTGTTCGCTGCCGTGGCGCATTCTGCGTCAGATTTTCACTTCAAAACTTTATTGTCCAAAACCGGAAGACAGAAGTGAACTACGTGTCAGGAAAAAGGGAATCGGGTAAACGAGCGAAAGAGATACCGTCTGAAGCAACTTGACTAGATTATTTAAATAGTTTGTTTTTATCAAAGCTTCTTAGTTGGGATCTGAGGAGTTGAACTGGGACGATGTTAACGAAGTTTGAAACCAAGTCAGCCCGAGTCAAAGGTAAGAGACTACGCTAATAAGTGCTAGCATTAAAGCTAACCTTAGCTAACGGGCGTTAAGCTATTCAGTTATTTAATTTAAAACGTTGTTTCTATGCAGTTTTGGTCTCGTTTTTTTAAGATGTCTGTTTTTCGCAAAGTCCTTTTAAATGTAAAATATGACTTATCTTTTTACGACTGTATAGCTCATATTTAGTTTTCTCTGTGTGATTTGGATTCACAGCTCATACAAAATAACGTGAATGTTATTATAATGCATCCATTATGTTACATTTCAGGCCTGAGTTTCCATCCCAAAAGGCCATGGGTTCTTGCCAGTTTGCACAACGGCGTTATCCAGCTGTGGGACTATCGGATGTGCACATTAATCGACAAATTTGATGAGCATGATGGTGAGTCTGCTGTTTCAAATGTTCTTGCACTGTTTTTAGATGGCGATTAACATGTTCATTGCTGTTTTATTGACAGGTCCCGTCAGAGGAATTGATTTCCACAAACAGCAGCCTCTTTTTGTGTCTGGAGGAGATGATTACAAAATTAAGGTGTGCATGAAAAAAACTAAAAAGCATAATGTATTGTATGTAAAGGTTTGTGTGATGCTATTATGTCTTAAATCTTTATGTTGCACGTTTGATAATACAAAGTTGATGTTATCTGTTTGAACTAGGTGTGGAACTACAAGCTGAGACGCTGTCTCTTTACCCTTCTGGGACACCTGGACTACATTAGAACCACCTTTTTTCATCATGTGAGTTTGGCAGCCACTGTAACTTCGTCTTTGAGTCTTTGTTTTTTTTTTTTTTCTGAGAAGATGCAGACTTAAAAATCATGATGCTTAACTGTATAACCTTAACCTGCTTAAATGTATAACCCTAACTCTTTACTTGAAGGAATACCCCTGGATTCTGAGTGCTTCAGATGACCAAACCATCCGCATCTGGAACTGGCAGTCAAGGACCTGTGTGTGGTAAGACAGTCTGTACATTGTATTCTTGCTCTTAGAGACTATTATTTCTCATGAATGCAGATTCTAAATAAAATAAAACATCATTGGTTGATTTAATCTAAGAGACAGTATATAGTTATGTAGCCATTTGTCACCTTTGCAGTAAGTTTACTCCCACAGGACTTTAGGCAATGTATTTTATGTAACGTTCTCAGAGTCACTGTTAATTTACAGATGTATCGCCACAACAGTTTAGTCTAGATCTCAGTCACTCATTTGACCCTGCAAACAAACATTAACATTTGAATTTGTCCACTTTTTCTATGTCTGCTGCAGTGTACTTACAGGACATAATCACTACGTCATGTGCGCCCAGTTCCACCCATCTGAAGACCTAGTGGTGTCAGCCAGCCTGGACCAGACCGTGCGAGTGTGGGATATCTCCGGTGAGAGTCTGGGGTGAACGGACCAGAGTGGACAGTGGGCTGGGTTTGGGGGAAAGGGGTTGGGTATAGAGTGGGTTAAAGGCTGAGGAAGAAGGCAGGAACAGGACATATACCTGAACCTCTTCTTTCTCTCCAACTTGTAGCGGACAAATCTCTGCGGGCTGTTTGCAGAAACGCCTCTCCTTTTAGAACAGCTAGAGGGGCTAGATATACTTCCAAACAAATTATTCTGGGGCGTGTAGGAATAACCTGTTGCACACTGTGCTTTTGTTTAGAAGAGATAAGTGAATACAGTGAAGTAAAAAAAAATCTTGGCAGATCTTTAATTGGAGAAGTGTTTCTGCAGCTGTGCATGCTCAAATTTTAACGTTTTTTCCCCTTTCTTTCAATTTCTGGTCCTTGCACTAACTGTATAGTTTGTTTTCCTCTTTATTCTTTAACATGGAAATTGTGCATTTTTCTATAATCTTTACCTGTCCTGGATTTTTAGGGATTTCAAATGTTTCTCTGTATTTAGTGTGATTGCATTAATCTTTACAGATTTATAAACTCTAAACTGCATGAAGTAAATGCATCATGTACAGTTTCCCCCTGCAGCTCTCCATGCTTGATGCATGACCAGATTTTAATTTAAGGAAGCTTCAGTGAATACTCAAAGGCTCAGCTGCTTTTCTCCCACCACTACTGCTTTTAGAAAAGTTTGTACTAATGAGGCATCATCTTAGATTCTTAGCACTAAAAAACATTCATTTTATGCCCATAACATTTGCATGATTGACCCTACCTTTGAAACTATAACATAATTTTAACACCATGATTTTATCATCATTACTTCTAATTTGTAACTTGTAAATTTTTTGTTTATAGTGCACGTGACTCAAACATCTTAACTGAAACATGCATGCTCCTTCAAGAAGACAAACTCATTCTCAAATTTCTGATATTCAACGCCCCATCAGAGCATGTCTTTACAATGCTACCTACCACCCACCCCACCCCCATCAGCAAAGTCCACACTCTCTGTGTCATCCTTGCCCCATGTTCTCCCTGGAAACATCCACACCTGCACTTAGGTTCCTAGTGTCATTTCCTTCCTCTCAGTGCTGTTGAGCTATCTGTTCACCACATAATCTTAAAAGGGCTGAAATCATTAATACAATCTGTGTTTTCTTGTAAATTTTTTAACCTGATCTCGTCAGTTCTGCAGATCAGTAATTTTACCCTCCTGTTCCTTATAATGGCTCCGTAATCTAATCAATAGTTTTGATTGATTCCAGGCTCAAGGTGATGGGTTATTGGAAAGCAGAGGTTGTGTTGGTGTGTTTCAACCCGTGTGTGTTCAGTAGTCCAACAGTTGACTTCTTTTTTTGTTTTGTTTTATTTTTAGTTGACCTTCCCCTTTCATGATTATACTCCATATTTGATCTTTTAAAATAATTTGTCTTGTTTTTTCCCCCTTGTGGTTTTGCTCTGCGTAACATGAAAATGGCTTTCCTTCCGTTGCACGTGGTGCTTTAAATGATGGTTCCAGGTCTGAGGAAGAAGAACCTGTCTCCTGGTGCTGTGGAGACGGATGTGCGTGGCATCACTGGGGTTGACCTGTTTGGTGCCTCTGATGCTGTTGTGAAGCATGTCCTTGAGGTAAACAGCGTTTTAATCAAAATTTTTCTGATATTTTGAAGATTCTTTCTCACGTGAATCTGGTTTTACAGGTTACCAGTAAAGAGAGAAAATAGTTTCTTGTTGCCAGTTTTAAACACTGTAGCACTAGCTGTAGTTTAGTTGGTATTTGCCATCATTGACATTCAGGAAACAACCTGTTAATGAAATAAAGACTTTCCATGGAATACCATGCAGAATTGGGTTTTACATGATTTCTTACTGGTGTACTCTGCTTAAATGAAGCAGAATACATTTTTTCTGTATCCTTTTAAAACAAGAGCAAAATAAATGAAAGCCTGAAGTTGCTGGCTTAAATTCTAAATATAAATATGATTTGTTTTGGATTTGTTTGACTTGAGTCTCGGTGTCTGTTCAGGGTCATGACCGTGGGGTCAACTGGGCTGCCTTCCATCCCAGCATGCCTCTCATTGTGTCTGGAGCTGATGACAGGCAGGTGAAGATCTGGAGAATGAACGGTGAGAAACTCAACACTGGCTACTCAGTTCTTGTAGTTTCTTAATAAACTTTACATCTGAATATAAGGACTTAGGGTTCTGGTTGTGGGGTTTGAGCTGGACTCTGGTACAGCTACATGTTGGAGTGTGTTGCTGCCTCTTGGTGGACAATCTTAAAAGTACATGTAACAATCTGAGCTGTAGGTTTGTCTTGTGTTGCTGATTTAGTTCTGTGCTGCTTTGCTAAAATAGAGAAAATGAAGTGGACACAGAACTGCTTTGTGTTGGGGTAAATTTAATTGTACAAATTACTTAATGTCCAAGGCAGCAGTTTTCTGAACATTTAACTCATTCTTCTACATTATTCACATGGTTTAAACCAGATTGTGAGACTTCCAACTTGTTATCAGGCAACCTAGAAATGGCATTTGTAGATTGTCCTTTTTTTTTTTTTTTTTTACTTGAAATTAATCAGAATTTTTCTTCTTCTGTCCAGAGTCCAAAGCATGGGAGCTTGATACATGCCGCGGCCACTACAACAATGTGTCCTGTGCCGTTTTCCACCCTCGTCAAGAGCTCATCCTGTCCAACTCTGAGGACAAAAGTATTCGGGTGTGGGACATGTCTAAGAGAACCGGAGTGCAAACTTTCCGACGTGATCATGATCGTTTCTGGGTCCTGGGGGCCCATCCAAACCTTAACCTGTTTGCTGCAGGTAAGTGGAGATACTAGCATACAGAGTAACTGAAAACAGATGTTACTGTGTTAACAGGCATTTTAATCAGTGTATAAACTATTTAAAACATGACTTTGATATCTACAATTTTATTAGGTGGAAGTGTCACTCAAACAGGGATGAATGAGAACAAGTCTCTGATTATTGGTCTGTTTTTTGTCTTTTAGGTCATGATAGTGGAATGATTGTATTCAAGCTGGAGCGTGAGCGTCCTGCGTACGCTGTGCACGGCAACATGCTGTACTACGTCAAGGATCGTTTCCTCCGTCAGCTGGACTTCAACAGCAGCAAAGACACTGCCGTCATGCAGCTCCGCAGGTTTGTTGTTTGTCTCTGCGTCACAGTTCAAAATGCTGCAGTTTGTTAGAGCAGCGAGCAGGTGAAGAAATAAAACAACCTGCCTCTTGTTACTGTATTTAAATACATTTCTGCATCTTGACTTTTTATTATTTTTCCAAGTAATCACTTAGTCTGTAACATTTTATTGATAAAAACAAACAATATTTGAACCTTTTTTCCATCACTGGGCTGTTTTTTTTATATTTAGATAATTACAACAAAAACTTTTTTCTTTTTTAAATGTCTGCTGTATTTCAATAATCCTCGATCCTGCAGTGTTAGCTGGTCTCTACACACGTGGCTGTCTAGAAATGTCCTGAATAAAGAGAAGACATGGGAAATACAAAACAATGTTCTACTCAATCACATGTATAAGATATGATCGAGATGATCTATAGGGTTTTTTTCCCTTTTGTGGTATATTCTGCATTTCAGTAGTGACTTAGTACTTTGTGTTTAGGGAGAGTAGAAGTGCAAAAAAAAGTATTACTATTTTCTAAATTCTGTTTTATTTTTCTAGTGGTTCCAAGTTCCCGGTGTTTAGCATGTCCTACAACCCTGCTGAGAACGCTGTCCTGCTCTGTACTGTAAGTCTCTCCCACCCCCCCACCCCCTCCTCCTCTGTGGTACAAACTTCATCTTCAGTATATTTCATGTAACTCTTGGTACCTCCTGCAGAGAGCCACTAACCTGGAGAACAGTACTTATGACCTCTACTCGATTCCCAAAGAAAGTGACTCTCAGAACCCTGACGGTAAGGACACACCTTGATTTCTACTTTATAAAGTACGTGTTATGTTTCCTTCATGTATATTTGTAGGGTGAATATTCTCAGTCAAAATCTAGTTTCCTCCTCTTGCTCCTCCAAACAGGAAGCCTTTAAACACACTGCATTTGATAACTGAAGTGATTATTTTATTTTTAGCTCCTGAGGGAAAGAGGTCTTCTGGTCTGACTGCAGTTTGGGTGGCACGAAACAGATTTGCCGTCCTCGACCGCATGCACTCTGTAAGTCCATTTAGATCGTAAAATGTTTCATCTGTTTAACTTCAGGCTGTTTAAGCTATTAAATGTACCAACTTTTGTTCTTTGACAGCTTCTCATTAAAAATCTGAAGAATGAAATTGTGAAGAAAGTCCAGGTGTCAAGTTGTGAGGAGATCTTCTACGCAGGCACAGGCTCGCTCCTGCTACGCGATGCCGATGGCGTCACGCTGTTTGACGTGCAGCAGAAACGCTCTCTGGCCACTGTGAAGATCGCCAAGGTGAAGTACGTGGTGTGGAGCTCAGACACCAGCCACGTGGCTCTGCTCGCTAAACACGGTGGGTAGATAAGATGAATATCTGCAGGAGAATTTTATCCTTTTCACTGCTGTGAAAATGTTTTTGATGCTCAGGTTGAAGATGTGATATAATTTTAGTTCACTCAGTTATGCCATTTCTTTTATACTTTAATGTTTTTGATAAGATATGCAAAAACTCATGAGTCTGGAATCCAAATACATTTTACCTTTAAAATCATTTAAAATTTTGACTTGGACAATCCCTGCTTTATCTTTTGTCTCTCAGCCATTATGATCTGCAACCGTAAGCTGGAAAGTCTGTGCAGCATTCATGAAAACATCAGAGTGAAGAGTGGAGCCTGGGATGAGAGTGGAGTCTTTATTTACACCACCTCCAACCACATCAAATACGCCCTCACTTCTGGGTAAGTCCTGCATTCAGCAACCAACACAAGGATCTCATGGGTCAATTTAACTACTTCCACTAATCCAAATATAAACGTTATTTAGATTAAAACCAGTAAAACTAGATGAAACAAAATGTGGAACGTTACAGTGGAAAGATCTAACAACAAGTGCCTTCTGACTGAGTTTCCTCTTTGTGTTCTCGGTGAGTAGATTTATCACTGTTCTGCAGAGTTGACACTGTTATATTCTCCCTGTAGTGATCATGGCATCATCAGGACCCTGGATCTGCCCATCTATGTGACCCGTGTGAGAGGCAACAGCGTTTACTGTCTGGACCGAGAGTGCAGGCCTCGCGTGCTCACCATCGACCCCACAGAGTACCGCTTCAAACTGGCTCTGGTCAATCGTAAATACGATGAGGTTTGTTCTGAAAGGCTGTTTTAGACTTAAACATCTAATCTGAGTCTGTTTGTGTTTAGAGAGTTAACTGTTGTCCTTTCAGGTGCTTCACATGGTGCGTAATGCCAAGTTGGTGGGCCAGTCAATTATTGCCTACCTGCAGAAAAAGGGCTACCCTGAGGTCGCGCTGCACTTTGTCAAAGACGAGAAGACGCGTTTCAGCCTGGCTCTGGAATGTGGAAACATTGAGGTGAGCTGAGAGTTCTAAATTAGGGTTTAAAGACGATCAGTGAATGAGTTAGATGGGTTATCAGTCAGATTTAAATTGGGAGAGATACTTCTGTTGCAGGATATTGTCTTCAGAAGACCAAACAAAACTGCTGCTGGACAAACTGTGAAATTTTAAACATCTTCTCTGTTCTTCCAGGTGGCGCTGGAGGCAGCCAAGGCCCTGGATGAGCGCAGCTGCTGGGAGCGTCTGGGTGAGGCAGCACTGCTGCAGGGTCACCACCAGGTTGTAGAAATGTGCTACCAGAGGACCAAAAACTTTGACAAGCTCACCTTCCTTTACCTCATCACTGGTAACTTGGCCAAGCTGCGAAAGATGATGAAAATTGGTGAGTTATGAACTTACAGAAGGATTTTCTAAATAATACAACATATATTTAACGTCTGCGTACTCTTGATGTGTAGCTGAGATCAGAAAGGACATGAGCGGTCACTACCAGGCAGCGCTCTACCTGGGCGACGTCAGCGAGAGGGTCCGCATCTTGAAGAACTGTGGACAGAGTGAGTTCATTCATCACATTCTAAAAATTTCACTCGCCTTTTCTCACTTTGAAAGCAGAAATTTGTTTTTCTTTTTCTCAACTTATTTGTAGTTTTAAATCTGCTCATTTGATACAACTAGAAACTTTTAATCAAATCCAGTCAACATAAGAATGTGATTGTACACAACAAGGGTTGTTAACCCAATGTTACCTTAAAATTGTTGAAATAAATGCCATTAAGAGAATTAGATTTATAATTAAATTGCTGATCCGCCTGCTCAGCTTGCAGAAGGACCAGTTTCCCTCCTGAATCAGCTGCTTTAGAGAAAGACACAGATCTGTTGTATCTTAACATTCAGGTCATGATTTTCACTTCTGAGACACTGAACATATTCAGTACTCTGATAACAGATATTTTGGAACACAGACGGCAGATTAGAAATAATCTAATTAGCTTTATTGGAACACAGTTAGCTGCAGCTGTTTCCAACTTCTCACAGCAACCAAATTACAGCTAGGAGACTCATAAATCACCACCCAAAGGCAGAAGGTTTAGGCAGTAATATAAGTGGATGAGGCATTTTTTAACTTGTATGCAATTGATCACATTTATTTGAACTTGTTCTTTTTTATTTTTTAAATCACCATTAAATTATCATCTACTAAACTGCGCCAGTATCTCTGCTGCTGGGTGAATTTTTTTGAATAGTTAACAAAATCAAAAAACCGGTTTGTGAAACTGTTTTCTCTGTAGAGTCTCTGGCGTACCTGACAGCCGCCACGCATGGACTGGATGAAGAGGCTGAGGCACTAAAAGAGACCTTTGACCCAGAGAAAGAGACGGTGTGTTGGCTAAACTTTGCCCACAGATATGACAGTCTTTTGTTTTACTTCAAACTTAGTCACTTCATTTGTTTTTGTACAATGTTGTATTAAAAATCACATTATTATAATAATTGAGTAAAATGATAAATAAATAATTGATGGTTTGTTTTGGGTCTTGTAGGTGCCGGAGGTTGACCCTAATGCACAGCTGCTGCAGCCTCCTCCACCCATCAACCCTCTGGACACCAACTGGCCTCTGCTCACTGTTTCAAAGGGTTTCTTCGAGGGAGCCATCGCAGCAAAGGGTGAGTCTTCTCACATGATGGAGACAAACGTACATCTATGTTTCTGTAACTACTGAAAGTTTGTTTAAAAAAACTGCTCTTCTCATTTCTTCAGAGCAGGTTAGTAAGAGATATTGACATTTAAAAAGAAGTATAATGACACAAAGTCATTAGTTGTACAAAAGTGAAACTTGTTTGTCTTTTGCTGATGTTGCAGGTAAGGCTGTTCAGATGGCTGCAGATCTGGATATGGAAGCTGCTGGAGGTGAAGGCTGGGGGGATGATGCTGAGCTCACTCTGGATGATGGTAAATTCAGAAGGAATTTAAGTTTCTTAGGACATTTTTAGGTAAACTGGCATAATTATGAAAGAAAATGTGTTCATCTTTCCTAGATCCCTTCGTAGAAGCACGAGATGGATTAGGAGATGAGGGACTGGTGAAAGAGGAGGGAGGAGGCTGGGATATTGATGAAGATGTGGAACTTCCTCCTGATCTGGTGGGAAGAGAAACATTACACGTCCTATCAAGACAAACACTAGAAAAATGACAAATGCTCTAAAATGTTTCAGTGTAATTTTTTTTAAATTTTCAGTTCTGAAGAAAATAAGATCTTATTGAGTGAAATTTTTGTGCTAAAATTTATTACCATCTAATAGGATGTGCCGGTTGGAGCTGGTGGAACATCTGAAGATGGTTTCTTTGTGCCACCAACCAAAGGCATGAGTCCAACCCAGATGTGGTGCAACAACTCCCAGCTGCCCGTTGACCACATCTTGGCTGGATCCTTTGAAACTGCGATGAGAGTATGTTCATAACTGTGTTTCTCACATTTTTTCTCTGTTGCATTCACTTTCTGATATTTATTATTAGAGAGTTTTATTTCTTTCCTCGTTGAACTTTATGACCTGTTTCCTTGCCCAGCTGCTTCATGACCAGGTTGGAGTTGTGAACTTTGAGCCCTACAAGTCTCTGTTCATGCAGACGTTCTCCAGGGGACGCACCTGTTACCTGGGTCTACCTTCTCTGCCTTGCCTTCGGGGTCATCCCCACAGGAACTGGAAGGTATCATTACACACTTTGTGCATTTGTTTTGTGTGATATCTGGAATTTCAGATGTTTTCTGCTTAATTATACAGATTTTTTCTTTTTATGTGTATCGTATCCAATAAGTTCTGTTTTCTTTTTTAGGACTGTGGAGCCAAACAGGGGCTGCCTGCTGTGGGTTTACGCCTCTCTGATCTTATTGCCCGCCTTCAGCAGTGCTACCAGCAGACTACAGCTGGGCGATTTGAGGAAGCTGTTGAACGCTTCAGAGCAATTTTGCTTTCTGTTCCTCTGCTTGTGGTTGATAACAAGCAGGAAATTGCAGAGGTGAGCAATAAACCTGTTTAATCAGATGATCAAAACTGCAGTGGATCTTTAAACCTTGTAGATTGTTTTAATGTTATGCAGAAGCATGTATGTTTATCTTTTATTAGAAAAGTTTTTTGCATGTGTTTCAGGCTCAGCAGCTCATCACAATATGTAAAGAGTACATAGTGGGTCTGACTATGGAGATCGAGAGGAAGAAGTTGCCAAAAGAGACTCTGGAACAACAGAAGAGGCTTTGTGAGGTAAAGATGTAAATGACTGTTACTCGTTGCTAAAAGTTTCCCAAAATAAATGTTACTCATACTTAGATTTTCTGTCTTTTCTTTGCAGATGGCTGCTTATTTCACCCATTGTAATCTCCAGCCGGTCCACATGCTACTGGTGTTGCGCACAGCTCTCAACCTCTTCTTTAAACTCCATAACTTCAAAACAGCTGCAGGCTTTGCACGACGCCTCTTGGAGCTCGGACCAAAGCCAGATGTTGCACAGCAGGTTGTAACAGTTTTGGTTTTGCTAGTTTTTTTTTTTTTTAACATTCAAATTTGAATAAGTCACTGATTTTATCCTTTTTCCTTTAATTTAGACTCGCAGAATTTTGGCAGCTTGTGAGAAGACCCCGAAAGATACCCACCAGCTGAACTACGACCCCCACAATCCATTTGATCTGTGCGCCGCCTCTTTTGTCCCTTTGTATCGTGGACGTCCTGTTGAGAAGTGCCCCCTTTCTGGAGCCTGTTACTGCCCCACTTACAAAGGCCAGATCTGCAGGGTCTCTCAGGTAGGCTAGGATGACTAAAAAACTGTCAAACTAAAAACTATCTCAGAATAAAACACTGATTCTGACTGAGGGGTAAAAAGAATGATTAAAATGTAAAATTTAATCACATGACATTCTTACAAGGACTTCTAGAATTATCAATTTCTTGTTTCAAACCAGAAGTCTCAAATTTATAATGAAAAATAGTAAAATATAGATACTGATTGCTCTTATTGATTTGTCATAAAGTTTGAAACTAACATTAATGGTTGAATCACTATATATGATAATAATAAAATGCTTACCTTCTCGTGTGTTTTAGGGATTTTAGTTGTTTCCTTGAACATGCCAGACATGTAGTATAAGGGTTTGATTCTAATCTTCTAACTTTTTTTTCTTGTTTTTTTTTTTTCTAGGTGACAGAGATTGGTAAGGATGTGATCGGTCTTCGTGTGAGTCCACTCCAGTTCCGTTAAAAGGACTAGAAGATTGTGTTCACACATCAACATTGATCCTATCTAGTACCATTAATGACATGGAAGCTGAGCTATAAAATGTGTTGATGTTAACTTCTTTAGTCCTTTCTGCTTGTTCCTTAAGACCTGAAATGAATCCTACAGTTATCTTTATTCCTTGTGAGTGTTGATACAATAACACTTTGTGCTTTAAGGCTGTTAAATCTCTACTGTTCACTTTGTCTGTGTTGAATCCTTCAAATTAAACATTTGGAATGTATGACAGTGCTTCATGTATCTGGGAACTGTAATAAAAAGACCTCTTTATGAACTGAGCTCCATTGTATTTGCATGGTTGTGTTTTCTTTGATGTGGCAACTGTGGTATATGAAACTAGAGGTAGAGAGAGTTTGATTATTGACCTGAGTCAGCCAGGTTGTAAAATAAATGAACAGAGTGACACAGGTGTTTTTAAAATAAATACTAAACAAGATGTTTGGAAGTGTCTTAAAATATACCATTTAAAACTTTTTCTTTAATATATTAGTCTTTTTATTTTGTGTCACATAAAGGAAATTTGATTTAAATTATTTTCAGATGCTTTTAGATTTTTACAGCCCAGTTCGGGTCCATCTACTTTCAGGGAGCGGAACTAAAAAGTGTAACACGGATGTTTCCCGGAACTTCACTTCCTGTTGTGTTTTTCTGCTTTTCAAACCAGGAAGATGGATTTGCTGTCGAACAAATGGATAGTTAACTTATTAGTTTGCCTGTTTTTCGTTGGTAAGTTGAATTTGTTCACTGCTGAACTTTCTTTGCTTCATATTTACCAGCGACATTAGTGTGTTTTTCTTTCAGGCATTAAACTTGATGGACTTCTTTGTGCCCGAGTTAGCTGAATGCTAGGCTAGTTAGCGCTAACAGCAGCTGCCCTGTTTTCATTTAAACTGGATTTTATATCATTTTTTTACATGTTTCAAAATAGAGTTCAGGACTGGAACGTGTTAACACGAAGTTTAAAAATGATTGCAAGTGTATTTGTTAATGGTTAGTGTTTTATGGATGTCGGTTTGTTCTCTTCAGAGTTACTCAGCATCAGCGTGACAGCTCGTGATTTCCCGCAGCAACCGCCCGAAACTCCAAGGATTTGGAGCCATAAGACGATACAAAAATATTTTTGTTTCAGGAATAACACAGGAAACGTCAAATTCAGGCTTTCGATCCTGCAAAATAGCGCAGTGTTCAATTTTTTAGGTTAAAATAGGTTGTAATTTTGTTATGGGTGGAACAATAAACAAATAAATGGTGAAAACTCTGGATCAGAACTGACAGTCTGTTTTAGTTCGGGGTTTTCAACCTTTTACCTTTATTTATGGATTTTTATCTGAGAAACATTATTATCTGTCATTTACTCCAAATTGTCTGCTTTTATTAGTTTTTCTAAATACAACCAATAATATAAGTGAGTAAAATAAATCTAAGCGTAAACGAAAAATATTTATAATTTTTTAGATCATTTAATTCAAATTTTTTGTCAGGAGCCCAACTAAAGACTTTATTTTCTTTGCTTATGATGTAATTTTTGTAGTTTGTGTTTTGAGCTGCAGATTGACTAACATCTGAGCAGGTGTTTAATTGTTCTTGTTGCATTATGACCAAAAATCAACAGAATGTGGACCCGTTTATGTACCGGATTTATTTAAAAAAAACAACTCATTTGTTGATTTTTATATTTAAAGTTATGTTTTTTATACAACATGTAAAAACAGAAATAAAACATTCAATTATTTTAGACCCATTTTCTCTAATGTTTTATTGATAATTACAGAGACCTTCTTGTGTCTAGTTCGAAATATTGATAATCAAATTGAGGTTTAATACAAGCGGCACCAGTGAAAATGTTTTTCTGTTTAAGTCTTGTTATGGAACACTTTTGTTGCATGTAATATCATTGTTTTTTTTTCCTGCAGGTGTCAGTTGTAATTCTGTGGGAGACAAGATTTATGTAAAGCTCAATTACAGTATCCCATGTGTGCGACTGCTTAACGCAACTCATCAGATTGGCTGCCAGTGTGAGTACCACAGCATATTTTGATGATCACCAGAACTCCAAAACCTTCTCTATGATTGATCCAGACAACTCACGTTTGGAAAAAAATATTTTTTGTGATGGTCATGAGTCAGAATGTCTCTCTGATGATGATCTCACACTGCGACACAGGCAGTATTTGATTACCAGAGGCTGTTCAGTCACACAAAGCCTTGCAACAGTTTTAGCTCACATGTTTCACTAATGTTGAATTTTATTCTTGGGCTTTTAGCGTCTCTGTCAGGTGATGTGGGAGTGCTCCATGTACTTGAGTCAGAGGAAAACCTGGACTGGTTGCTGAGTTCTGGTCCAAACCCTCCCTATATGGTTCTTTTGGAGTCCACGTTGTTCACAAGGTACACTAAATCCGTCTCAGCCAGTGGAAGAACTCAGTAGTTCCGAATGAGAGTCGATATCATCTGCTTTCCTCTCATATTTCCTTATTAGAAAATAGTCAATAACGATAATGTTAAAGATATATACTGTCTTAATTTCTTTGTCCTTACCCGCCCCGGTCTGACTGTCTGCCTATCAGATCCATCATGATGAAGCTAAAGACCGGTTCCAGCAGGGTGGCTGGTGTTGTTGTTGTGGCACCAGCTTCGAATCCACCAGAGGGCTTCTCTCCACACACCACCTGTCCCAACGAGAACTCAGGTGGGTGGGAATATTCAGGCTAAGACTTGTTCGAAACTATTTCTTTATTTACAGAAATAACATGTAAGAAGGCACAACTTATAAAGTTAGGTTTAACATTACAGTATTAGTAAGTCTTTACTGAAACTAAGTGGCTTTTTATCAGTTTCTTAACAGTAACGAGGTATTAGTATTAAAGTATTCCACAAAATAAAGAGACTGTCTTTGAATTTTGCTTATTTAATTTCTGCCTCTTAAGATTTACTGTAATATGATGAAGTGAAACTGTCCTCATGAATTGGACTCATAACTGAAGCAAGACTGGAAATAAAACTGCACCAACTAATATAATCTGGTAAAATCAGATGGACAGTAATTGCATTAGTTATTCAACTTTTTATTTCATTTAGCTTGATTTAATTTATATGAAGTCAGAAATCTGTTTATGTTGCTTCCTGTTTAATCATGTCCCCACTTTGTGTTTGTTTTTGTCCTCAGGTGTGTATTCAGAGAGCTACGGCCCGACTTTAGCTCACTGTAACCAGACAGTGTGGAACCCTCTGGGCAGCGGTTTGTCCTACGAGGAGTACGACTTCCCCATCTTCTCTCTGAAAGATGACAACGATACGCAGGTCATGCGACAGGTAAAAGCTCCAGCAGATTTTTTATCTTAACTTTAAAAATACTTCTTTTCTGTTTGGGAGTTTTTCCATTTTTTTTTTTTTTTTACAGAAAACACAGACATTATTTCTAAAAGTTTCAATCTGAAGCTCCATTTGGGGTTTTTTCCGAACACTAAGCTGCTGAGTTCAACATTAGCTTTAACTTTCAGTTCCAGTTTACCTCAGCTTTCAATTTCACTGTTAATAAAATATGTTTATTGTTTTTGGTGTAACTTTATAGTGGCATGTTGGAGATTTTAGAAATATTTTATCAGTTTGTTTGATAAGCGACGAGAACCGAAGAATGAAACTGTAAACTTACAGTTTCTTTATTGCAGCTTCTGTAAGGAAGGTGATATACAGTATGTCATCCCCGGCACTGTAGTTACATTTTACTGCTTCCACATTTGCCAACGTGCCCTTGAGCAAGACCACCAGGCTCTATTGCATAAGCTCCAACATGTTCAAAAGAGCAACAACTATTTAGATAATAAAGAAATAGTAGTGTGTGTTTCTTTGAACACGCACGCGGGTGAATTTTCCGTGTGTTTTTTTCTGTTCGCAGTGTTACATGGATCATAACCGAGCTGTAAATGGCAGCGTCCCTCAGTACCCTCTATGTGCCATGCAGCTTTTCTCACACATGTCCGCTGTCACCAACACGGCCACCTGCATGAGGAGAAATAGCATCAGCTTCAGCCTCAACCCAGGTATTTACACAAATAAAAATCTGTGTAAGGAAGAAAATGTTGTTTATGTAAGTCTAACCTACTTGTTTGTTTGTGTTCTGTGTTTTAGAAGGAGTCTGTGACCCATTGGGTGATTTTAATATTTGGGCCTCCACCAACCCTCTGAACAACACAGCAAAGGGCCACAAGACAGGAGAGAGTGTGATCATTGCTTCAGCCAGGGTGAGTTTGATCCAAACAAATCTTCACCATATGCATTACACACCAACAGACTGATGCTCATGTGAGTCTGAGAGAAGTATTTGCAGTCATATGACTAAAAACCATGTTTAAGTTAAAGTACTGTGCAGAAATCTTGATCCAGATTATTTATCACAATCTTCATTTCAA
Source organism: Pachypanchax playfairii (assembly GCA_006937955.1). Lineage (NCBI taxonomy): Eukaryota > Metazoa > Chordata > Actinopteri > Cyprinodontiformes > Aplocheilidae > Pachypanchax > Pachypanchax playfairii. Next base: position 5,284,146 of record SSNP01000011.1, on the reverse strand, counting down.
GGGGTCGGGCATTCTTATAACTCTGAGGAGGATTTCAAAGTATTTTCTTTCTCCTTGTTTTTTTTTTCCCTGTTTTTAACCTGTTTTCTTTATATCCGCCACTTATTGATTAAAAACTTCTAAACTCAGATGAACATCCAGGGCCTTGTCATTTAGTTTCTGGTACTTTATTTTACACGATGCTGATGTGAATAAAATCATAGTCCTGAAGTTTAAAAGGCTTCAGCATATAAAGGACAACATAACGCGGTCAGCTGTTTACTCAGTGCTTTGTCTCTTCTTGTCGTGTCTGCAGCTCGACAGCAGGTCGTTTTTCTTCAACGTTGCTCCAGGAGCAGAGAGCACAGCCTCAGGACTCGTCACTCTGCTAGCAGCTGCTCACGCTCTACGAAACGCCACTGAGGAGGCTAAACTCAACCGAACTATCTTCTACACTTTCTTCAATGGGGTCAGTTCAGTCCACAACACTGGCTTTAACTAACATGACAGGCTGGTTCAGTTTAACATCTGCTGCCAGTTTTTATAATGTTTTTATTCATGTTTTTAACCTTTAAACACAGGAAACCTTTGACTACATTGGCAGTTCAAGAATGGTGTATGAAATGGAGAAGAATCAGTTTGTTGTGGACCTGGACAACGTTCACTCAGTCCTGGAGATTGGACAGGTATTTCATGCACATCTTGGAACTTATAAATGTCTAAAATATTTAACAATCAAGAGCAGCAGTTATGTTTAGTTAGAGCATATTTTTGTAACTTTATTGCATTAGCACTGTGAAAACGACTCCTCCCACTTGCTTGTTGTGAGTGTAATAGGAGTGATTATGGTGAATGTTCTTCTTCCAGGTTGGGCTCCGCGCTGACTCGAAGCTCTGGCTTCACTCTGATCCCGTGTCTAGGAGGAACACTAGTGTCAATGCAGAGGTTTGTGTTGTCTCATTGTTTGAGTTGCCTCCAGACTCAAGGCTGATGAATTTGCACTTGTCCATTTTTAAAATGGATCATTTTAAACCTGATTGTTTGTAAATTAAGATGTTATTTCCTGTTAATGAGACCAGTTAATACTCATATCCTGCATCCGCTGAGTCCGACTGCAACTGAGTGACATGAGTTCTAACTAAAACAGTCTTTTAGAATAAAAGAAGCTTTAAATTAATATTAAAAGCTTGTTTTTTAAATACTTTCATTCAGATGTTGAAGATTTTTGAAATTATCTTCAATCATCTGTTGCAGGTGGTGAAACTCGTTAACAACTTGAACTCGGCTGCTAAAGGTTTCAATGTGACTGTAGAGGAACCCGGCGTCAGCCAGCCGCTGCCTCCTTCATCCTTCCAGCGGTTCCTCCGAGCTCGGCCAATCCCTGGCGTTGTTATTGAGAATCACGCCTCCAGTTTTACCAACAGGTCATCGATTTCTTCTCTTGATACATTTTGACGTCACCGCCGTGGTTTTAACAGCAATATGTATTTCTTTTTTTCAGATATTACCAAAGTATGTTTGATACCGCAGACAATCTGGACTTATCGTACCCACCTGGTTTAACCCCGGAGGAGCAGCTGAACTTTGTAACCGACACTGCCAAGGTATCGCTGTTAATTATGTTGAAACATGTTTTTAAAGTTACAGCAGCTCATGACAGAATGCTGAAAAGAAACTTTATCTGATATCAGAATGTTTCACCCACATCTGATGAACTTTGAGTTATCAGTTTTATATTAAAAACAAATGATTTTTTTCTAAATTTGTGACTCTTAAATTGTGACACAGATGTAACAGGAGCATTTTCTTGTAGAACACAAATCTTTTATATTATTTTCTGATTTTGTGAAGTTGTACATTGTTAAAACAGTTTTTGAATCTGAGTTGTGACAAACAGACTCTGTGGCGACTCTTTCACCATCTAAACTCTCTGCATTTTGTTTATTTTTCTTTGGACGGCTTCAAACAAACATTTTTGAGTGGAAGCTCTAAAAAAAACATCTCGTTTTTTTTGTGCGTGCGTTTTCTAGGCTCTGACGAAGGTGGCGAGCATGGTGGCTCGAGCTCTGTTCTTACAGGCTGGAGGAGATGAAACCAAGTTTAATGTTGAGGCAGACGAGCTGCTGGTAGGACAGTTTATGTTTAAATAAACTGCATTTATATTGTATTTTTATTGTATTTTGAACGCTTAACTTGCTTCACACCACTTCGAAAGCTGCCTTCACTCATTTACAAACAAAGACATTAAAAACACTTGGATTTTTAGAACTAAACATACTCGTATTCTGGATCAGACAAACTAAATGATGTGAATCTGTGACGTGACTCTGTTCTTGTTTTATCTCAGGTGAGCCGATTGCTCTACAGTTTTCTTGTTATGGCCAATAACTCCTGGTTCCAGCAGCTCATCCCCCCAGAGTACTCAGTTGTACTCAGTAAGTTAAACCTGTTTTTATAAAACTGTAAATACTTTATTTAGAATGTTTTATGATGATACCTACAGAACAGCATGACTGTTACGTTCAACATGATGGAGCCTCAGCCAGCAGGTGGATTTATGGGTCATTAAATGTTTTTTGTTTTTTTGTTTTTTTTTATTTCTCCCAGGTAACAAGACCACAAACTTTTACATTGGTGTGGTGGATCAGCCCAGTGAAGCGAGTTTTCTGGTCCAGCACATGCTGGCTAATCTGACCGGCAGCGTCAGAAACATCTCGCAGGAAAACTGCAAAAAACAAAGAGAGAATGAAGATGACAAGGACAGCAAACATGTAAGTCAAACAGCTGGTTTTCTTTCATGAATGGACTGAATTCTTGTTTCATTTTTGCAAATAAACAAAGTGATCCTATAAAAAACGTATTTTTGGAGGGAGAAACATCTTAAACAAGGACGTGATGATTCTTAAAGAATTTGGCACATCTTTGGACAAATTAAACCTAAAATCTCTTCATTGTTAACTGAGGTCATTCACTTTTTAAATGTCCTGTTTTACAGTGTAAATGAGATGCAGCAGGTTTGTAACATAAAAATAAGACGTGAACATTAAGGTGTGTCAGTTTTTAAACAACTGAACCGGGAGGAATTTTTCTGACCAGTTGCATCAGATTTATGTTTCCATCGAAACCTGAGAGAAACAAGCAGGAATACAGAAAGTGAAATGACATTTAGAGTCTAAATAAAGAGATTTATGAACTTGTTTAGACTCATGGTTCGGTTTTACTCTCAGTCTCAACTCAGTGTCTTTTGAATTTAGTCTCCTACTATTTTATTGTGACACCTGCTATTTTATTAATGTTGAATCATAAACTGATTAACATTTTGACTTTTAACATCTTCTTTCTTTAGTTGTACAACTACATGTGGATTCAAGGTGCAGAGCTCCCCAACAGTACAGAGCGGGAGGGCTACTGCGTCCGCTCCACGGTTCACCTGGCCAAAGCGCTTTCCCCGGCCTTTGAACTCGAGGAGTACACCTCCCAAAACTACTCCACGTGGACAGAGTCCAGGTGGAAAACAATCAACGGGCGCATATTCCTAGTGGCCAGTCACGACCTGCAGGTAAGTCTGTGATTCTGTTCGGATCCCGTCACACTGCGCTGATCTGACTCATTTTCTTTGACGGTATTAGTTCTGTTTATTTTGTCAGAATATGTCTGAACTGATCTGATTCCTGCTCGCTGAAAGACATCAATAACTTCTTCCCTTTTTTCTGAATTATTTGATAATCTCATGGATCTTTCAAACCCAAAAGCAGCTGTTTTATTTCAGCTGAAACTGGTCGGATCTCACAGCAGTAACTGAACTCTAACCGCTGACATGACGCTGGTGACGTCTCAGCAGAGATGGATCCTGTTTCACCAACAAGCTTCAAGTCTCTGCACGTTCACCAGCACATCACGCTGCGATAAATCAGGGCCTCCGCCTCTGTCATCTCACCATTTAGAATTTTAATGAGTTTGAAGCGTCAGTCAGTTTAAACTGATGCTTTTGGTTTTACTCAGTAGGTCTTAATTTAGCTTTAAATACATTTTTATTCTTAATTATTCAACACTTTTTACTCCTTTTCTTCAGTTGTTAATGATGTTACAGTTAAATTACTTTGCTTTTTGTGACATTTCTGATCAAACATGTTTCTCAGCAGTCGATATGAAGTACTTCCTGTTAAAAACCCAGTTCTCACATTTGGAGCTGATGTATTTGGTAGAACTTTAGATGTGGCTCATTCACATCATGTTTTTATCCAGCAGACAGCTGATTAGTCAGATATAATCTTCCCTTGTTACAGTTAGAAAATCCTTCACATACTTTTGCTTTTAATTTTCTTTGAACTTTAAACAAAGTTTGTGCACGTAATGCAAAACTTAAGCTTTATATCAAATCTGTGTGGATAAATAAAGAAACCTTGCTAGCACGCACACCTCAGCAGATTACACTGATCTTTTAGGAAAGACTTCACCAGACAGAAATCTAATAATTATATCTAGAGCAAATATTAAATAATTTATTGTTTTTTGTTTGTTTTAGTGTAAAAACTGAATTAGAGTTTAAGTCTGAGGTGTTTCTGGTTTTACTCAACGCTGCATCTTTCTAACAGGTGATTCCTTACATCACTGATATATTTATAGATGGAAATATTGGCCTGCAGGTGCAATAAAAGCTTTGCGATGCTGATCAGTGTTTTAAAAGTCTTTTATTTTAACGCATCATTTCAAAGACTTTTAATGTATTTAGAAAATGTCCATTAGTTTCATGTTTGAATGCAGGTTTTCTGAGATGTACTTATTGTCTCTCCTCCAGATGTTGACGCTCGGCGTGGGCATCGGCGTGCTGCTAACGTCTCTCTTTTTGACGTACGTCATGAGCTCGAAGGCAGACATGTTGTTCAGCTCAGGAAGGGAACCCACCAGCGCCACCTACTGATCCACAGACACATCTCAGGCCCGCGACCACTACTTTACTACTACTACAGTTACTGCTACTACCACTTCTATCCCAACCAGACATCCTTTAAAACGCAGCACACGAAGGTACACAGAGGAGCTTCTGTTGATAACAACTCCATGATCACGAACTCACTCAGATGAGGCGTGACGTGTCGACTGGAGTGGACTGGATGGATCCGGACTCATCAGGGTCAGAGAACACTGGTCAGGCACCAGCGGGCCCTGGCAGTGGAAAAGATGTTTATATTTCATTTGTTTTAGGTTTTTATTTCCTCTCTTACTGTCAAAGAATGTTTTGTTTACCGTGTTGTGGGATAGGCACTAAACAATGAGCATTTTTTTTGTGTGTTGAAGATTCTGAATGTGGAGTGAGTGAAGCAGTGTGTGCAAATGTTTATAAGGATCTGTGTGTGTGTGAATGTTGTATGAGGATTGCAATGATATGTGCAATACTGCAGCGGTCTTCTATGTAAATGTAGTTAAATTATCAATCACTTCTAATAAGTAACCACTTTCTGAGCCGATGATCAATTGGTTGAATTTAAGTTTTCACAACAACGGAGAAGATTCGGTAGTTATGTTTTTGTTCTGGGTTCATGAAGGTTCATAAAAATACATTTAGTATCAATAATTACATGTATGTGGATGTGAACCTGCTAAACTTTGATTTATTTTCAAATTTGAGGGGAGAAAAGAAAGTCTGACAAATGCTTTTCTTATTAATCAGCTACCAAAATTGAGAATGTGTGGATGTTTGGACACTGAAAAGGTGCTGGTACTCTGCCTCTGCATTAACTTGGATTTTTTTTTTTTTTTACTATTTAAGGACATTTTTGAAAATTTTAACCACACATGGTTTAAATTCTGCTGGTGGGTGTTCAGTGAATGACTGGAATCAAAAAGCTGTTGTTATGCATTGATAAAAAAATAAAATTTGCTTTTTTTTCCAAGGTTTTTTTTTCCTGCAGTGTGGTTTAAATTTCATACAAGGTAGTAAAATTAGCAACACTAGTTTACGGTAAAGGTCAGTGTGTGTTTCAGTAAGAAATGGGCACTAGACTCGAGTGTTTCAGCTCTGACATTTTTAAAATGGTAAACTGTCCGATCAGAGAAGACTGAGTTTTTGGATGGGGAGGCTGTAAAGAGACAGAAACCTAAACAGAATTTCAGACACACAACAACAACTATGGCAACACGCTGGGTCAAACTTAAGACATCTTAAAGGAAGTCTAATTCCTCGTGGGGGAATTTGCAGAGACTTCTGAAAAATTTTCACCAGATTTAAACTTTAAACGGGCCAATATTTCCTATGAAATGATAAATCATCTCAGTTTTTTTATTTCTACTTGAATATAAATACAATGAGTTCCTTTTAACTTTGATGGCAGCAACACATCTTAAACTAGCTGCTTGAAAAGTAATTGGTACAAATAAATAAGAGGACTAAGCTCATTTTAAATGATCTGAGGTGATGTGGAAAACTGTTCTAGGGACAGATTTGATGCAAATATGTTATTTTTGGGAAACATAAATACTGTGTTGTGTGGACTAAAGAGGAGAGGAACCATTCAGCTTGTCAGCCTATGACCTGAGCAGCTTACACATCTGGAAAAGGACCATTGATTAAAAAATACACAGAAGTGTTGGACAAACATCTGGATGTCTCTTTCAGGGAAGGCCTTGATTATTTAAGAAAGATGGGGTTAAACCACATGATGCATCCATCACAACAGCCTGAACTCATAGAAGAGTCGAGGTGCTGAACTGACCTGCCTGCAGTCCAGATCTTTCACCGACAAAAAACATCTGGAGCATCATGAAATCAAAAATCCAGCCTCAAAGACCCAGAAGTGTTGAGCAGCTGGAATCCTGCATCAGACAGGAACAGGACAACATTCCTCTGGTCTCCTCACTTCCCAGATGTTTACAGGCAGGAGAAGAAGGGATGTTAAACACCCTGTTCTGTCATCAAATTCCAAATGAGCTCATGTTTTATATGAAGTGGTAAAAATATCTAAGTTTCAACATCTGATAAATAAAATGGGTGTTTGTACCAGTTGCAGATCATTATAGGCTACTCAGTTTTTATTTACATAATAAACAGCATCCCAACTTTTTGGGGAAATTTCATGAGTGGGGTTTACCTGTGATAAAAAGTAAATCACAATATGAAACAATTAACTTAGTGAAAGAACACACAAATCATTAATACTAAAACAATACTAAAACTTTTGTAGTTTTAAATTGTGATATTAGATAATGATCGTGATCTTTAAGATGAGCTCTAAAATTCTAAACTAAAAGATTAATTTGAACATCACGTGAGCAGATTTGAACACATTTTGTGCCTGAGGGGTGTTTATTTTATCTGATTCAATAAACCAGTATCTCTTTATGTGGTAATGTAGGTCTTAAGTCTTATTTATGACATAAAAGTCAAACTGTTCCTGATTTCTGCAGATCATCATAAATCCAACCGGCTCCATAAAATCGTTTTTCTTCAATAAACACTCTTGCTTTTAATTGTACTTTAGGACATTAAACTACACAGTTTTTCCTAATGATTTTAAATGTGTTTTGGCCCATTTACAACGTTTTTTGGGCCCCGTGGTCCCCTGAGGGGGAAAGAGGCGGGGCCAATCTGCAGCGGGGGCGGGGCGCACGGTGCTACGGTTGAGTGGAGAGAAAGTGGAATGTGAGAAAATACCTGAATGGACGATCTGGAATAAGTAAGTAATATTTTTCAGTGGAAAATGTGTCGAGATGTCGGTGATACGCGCGCGCACGTGTGCAGTTTGAACGCGGAGGATTCGTGGCGCGGCTGATCTCCGGTTTCTGAACCCAACAATAGTCGAGAGGACGCGATGGTCGCCTTTTTTTTCAAACCACAGGGAAGTTTAGGACCCTCATCTGGGCTATTGTTGTCCTCGGAGAGTCCACGTAGCTTTCTGGACCGATTTATTTTACCGTAGGAGGAAGAGCGTCGGTTTTATTCACGTGATTAGAATTTAAGAAATAAGATGCGCCTGGAGGGAATGTGCGCGTCCGGTTTGGTTTTAGGCCGAAGGGGTTGAATTTATGGAGCGTCCATTCATTTACAGAGCGCGTCCCGTGTTGGAGCGAGAAAGAGGAAATAAAAGGAACGTTTGGATCATTTGGCTTCAGGACGCCACCAGCGTCTATTGTCCTGCTTTTTCCCAGCACCCTCCTCCTTCTCTTTTGTAGCTCGCAGAACTCTTTATATTCCCACTAAATGCTGCTGATCCCCAGTAAGTTGGCCTCCTGGTCGCTCTTTGTGCATGTGGAATATTTCTGAATTATTAATGCTGTTGATTCTTGATCCATGTTACCACATCGCTAAAATTCTGTCCACACATCTTGTTTTTTGTTTTAATTATATGGCGGAAATTCAAACTGAAACAGGATAATGGTGCCGTGTAGAAACAGGCCCAGCTCACATCCAACCAGCCTTCTCTGAGGACCTGCTGGGTTTACATGTTCTTTATTTCATCATAAAAACTAAAGTTTATTCTCTGTGAAGAAAAAACACACCAGAAAGATTATTTGTTTTCTAAGATTATTGAATTCTTAAAATGGGGTCTAATAACCAGAGATTAGATGCACTGAAAGAGGGATTTTACAGTAACATGAATTAAAGCAAATCCACAGAAAATTATTCAAAAAATGTTTTTAAAAATCCCAGATTTCCTCTTTCCAGCAGTCTCAAACCGTAACACTATCTTATAACACAGAGTAAAACATTAAATCTTTATAAATGAGTTGCCCAAATGAGAATATGATACTTTTAACCGATTAATGATTGACAGTGTCTTGATGGTCTAGTTTATTGATTAAAGGGTCATTTCTTCTGGACTGTTTACTGATGGTAAAATCCTGATGGTGTAATTATTTTTTTTCTTAGCAAATTGTTTAGATTATGTTTATTTATCCATAAATCCTTTTATTTTCTGATACTGATAATGTAATTATTTCTTACTGTTTGACTAATACACTTAATTCAATGATAAATAAAAACATTGGTAGATAAAAAGCTTTTAAAAATATTGACAAAAATAATTTCTTTCATCATTTTAGGTTGATTACAGGATTACTAATGAAAAAGTAACAAGCTAGTTAAAGCCTGCAGATATGCCTCAAAATGATGGATACAAATTAAAATGGAACCTTTTTAATATAGATAAAGTGTAAACTCCAAATATTATTCGTATATGTGGCTCATCAGAATAAAATTAGAACTATTATTTTATCCATTTGTCCAAAGAAAAGGCTTGATTTCATGTTTCTGCAAACAGCGTCAAAGGGATCAAAATCAGTTTGAAAATTATTGGATTTTAAAGAGTAGTACTTTTTTTTTTGCATTTCTAGAAGTAAATTATTCAAACGCTGGAATAAATGCTGAAAATTCATTTATTTTAATTACAAGCTGATCAACTTTTTACTTTTCTGTTCTGGGTTCTAGAACTCGAAGCTGTTTTACACTACATGTTACATTTACACATTAATGTGCAAATCAGGAGCTACATGGCGTTCAGTGTCTTGTTCAGGGACAACGCATGTGTTGGCGATCGAACCACCAACCTTCTGATTGGTAGACCAGAGATAAAATGGGTGTTTTTATCTTCCAACACGTGGATCAGACCAAGTCTAAAATGGTTTTAACATATCTTTAAGATGCAAACTAGTCAGTAAAACCACAGCTTCCTGAAGTATTCACGCTGAACCACATCCACCTTGGCTGAACGAACCACTTCCTGTTTCTGTAAAGCATCACTGGAGTTTCTAGACATGATAGGGATTCTGAATCAGGGCGACTGTGTTGATTCAAACACACCTGCTGGTGTTTCCTCCTTGCGTTGCATCAGGGCTGACGGTTGTCTGGTTTTCTGCTGGTTTGTACTAACATTGTGAAGCGTGGGTGGTGGCCAGTCATCTGTGTGTGGCCCTGATACACCGATGGGCCTGTTTCTCTGTTGGAGGCTGGGTGTGTGCACGCTTATTTTCACAGTTGGCTGGTGATCGGAGCGGGTCATTTCAGGGATGTCCTGCCTTTCTGTTCCTCCCTGACAGCTGCTGTCCTGCAGCTAACAGCTTTAAATGTTTGATGACAGCTTGATTTTGTTTTTGCCTTTTGGGGGAAATTGAGGCACTTAGAGGGAAAATGTTCAGCTGCTTTAAATGAATGTTAGAATGTTAATGAAATGCACAATGTTTTCAATAAGGCGTTTTCTTTTCCAGTATTTTGCTTAAAATATCAAATACACACAAACCTAGATGAAACCTTACTGTACATATTAGGTATAAAAGAGTAATAAAATATGGAGATTATGATGTAAATCAGGAAATATGACCAGAGTCATTTAACAGGATTGTAAGTTTCAGAACCTTGTTCTTTAGTTTTTAACATAAAACACATTTCAGGTTGTGAAATGAAGGAAACAGGACTTTACCTTCTCATGATTATCAGACACTCCACCTTTAGATTATTTCTAATGTTTTTAAAAGAAAATAAACAGTCTGTATCTTTAAAAAGATGTTTCATTGTAAAGCAACGAACCATGTGATGTTGTTTCTGTGCACATTGTTGCTTTGTGCCAGACGGTAACACAAAGTAAAACCGAGGAAATGTTGATCCTACTGACATTTAAGTTTCAAAACAGCTAAATAACTTACGTTGTTGCCTGGTGACTTTAACTAATAAGCTTCCCGAAAGTTAAAACAGATGTAACACTCGTCTTGAACAGAATAGTTGTGCAATCCGTCCAGTGGATAAACAAATGGCTGCAGCTGTTCTTAAAGCCACGCCGCTGCACTGATACGGATCAAAAGTTAAACTGAACAACAAAAGGGATTTAATATTTTCTTCAGCTTTAAGATGCTTAAAGTTGAGGAAGGAAGTGATGTTTAGAATTAAAAGATCTAGAATCATTAATACTGGGCTCTAGTTAATAGTATAGATTGGTACATAAAAATGGCACTTCCTGTAAATATAGCTTTGTTTCTTTTAAATTATTTTTTAGATATTTATCAGGTTGTGATAATAAGCATTCAGTGTATTAGTTCTAACTGAGAACATCTGAGGCTGCTGCTGTTTTCTGTGAGATTTTCATATAAAGATAGTTCCCTGATTATTCTACAAAGTATAAGTGAACAGAAGTGCAGATTTAAAAAATCCTCATTTGTAGAATTTTATTCAAAAACGTAAAGGAACTTTTATTTTTCTCAGACCTGTTTGTGATGTTTTCATCTTGTTGCTTCCCTAATTCCCTAGTGCCAATAAGTGGAAATTTAAAGCTGTAAGTAAATATTCAGCTATAGGTGTTTTATTGTTTTTAGAACTTTCTGTGATCAGCTGTTACAGATTCTGTTGTAAAAGTGAAGACTTGTTGGTTTTAAGACAAATGGAAAAGGAAAACTTGGAGGCTGAGAAAACACTGTTTTAATTTATGCTTTTATTCTGAAATAAATGTAAAAAAAAATCTTATTATGTTCAGGTGAACGCTTCCAGAAAGGAGGCTGTTGTTTTTCCTCCTGGTTGATGATGCGTACAGTATTAAATGACTTTGCAGTCTCTTTGGTGTAAACCGTAAAGCTGCCCAGTCGCGTCAGCAGCAGAACAGGAGCTCAACGTTGTCACTGTTTAATCTGGGACCACACACAGATCACTGCACCAGACACTCCTCTGAATCTGAATCACGACCCGGAAGCAACGCAAAGATCTTTCACATGAAAGAAATATTGAGATGAACAGTGAGAAATAAATAAACACTGATTCCCACGTGATGGATGAAACTACCAGCAGTGACAGGTTTTACAGAACAAACTCTTACATGTAAACCCGTGTTTTTTTACTTTATTTTTAACATTTCTATAAGTTGAGTCTTGCTGAGGTCTTTCAACGAGGCCAGAAGACAGACAGATGAATAGGAAACCGTATCCCTCTCACCAGTGGACCACACCTTTTGTAGATCAAGTGCTGCCTTATATTCTCACTTACAGGTTTACAAAAAAACTCACAAGGTGGCAGATGGGCTTATTTAGAAGAACGAGGGTCAACAAGGAGCACGAACTAGAGGCATCTAACTCCCTTTTACTTACAGCCTGAGGTGGAAGTTTGGACATGAACTCGTAACAACCTAAATTTAAACATCCATCTTTTTTCTGTCGTTATTTCAAACCAGTTCTCATGTCGAGTCTGGCCTTTGTTGCTTTTGAGAGCACGTAAACTTGAGACGAGCTCTGGTTACAAAGACAGACCTTCTGTATTATATGTGGCTCGTTATGGGAACAAGAAGCCAAGTGTGGATGCTGTTATGTCACCGGGACAGGAAGTTGTTTTCATTTTAAGCCTTTTCATAAAGAGTAACAAGTTTCACTTTTGTGTGAGCATTTGTTTAGCAAGATATCAGGAAACATGGAGCTTTTTATATCATGTTCTGGATGCAATGCTCAGAATATCAGTAGTATCAGAAGTATCAGAACATTTAATCTAAATTTCACTGCCTCTTTTGTTATTTTATCATCATGAGACTTTGGAGCATTTTTTCTTTAACTGACGTTTGTGATGTTTGAAATCCTGATTTTGATTTATCAAGAGTATTTCTGTAGCTGTATTAGACATGCACAACACATGATTAATCCAAATTAAAATTAAAATCGGCAGCATCTTCCATCAGGAATCAATTTGAACATCATGCGGAGTTACAGAGTGAAAAAATATCCAGGAAAGACGTTTCTGATTAGCTTAAATCTGATTGTTAGTCAGCACAGAACATCATATTCACTCAGCCAGCTGTTGTTTGCAGACTAATTCGGCTAATTGAATAAACCTGCTTTCTGAGAAGCTGCAGAGCGAGATATTTAATTCGGCATGTCCTTTTCAGTAAGTCTATTATATGATGAGCATGTTTGGGGTTTGCAGAGGATGAAAACAGTTAATTATATTGCGGCTTGTCATCAGACCCCATTATCAGGTGTAAAATATTTCAGTCTTCTTATTTATAACATAAATTAACTTTATAGTGGCGGGAGAAATCCATTTGTTTTTGATTATATGAGCCTTTAGTTGGTGTTAACTCTAACTTTACTTCACAGCAGTAAAAAAAACATCCTAAACAAAAATCCCTGAAGAAAAAACAGTCATTGTTTGTTTACTGCCATAAGGTGACGACCTCTACAGATAATTACCTTTAGCAGCAGCTTGTTTTCACCAGCGTTAGTTGGTTTGGATCTGATCTTTACAAAATTCCAGATTCTATGATCCAGAAAAAAAAACCCATAAGGAATTTTCCAATTTTTTTATCACAGCAAGAACAAATGATGGTATAGACTTACAACAAACACCAACAGATAAAGATCTTCATGGTTAGTGAATCTGATAATGTCGATACAACAAAGATGAGACTGTTATTCTTGGTGTAAATCACGATATGGGGGTCTGAGGTGCTTGTTGGAGGTCTGAGATCTTTATTGTAGTGATTGTATCTTATAGTTTCTGTACTGCTTTGTAACTAATTATTAACTATCTCCACGGTAACAGACCCTGACTCATGTTCTGCTGGAGTCACGTCAGGGAACATGCAGTGATCATTACTGTTTAATATAGTCCAGAGTTGTTGTATGCAATCATTAAGATTGATTTATAGATTAAAAATCACATTTAATCCACAACCCTTGGGGTTATACTGAGGTGTGAACAGAACAGAGATCCTCTGAGATTATAGATGCACAAGAGGAAATTCTGCTGCTTAGAGCATGAACATCTCCATCGTTCTGTATCTCTGATTTGAATCAACCAGACTTGTAATTGTTATTTTTATGACTCGTAAACATTCTAGTTATTGTGTATCTATAAGAACAAGTTTTATCTCCATTTTTATTTGAATGAAACACAGTTTAGAGCTTCCTGAAGATGTGTGGTATGTTCACGTCTTCTCCAGTAATCACTAACATATATGTCCTTTCTGAGAAATGAAATCTGGCCTTCCATGTGAATCCTGTTGTACCTAATAGTCTTTGTCTGCTTGAGATGTTTGGAAACAGCAGAGGTTTGACCAAATGTCATGTATTTAGAATATGTTCCTGCTATGTTGCAATCAGAAAGCAGATCCATGCATGACTCTGCTCATTGTCTCGCCTCACTGAAGATAAATGCTGAAGATGAGGAGGAGGCTGTTAGTCATTTGAGTTTTGTGGTTTGGAATAAAGATGTTCTTGAGGGTTTGCAGCGTTACTGCTGGGCTCCAGACTCGTCTCTGGTCTGCTGGAGGTTTCCAGCCTTAGATTCTATGAAAACTTGTTTTGAAAGGAAGTAGATTTGAAACTGAGTGGTGCCGATGGAGCATAGAAACCACACAACACTGAACTTTGTGAGAAGGATCGCAGCTAATGACCCTTCATTTCCCGCTTGGGGGCTATCAAAGCCAGCGAGCCACGCCCACTCTTTCTCAGTTAACCACCGTTTGACAGTCCAACATCCGTCATGCCAACACTTTTATTTTGGAGATCTTCCTCCAGTGTAGAGAACAGACTGGCAGAGGCCGGTTTGAGGTCAGGTTTCCATGGCAACTTTCAGCCGTCAATCCCCCCCTCCTTTTCCCATGTGAACACCCTCTTTCATCGCCATGGCAGTGGAGAGACCTTGTTTCCCAGGGGACGTGGGGCATGAGGGAGGGAATGTGAGCTGGAGTGAGGCTGGGAGAGGGCAAACAAGTTTAGTGAAAACATAGTAATCCAGTATGGCTGCCATTGTGCCACAGCTAACTGAGGCTAACGCTTGCTTCTTGAAGAGGAGATACAGTCGTGTAATGATTAACCTCTGCCAAGACCTGGAAGACATGATCTAAGGAGATACAATGAAACCAAAAGCCCGAGTTTAGGGGGTTAATGGGTGTCGGTGCTGATGGAGCACAGCGCTCGGTGTGTCAGACTGAAACCTCTGACTCCCTCAGCGGATAATAAACACAAACTCTTCATTTCAGGGTCATTTCACACCACAGCTGCACGATAAAACAGACTTTTAGTTTTGACACTCCTTCCTGAAACTCAATGATACTCCAGATTCCTTCAGGAAAATGTTCTGCAGAGATTTAAAAGAAAAAAAGAACATTCCCCATTTATTGTTTTGACATGTTGGAAATATTCTTTGACTTTAATTGAATCAAGCTATAAAAAAATGAAGGTCTCATTTTTTGACATTTACCATAATAGGAACAGGAAGCTCAGACAGAAAGATGAAGATGATGATGATGGAAGTCATTCTAAATTAAATCCAAAGACTTTTAATTATTGTTACCTCTGCCTGGAGGTAATGTATTTGAAAGTATTTGTTTGTCTTTTAGCAAAATAACGCAAACAGTTAGAGACAGAAGTTTCAGGAAAGATCAGAAATGTCCAGGAGAGAAGTGAGTAGATTTTGGGGCTGATCCTGATCAACGTCTAGAGCCGGGAATTGTTTTAATGATTCTTCATCATTGTGAAATAGCACTTTTTTAAACATATCTGCATGTAACTCTACAATAAACGGTCCAGGTGCAGAGTTCCTGATAGGTTCTGCATGATACCAAGAACTGATCTGGATTGTTACAAAATTCTAGATACTTTGATCCAGGAAAGATTTTTTTTATCATTAAAGGAACAAATGATGGTATAAAGTTGAAAGAAACACTAGAAGATAGTCGAGACTCTAGAATCAGACGTGTGTAACAGATTTAATGTTCCTTCTAAAGCTCTGGAGCTCGATCCAGAAGAAAACCATCAACAACTACTGAACTAATAATGAGATCAGTCAGTTGTTAAAGGTGTTTTCATGGTTAATGAATCAGATAATGTTGATACAACAAATGTGGGACTGTTATTTTTGTTGTAAATCATGATATGGGGGGAGTGAGGTGCTTGATGGAGGTCTGAGCTCTACGAGTAATTTTCTAGTTATTATATAAACATGTATGTAAACGCAGATCAAGTTTGAACCTTCTTTTTTCTCTCTTTTCATTTCAGATCTCAACATCTTCAGCTTTCCCCTGCTGACTCTCCTACCCATCATCCTCTCCCATCCCTCTTCCTCTCTGTAGTCTCCCCCACTCTCCCACCTCCCTCTTCTCTCCCCTCTCATCTTCATCGGCCTCCAAGATAGATTCCCTCAGGAGCAAAGTTGATCTGCTCAAGCTGCCTCTAGCTCTCTCCACCAAGTCCATCTCAGAGCGTAAGAGCCATCTGGGAGGAGTCGGCGAGCAGCGCGGCACGGCGGGAGGAGGAGGAGGCGGGGCCCGCTTACCGCCGACCCGAGACATGGATAACGAATCGCAGTACTCGGGCTACTCATACAAGTCATCCCACTCCCGAAGTTCCCGCAAACACAGGTAGGTAGGACAGGTCGCGAGAGGTTCCTCAGAAATGAAACTAGGATTAAAAAGTGAATCTGAATGTAATCCAACTTCTTTTCTCTGGTCATCGATCTGAAACTAAAGGGACCATCTTGTTTTTATAAGAACCACATCAGATTGTCACGTGGAGCCAATAAAAGACAGGAAGTTCTACTGTACAGTCAGTAATCCTGTTTATTGTGCTGTGTTTGGTTTTAGGGACCGAAGGGACCGTCATCGCTCTAAGAGTCGAGACAGCAGCAGCCGTGGAGACAAATCAGTCACCATCCAGACTCCTGGAGAGCCGCTTCTCGATGCAGAGTCGACCCGCGGCGATGACAGGGTCAGTATCATGACCTCAAATCCACAACACAAACAATAACTTATAACGATAACTTCATCTGAAACATCTGGATGATTTCATCTGGGATAAAAAAAAGCTGCTTGTTGGGTTTTTGTTGTCTTTACTCTCTGAATTATTCATGTTAAAATATACTTTTAGCTCATTTTAGTATCTGATGAGCTGGATCACAAACAGCTGTTTGACTCCATCACAAAGAATTGTTGTTGAATTTCAGCAAAGTGGGTAGAAAAGTGGCCTCTTGAACTCTTTCATCGGCTCAGCTGTGCTTCATTGAAACTGTCTGTAACGGTCCCTGTCGGCAGAAAACGAGCAGGTGCTGATAACTGAGACTGAAAGTCCTTAAATACAGAAGACACAGTAGATGGTTTTGAAGTGGATACGTGTTTGTTTCTGGATAAACTGAAGAGAAGCTTTGATTTAAATAGTAAAGAGACGTGTATTTATGTTAAAATCAGCCAAGCTGCTACCCGTCCTGATATAGAGACGTTTTAGTCTCATTCCTTTCTTAACATGTAAGACAAATTAAGGCTGTTGTCTTTTACTGAAAAGGATTAAAATGTCTAAAATAATTCGACTCGTTACTGTACACACTTTGGTTTTGAATAATGTTTCACTCAAAATATTTGTTTTCCTTAGAATTTAAACATTAGGTATTATGTTAAATCTCGTAATTAATAAAAATATACCCCAGTGAAGTAGATTATGATCTTTAAGGAGCTGGGATCATCATGTCAGAGATTTTGTCTTGATAAAAGATTATTAAATTTATCTGTATTTATTTGTATTTTCTCAGTAAAAATAAAAAATATATAAATTTTCTTTGAAAATCCTTGTTTTTATTCCTCTATTTTTGTTGTTTTTGGATGAAGTTTTGTTCCTGAATGTTTGATCGTCTATATTTCTGTGTCCAATTAACACATTAATCCTACTTGTTTGGATTCTATCCTAATCTTATCTTGTTCTTTAAAATGATCTCACTCTAATCTTCATCCTGCAGGATGATAACTGGGGAGAGACGACCACCGTCGTCACCGGCACATCCGAGCACAGCATCTCAAACGAGGATTTGAACCGCCTCACCAAAGATTTGGAGGAATCCACTCCGTTGGACTGCAAGCGTTTCATCGGCCCGGTGTTGGGAGGCTGCTTGAGTTTCTTCGCCCTGATCACACCTCTAGCCTTCCTCATCCTGCCGCAGGTCCTGTGGCGTGAATCCCTCGAGCTGTGTGGCACACCATGCGAAGGCCTCTATGTCTCCCTCGCCTTCAAGCTTCTGGTTCTACTCATCTCCTCCTGGGCTCTGTTCCTTCGCCCTCCTCGCGCCACCCTCCCACGTTTCTTCGTCTTCCGCTGCCTGCTGATGGTATTGGTGTTTTTGTTTGTGGCATCCTATTGGTTGTTCTACGGCGTGCGAGTGCTGGAGCCCAGGGAGAAGGACTACAGGGGGATCGTGGAGTACGCTGCCTCCCTGGTGGACGCTCTGCTCTTCATCCAGTACCTGGCTCTGGTTCTGCTGGAGGTTCGACACCTGCAGCCGGCCTTCTGCCTTAAGGTGGTCCGGAGCACGGATGGAGCCAGCAAGTTTTACAACGTGGGTCACCTCAGGTGTGTGACACATCAAACCTGTTCAGATTTCTTTGGCAAAATATTTTTACTTTACTTCCTTCATCTATGCCAGTTTGATAAAAACAGATGTTGAAGTCAAACATCTGCATCCTTGAGTTTAAAAAGTAGATAAAAGAAACAGATCTGGTGAAACAGTAGGGGACAGATCCGCTTACTTAGACACAAGTTAAATAAATGATACTTTATTTTTATGGGACATTTTGTGTTGAGTCTGCAGCTACATGTAGCTCTTAGTGACTTTTGGTAGCGATAAACAAAAAAAATAATGATAAAGTGTATTTAGTAATCCTTTTTCAGTTTTTATTGCCTGTAAGGGTACGATTAGGTTTCATAACTCTTTCAAAGGTGAAGAGGAAGAAAAGATCTTTTTTGATCATGAAGGTGGATTGCTGTTCCACAATCTATCAAAACCGTGGCTGCACCGCCCAACTCGAAAGTTAATTATAGGTGTAATAAAAGTCTCAGGTTTGTCCTTGAAGACAGATTTCACTGTATCCCACTATGAGCTCTGATTTGTTTGGTCCTTTTTCAGTCTATCTCTGCTGAACATCATATAATTGAAGTTTGACAAAAACTCCAAATGGATTCAGGAAATATTTTGGGCTGCAGTTGGTTTATTTTTCTACTGTGTAAATGTTGCCCAGAGGACGAGTCTCTACCTCTCTGATACAGATAATTAGTCTTTTATCTTAATGTTTTCATGGGATAAGCTGTAATTAACATTTTTCTGTTCTAAAAACATGGTAAATATGTAAATATTTCATCCATTCAAGAGAGATTATTGCTGATGTATCAGTATTTGATTCATATGTATTTAATCTGGACTGGCATGGACCTGTTGGACCTGCATTAACTCTGGTGTTAATGTATTTTAGCATCCAGCGTGCTGCCGTCTGGGTCTTGGATCGTTATTACAGTGACTTCCCCGTTTATAATCCTGCCACTGTCAACCTCCCCAAGTCCATCTTGTCCAAGAAGATGACTGGCTTCAAGGTTTACTCCCTGGATGGTGAGTAACCACCTTGTCTTGGCTGTGACGTCTAACAGTATAAGATCAGTTTTACCTCAGTCTACCTGTCTGCTTCAGAACCTTATCTCCACCTGCTGTCACTTGAATATGATTATTAGATGAATTCCTGACATGCAGTCCATTAAATCTTCCCTCTGCGTGTGTTGTCTTGTAGAAAACACCACCAATAACTCCACAGGCCAATCACGAGCCATGATAGCAGCCGCCGCCAGGAGGAGGGACAACTCCCACAACGAGTTTTACTACGAGGAGGCCGAGATGGAGCGCAGGATCCGCAAACGCAAGGCCAGGTCAGACACAGCACCTGTTGTAAATAAACATGTAAACAACATCTCAGATTAAGATTCAATATCCTCATATAATATTCCTCATACTCGCTTCTTGACGAGAGAACAAACATGAAGGTGTGTTTGTCTGAGTCAGTCTGCTTTAGATCAGCATGCTGTCATTAAGGTCACTCCATCATGTTAATTCTGACAATCTAACTTAAGCCTTCATCTCCATGACTCCAGTCAGTCTTGCCCTCACATGTTCTCTCTGTTGAAGTTTTTGCAGAGTGAAACATTTTGGCAGCACGTTGCACTGTATTATAAGAAGAGATGGTAATTTAATGTCAGCCTGTCACCACAGACCAGCAGTGTTTATTAAAACTCAAGGTTACACTTACATAAAGCCTTTTTACATTTTTTAAACCAACTAACCTTTTTTTTTTTTTTTTTTTTTTTGCAATGAAAGATTTAAGTTTCAGTTCTTCTGTTCAGTTCAGTGTTAATTTTGGCAAGAAATTTTAATTTAGTTTTAGTCATAGTCTTTTGACTAAAATTCTTTTCAATTTTAGTCACTAAACTAGTTTTAATTGTAGTCTAAATTTAGTCGACGAAAATATGTGGCAGTTTTAGTCGACTAAAATCAATTGTAGATTTAGTCGACTAAAATCAATTGTAGATTTAGTCGACTAAAATAAGTATATTTTCTGAAGTATTAATTTAACAACTGCGATATAGTGTGGACATTTTCTATCTTACCATTCCACTTTTCATCTGGCGTCTTCCCAGGAGCATCTCAAACAACTACGGAAGCCTCTGCTCACCGCTCAATAAGCCGAGCTCTGATTGGTTCTTTTCCCAGTAGCCCCAGCTGTTAGCTTTTTGACTGATTCCTCTCTGCATCTTTCTTTCTTCCTCTGACTGGATTTCGTCGCTGTCTATTTTCGTCTTGTCTTTTATTTGTCAACGAAAATCAACATAATTTTAGTCATAATAATCGTCTCAAATAGGGCCGTCTTTTTTAGTTATCGTTTCGTTTTCCTCCGCAAAAATATATCCGTGACTAAAATTATGACGAAATATTTTAGTCAACAATATTAACACTGGTTCAGTTATTTTATTGTGATCTAGTATTTTGGTCACATCAAGCTTGAAAAATACTGCGTCCAAATGATTATTTCAACTTTTATTTTACTAAAATCTCCAGAACTTATTTAGACAATGTGTGTGCTAATTTTCATTTATATTATTTATTATGATATAGTACAAACACCAAACAGTAAAACAATAAAATGCACGTAAAATAGATAGAGTTCAGAGGTTGCTGAGGTTTAATTGCTCTCTTATGTGTTTGTTTCTTTAAGTTTATTTAACTAATAAAAATAATTTCTTTATATTAACCATATTATTATTAAAGAATTTCTGCTTTGGCACATCTTTTTCTCAAAGTGCAACATCTGTTCAACAATAAGTTTAAATTCAATAATTTACTGACGTGTTCAGCTAAAAAAATACAGGTATGATGCTCCATCTGTGCTTTTTACTTCTATGTTGTGATGTTTATTGTTAAATTTGTGACTGTCCTGTAGGCTGGTTGTGGCAGTGGAAGAGGCCTTCACACACATTAAGCGTCTCCACGAGGACGAGGCCACCTCGTCTCCTAAACACCCCAGAGAGGTGATGGACCCTCGGGAAGCAGCTCAGGCAATTTTTGCCCCGATGGCCCGCGCGATGCAGAAATACCTGAGAACCACTCGGCAGCAGGGCTTCCACAGCATGGAGAGCATCCTCACTCACCTGCAGTTCTGCATCACACACAACATGACACCCAAAGTGAGTTTACTTTATTTATTTTCAGCAAACCAAGTCCCCTGATATAAGGAACCATCACTTCCTTTTGACTTGTGTGCTGCTGATACTTAAACACACTGAAGAAGACTGAAGAACACTTCATCTCGACTCCTGAGATGGCAAAATTAAGTAGCATCAAAATATGTTTAGTGCTATATTTGGTGGATATTAGCAGCAATTACTCAAAAAAGAAATCCTAGGTGTGCCTTTACACTTACAGTACTAAAACTTTGGTAATAAAGCTGCAACTTTTGGATGAAGAAGGCATGCTTTTCTAAAAGTTGGTCTTTTTGGGGTCAACCAAAAAGTGTTTCTGCACCAGGATAACAGCTGCATGAACAGAAGTGTAAAACGGAAGTTGGGTAATGCTCATGATGTCAGCAGTGGAAATAACTTAATATTAACCTGCAGAAATTAATATGCAATTTACAATTTATGGACCACAGCAACAAGATCAGTTTTTAAAAGTTATTTTACATTCATGTCTAAATCGAGCTACTAATCAAAGAATTTTAGAGAAATAATACATTTGGAAGGATCTGCATCTAAACATACAATTTAGGTAAAATATGCTGAAGTTATTTGGAAAGTTTGACCGCATTGTTCAAGTAGATGTTCATGGAATTCTGATCAGGCGATCTTACAAATTCAAAGTAGAAAAAAACAGAACAATTACACAAGTTAGATATGATCTCAGTTGGAACTTAATCTTGAGTAAACAGACTTTCCAAAATTAAAGCCGTTTCCTTGGTGATGAACTTTAATCATCTTCCTCTTCAGGCCTTCCTGGAGCGATACCTCACCTCTGGCCCCACCATGCAGTACCAGCAGCAGAACGGCAGAGGGCGCCAGTGGACCCTGGTGAGTGAAGAGCCAGTGACCTCAGGCCTGCGTCAGGGTTTGGTCTTCTCCCTGCGGCGCATGGACTTCTCCCTGGTCGTCATGGTGACGCCTCTCCCGTTCCTACGACTCGGGGAGGAATTCATCGATCCGAAAAGCCACAAGTTTGTCATGAGGCTGCAATCTGAGACCTCGGTGTAAAGACGGATCTCACTTCTGCTGGAGAGGACAGGAAGCTCTAGTCATCCAACTGTTCACTAACAAAGGGGAGGGGCTAAATTTCAGATCATCACAGATGCTTAAATATGAAACTAGGATGAGCTCTGTGACTGTCCAAACCCTGGAAATGAGCAGATGCCTTGAACTTTTCAACATGCTGTAAAAATCCCTTTTTTTTATCGAAAAGGGGACTTTTTGAAATTTAGCCTCTTGTTTTGCTGAAACCACTAAACTACGTTACTGTGCTGATTCAACACATGAACACTAGGAGAAGTTACATCACAGCTGTCACTTCCTGTTTCTGGTGACTTGAAAACAGACAGCCTGTCGCTTTGATGCGTCACTGCTTACTGTTTGTCCATCAGCATCATTTTCTCTGAAACATCAAGGGCCTGTTTTATACCAGAGACTGTGACTTGTTCTTTTTAACCTACAGAATGTAGCATTTTGTTCTGCAAGTTTTTTTATGTGACTGTAAAGAAGAATGGTTGTACATTCCTAACTTTTTTCTACTCCAGACTCATAATGGTTTTTATACATGCAGCTTATGTTATTACAATAACATTAATGTCTTTTTTGTAGCATCAGTTTCAACAAGGAGACAGAATATTTTCAGCTGGTATTAACAGTTAATACGCTCCTGCGCTCCAACTCAGTCCACAAAATGTGTTTAGACAACAACATTCAGAGTCGTCATGCAGTTTTTTAGGATTTAAATATGTGAAATGCAACCTATAATGCTTATGTTCTCACTAATAAGAACATTTTACTGATTAAATCATGTTTTAAATGTTTTCTGGTCATGAAATCGGATGTTTGGACCACTGTGGAAAAATATAACTCATTGTTTCTTTTCTTGAGAAGTAGGAGCTTTAACTGGCAGAATAAATCTAAAAAAAATCCTGAGAATGAGGCCATTCTAATTTGATATTAGATGTCATGTTTCTGCAAAGAACCCTTTAACAAAAGGATAACTGTAAAAGCTTGTAATTTAAAAACCACACTGATCACCACGGTGTGTAATACCGGTTGGAAATCAGGTCAAAGTCTTATTTTAGACTTCTACATTAAGGAAATCTGTCCTGACCAAGCTGCTGTGCTTCAACTATTTTTAGTTTTTACAGTTTTATATTTGAAGCAAAGACTCCTTAAAGAGACGTTTGATTGTAACTTTCTGTGCCGCTCTTCTGCAGCAGTAGCTGATCTCCGCCTCAGCGGTACGAGCTTTTCTCAGCCTTATTCTTCAGACGTAAAGGAGCGTCAGACTCGGCTTCCTGCAGGTTTTAAAACTCACTGGGTTTTAAAATGTGTTTAGATTCATGAATCCTTCAGTCTGCTCAGACAATATGACTGTTTACCTCTGTGGTTTGAAAAAAGTCCCTCGCATTTCTGAAAAATACTCCAACTTCAAACCCAAAGTGTTCAACAGCTGCATCCTTTTGAAAACAGTGCATGGACTTTTTATTTTAGTTTTTTTTTATCATTTTGAGGTGCCTAAGTTATAATGATGCAACATTTTCAGAATGTTTTTGCTCAATGAAAAACAAGTGGCTTGTAAAAGAAATAAACTGTAGTATTTTGTTCTTCCTTTTTGTAACTGTAGCTTGTTTAGTGTGTTAGTCATTTTTCTATTATTAAAACATTTATTCCTTCTTGGACGTGTCTTTCTTACGTGTTTTGTAGTTTGGGAAGTAAGTGAAGCTATATTTGGAAATCGTTTTTTAGAAACAGAGGAAGCTGACTGCTGAAACTTGTCCATAATCTGAATTTTGCAACAGATATTTTAGTCTCCTTCAGTCTCTCTTCCTGTTCTTCTGACTCCTGTTGTGAAAATGTGTCAGCGCTGGAATTTCACCTGCGTGACAGTTTCAGAGGAACTGTTATGGTGGGCGTGTGGTTTCACAGCTTCAGAACGGACAGAGAGCCCTTCACTTCCTGTTTCCAGTCATTGCCTCTTCAACATCGTTTTGAAACATTTCACCAACAAACACAAAGAAGTCAAGAAGTCGTCCTTCATCTTGTCTGCCGGTGAGTTTCACTCCTTAGTTTGATCGACCCTCACTGATACAAATTAGTAATTCTGATATTAAAAATGTAGCTTGCATGATTCTGAAACTGCTGTAGACCTGAACATCTTATATCAGGAGGGGTTTGAAGTTGTGCTGGAGATGATGATGGTACCCGATGAAGACTTGACATGAGGTTTATATGTGCAGAGGCTGACGGAACGATGGGTCTTTGTTACATCCTGGATGTGATTCTCATCCTGTACGGTCTCGTCCTCACCATCTTGTACTGCAGGCTGAGGGTAAGATGGAAAAACAAACAGGAACACAGACTTGTTCAAAGTGTCAATTTCCTCTGAACAGACTTGAAACTACAATCACAGTGTAAAAGTTGTTCTAATTATCCAGAAATATATTTAATCTTAATAAAATCTTCCTTTAAAATGTCTGTACAATGTGTGAAATTCTGCTTTTTGTATATTTATATTCACTCAGTCGAGTCTTTATACTTTCTGCTTCATTTTTAACAGATGCGTCCGCCCATCAAAGCAAGTGCGAGTCATACGGAGGTAAATTAAAAGCTGTTTTCTTGCAAAGGAAGAATCTTTAGCAGAAATCTAACTTTAAAGCCTTGCTTTTATCTTGTGCTTTTATCATGTTTTACTCTAGAATGCTGCACTTTTGCATAAAAAACATGTATTTCCTGTAAAGTTAAAGCTGACCAACAAGCTACATTATTAGTTTTGCACTCAAGTGTTTCTGTTGGTGTTTTTGGTGTCAGATCCTACTTCCTGCTGTTGATATCATTCTTTTCTTCACCTTAAATAGATCCTAAATGTTCAGAGTAATGCAGTAATTTGCTCTTTGAGTAAAAACTGATGATTTCTTTGTTTCCATCCCACAGATGCAACCCACGGGGGGAGGCATCTATGAGGTGAGACTTCTCATTCTAATGCTTAAAATGACATTTAAAATGGCGCATGAGTAAAAAGTGACAGCATGTCGTACCGCGGATGGCAAAGGCCTTTCTTTTTTGGTGAATTGACCTAATGTAGATGTAACAGGCTGTCACACACTCACACTTATAGTTGCTGCAGGAAATACCCCAGGAAGGTGTTTTTAGCTCCACATCAGTATGTTTGAGTGAATCTGTTTGTGTCCTGCAGGGTCTGACATCTCGCAACAGTGACATCTACCACACCATTAAAACGGATAAAAAGCCAATTATCTGATATTTTTAGTGCAATGAGGAAGATTAGAGTTTTGTGCTGAGTATTACATGTTGTGGCCGAGGTCGAGCACAAAGTTCATTTTTTTTTCTTTTTTCTGTAAAATAGCTTCCTTTATCTTTAAACTCTGTCTCATGCATTTACAAAATGTTAAAGCTACTTTATAAATGTAATTTACTAAGAAATGCCAAGTTATTGAATTTTATCTGTATATTTCATTGCTAATTTTATTAAAGATACAAAAAGAAAAGTAAAAGCCTGGATGCATTTTCTGTTTTAATGAGATGTATTCTGATCAAGGAATACTTATAAAATACATATATATCTTAAATTTACTAACAGCTAAAATCTAAATGTATTATTTTAACATTATATAACAGATTCACAGTGATTTCGAGTAGTTGCCAGTTTGTTTTTAATGGTTCCAAAATGTAAACAATCAGTTAATTTCAGAGTTATGGCTTACTGTTTGTTCTCAGTTGGTTCTTTAAGGGTTTTATAGGATCTGGGAGAACCAGTAAAAATGTTTCAGACTGGAAAACATGAAAATTCTAACTATTTACTTACTATTTTGATTTGTCCTTTTATTTTGTTGGTAAATAATCTTGTCCCACATTTATCATATACACTGTATATCCAGAAGTATCAGGATACTTCTCCAAATCACTGAATTCCCTCCAATAACCTCAGATGTATAAAATCAGGCTGAAACATTTTTTAAAGCGTGTTTCACTGTCAGAAGCTCAATTACTTTTAGGTTGAAACTGTTTCATTGTTAAACTGTAGAGCTGATATAACAACAGTTTAGAACAGACCTCGGAACAGGCCGGAACCTGCTGATAGGCTCAGAGGTCAGCGTCTTTCAGTGGAGTCAGTATCTACAGACTTCATGTGACATACAGATTAACTGAAGATCAGTGTGAAGTGGTGAAAAGAACGTCACCCAGGAGCAACAGAGACGTGTTCTCTGAGTGAAGAATCACACATCTGTTGATCTGATGGATGAGTCTGACCACTGACAGGAGAACAGCACTAATCTGACAGCAGCTGGTGGCGATTTGAAGATGGTCTATCATGAATACACACCACAGCTGTTTGGTGTGAAGGAACTAGAACCTGATTAAACCCCTTTTGGATGAATCGGAGCAGAGACTGTGATCCAATCAGTACCTCATATCTTCAATATGTTTCTGAAAGGATCGTCAATCATTTCTAGCAACACACTTAGAAGAATTTAACCTGTTATGTCTGCAAAGCCTGGTCAACTAATAATTAAAACCTACAGACTATTATGGGATTAAAGTTCAGGTGCTTGTAAATAATACATATTTATTTTGGCATTAAAGAGTTTTGCATTATTCTAAAGGGACCCAGCGATAAAGGCTTAAGAAATATGACTATAAATAAAATAAAAACATTATTTCATGTGTCGTAAAACATATGAAAGATGAACCCTGATAGATTTAACTCAATTATGTTTTAGTTAATTATCTTAGATTTTAAATTGTGGGACTTTTACCTCTAAAAAGGTTTTTATATATTAGTTATCTTATTTACTCTAAACAATTCTTATTCTTTAAACAAGCTTTTTTAAACCGTTTATTTAAAAGTTTTGAGAGCTTTTCAAAATATCTATTGCTTTATCTTTTTTTTAATCTCTGACCAACAGGATGTAAAACATGTACATCTCCATCCTGTTTCATAAGGTTATTGAAAACCAAGTTTTCATCATGTCGATGTTTGTTTTTGATTCCACCTGATGTAATTAAATACAAGAAGAACTGGAACTATTTGAAATATATTTATGAGCTGCAGCAGAGGTCTGTTCATCCCAGGGCTTCACACGCACACGCACACACACACACACACACACACACTGCATCATGTTGCGCAACAGCAGAGTCAGTTAAAGCTGAATTTAACAAACTTCTTCATCTTTCATTGTTTAGAAATACAGAATGAAAAAAACTCCTGCTGACATGGAAATAACAATTGAACTCAAATGTTTTTATTTTTAAGTATCTAAGAAGAAAGTTAAATGTTAAGTGTTGCCATTCGGGATGGTGAGTTTGTGGTGTTTACGTTGTTGGAAATAAAAAGTATCTCAGATTTAATCAGTCATCATCATAAACAGCTGCTGAACATCCGCATAAAACCGGTTTTTGTTGTCTAGAGTTGCAGCTGCAGTCAATGAATCAACAGATAAACGTCTGATAAAACAAAAAGCATCTCAGAGAAAAAACAACACAAAACTGGTTTACCTGCCTGTCACGTCTGCTGCTTTCAATGCTCCTGGGAAATTTTAGCTTTCTGTGGCTCGGAACAGACTCACACATTCAGACAGAGTCTGGAGCGACATGTTGTATAAATGTTTTCATAAAGTTACACAAACAGACATAAAATAGAATGTCCCACCAACAAAACAACTGACTCTTGTTCCTTCTAATGTTACCTGAAAGATAATTTTACCACTCTTAGAACACTTATTTGGACTTAGTTGTTCCCAGTAAATAACTTAAGATATGTGCAGATGTTAGTTCAGCAGGAATTTCTAAAAATGAACACATAGATTGTTTCATCCAGACTGATTTTATCTGCTTCATTTAGATCTATTTGGAGGATTTTTAGTTCTGCAGCTGAAGAAAAGGATTTAGAACATGGTGTGAAAACAGAGTGATGGACCTTTTTTCCCAATCATTTCTAAGTTAAATCAAAATATGTTTGTTTTTTACGACCAGATTAACGAGATGAGCCAAATCAAAGAACTGTAAAAAAACCCAAAACAACTTGTATACCTATTTCACCAAGCTGTAAATTTAGACTTTGTAATTGGCAATTCCTGAAGTTTTAACTGTTTAAACATTATTAAGATATTAAGAACATAAATATGTTCTCTAATATAATTTATATTATAGAGAACAGATATATGTTTTTTACATGATGAAATGAAATGAAAAATACTTTATTTATCCCAGAAGGGAAATTCAATGTTGTAGTAGTTTTTTTTATTTGATTTGACAGAAACAAACGTTTTAATTGCTAGTTATGCACGAATGAATTTAAAAGTATTTTTTTGTGTAGTAATCTTATCTCATATAAATCCTTCACTTTTCAGTGACAATAAATGCAAAAGGAGGCGTGGCTTTTTAGTGGGCGGAGCCTTATTCGACAGGTGTAGCGACTCAGACCTGAGGTGGGATTTAGATTTTTCCGTGCGTGTCAGGAGCGGGAAGGTTTCAGTTTGTCACGTGTTTATTTATTTAACTTCAGATTTCGTGTTGAAACTCACCTGAGATGAAGCTCGTGCGCTCCTGCGTGGCTCCCGAGACCAAATTCCACGTTTATTCGTGAACAGATGTGGATTTTTATTTATACAGATTGAAGAAGAGGCGAGGAAGAGGAGACACCTGTTGCGTCTGTCTGCGGTCTTCAGCGCGGAGTTTCTGGTCTGAAAATAGAAACATGATGTTTTAAACAGTTGAAGACACAGCTGGAAATTTTGGGATGAAAAATGGAATCAACCGGGACAAAGTTTGAAGTTCTCACGCTGCTTTTTTTAATTGGTGAGTTTTCTGTCGTCAGCTGGAGCGATCAGCTGTGTTAAGACTTGTTTAGAATCCTTTAATCCTCCTTTTTGGG
Source organism: Pachypanchax playfairii (assembly GCA_006937955.1). Classification (NCBI taxonomy): domain Eukaryota; kingdom Metazoa; phylum Chordata; class Actinopteri; order Cyprinodontiformes; family Aplocheilidae; genus Pachypanchax; species Pachypanchax playfairii. Next base: position 5,254,772 of record SSNP01000011.1, on the reverse strand, counting down.
TTCAATTTGTGGGAAGTCGGTGACTTAATTTAGTTTTAATAGGTTAAACATGGATTTAAGTGTTTAAAGATGTTAATCTGTCTGGTTTTCATGGGGTTACAGTCACTTTCTGAAGCTTTTTTTTTTTTTGGTACTCGGTCTAAAAAAGTCCGTTTGTAAAGGAACATTCTAAATAATTTAAGCTCTGTTAAGACTTGGAGACTGTATCTGAATCAGCACTGATGTTTGTGCTTCTGCCCACAAACGCTGATGTTTTTCGAAGTTTTCAACTTATTTTAAGTGAAAATTTCAGGATAATGATCAGATATACTTTGTTCCCAAATTTGGAGGAAAATTTACTGAGACAGTTAATGTTTTAAGCAATTTTACACTTTTCAAATTGTTTACAATTTCAAAATGTTTGATGGGTTTAGATCAGGGGTGTCAAAATTAAGTCCTCGAGGGCCACTATCCAGCATTTTCTGCTCCAACACACCTGATTGAAATAATTTAATTACTCATCATGTCAACAAGTTCTGCAGACCAGGTGTGCAGAAGCACAAGAAGAACTAAAACCTGCAGGACAGCAGCAGCTCTTTGGACTGGAATTTGACACACCTAGTTTAATAAGAAGTTTGCTGATCATCACACCTCCTGCATGTTTATTTGTTGCAGCTATGAAGCATTCTACTCTTGTTTGGGAGCTTTTTTGTTCCTTCTGTTATTTCTCACATATTTTACCTGCACTGCACTGACCTGTGTACATATGAGTACACAGAATACAAATCAGTGAGCGTTTGTTGCTTAAAAGAGTTCAGTCTGTTTTCTGAAATCTTATCTGAGTCATCACTGCGTTGTTAAACGCATTTCTCCCTTCAGCCTTTTCCTGTTTGTAATGACTGTGTCCTGATCAGATCACCTGGTGGAAATCCACATATTCCTTCTGATTAAATCCTTTTGAGGTCAAGAAGATCAGTGTTACCATTTATAAATTAACATGACGTTTTTTAACTAATTGTGACTCTTTCAATGGTTGAATTAATTATGTTAAGAATGTGTGAGATGTTAATGGTTTTCCAGGTGTGGCTGCACAGCAGAACCACACACATCACATCAGAGTCTATTTTTATGATTAATTCTCTGTATGTAGTTCGTTCATAATTACAGCTGAAATTTAATGCAACTTTGTAGAGTCACTTGGGCCCTGATCCTTCTGATGCTTCTGATTATGGGACTATTTTTAGAATTTGAATGTCAAAGTATTGATAAGAAAACATCTCGGTAACTATAGATAAAATATTACTTATGAATGGCCTGAGGCTAAAGTTTAAACATTAAGCTGTTATTGTGTTGTTACCATCATGTTGCTTGAACTTCTCTGTTTTGTTTTTACGCATCTTTTGAAGTTAAAATTACTTGAATATTTTTCATCTTCTGTTCATTAAATGCGTATGAATAGAATATGCTGATGACGCACACGGTGTCAGACTGATATATTTGTCTGTAAAAACGCATGTCTGTGGTGTTAGTTTCATGCTTCGTGCAGGCGTTTCCTACCCGTCCACCTAGTTTAACTACAAATAAAAAAAGTTCTGTTTGCATGACATTGTGCTGACGTTGCTGGACTTCCACAACATTTACTCATGTTTGCTTTAATGTTATGGATTTGTTCTAAAACATGAGCTGTTGATATCATCACAGTCATCAGCTCTCATGTTGTTCATGGCGGGTTGTGAATAAAACACATTTCCTCGCTGTACTTTTTGTATCATGTCCTGCTTCCTGGATTTTATACTGGGAAATGTTTCTACTTCCAGCTGCAACACTCCTGCTTCCAAACTAAATCCTTAAACTACAGAAGATCCAGACCAGCGTTGGTTTGTTTCTTCACACACTTTCCTGTGCCAGAATGTTTTGGACAGAGTTCAGGGAAGAAGTCTCTGCAGAACAGGAAGACGTTTTTTATTCTTTGAAACAGTGTGAATGAATATGTTCATCGCCTGAGAACTGATTCTCCAAGATCCTGGACTTCGGTCCTCTCCGTCAGTTTGAACTAGAACACTGTGGCTTAAATCCCTGCAGCTTGATCTTTGTGGAAAAGTTTAAAACGACGTGATCGAAGGCTGAAAGCAGCAACACATTTACACATGATTTTTAAGTCGCATTGTAAAGAACCATTTCAGACTGAGCAATGGAAGAGAATGTAGTTCGTTCACATTCTTACGGCTTTTAAAGTTGAATCAGAACTTATTGCCCAACTTCCTGTTTATATGACTAATTCTGATGCTGTTTCTCCTTTTGTTGTCTGATTGAGTGCAGATTTTAGCCAGTGACAGAACTGGAACGAAGCATGATTGCTTTTCGAAGAGCAAATGCTCTTATCAAACTTTAAGCTTGTGTCGATATGATAAGATGTTTGTCATTCTGAGTGAACAGGAAAAGCTTGTACAGCAGCCTTGTGACGCTCAGGTGAACTTGTGTTTGTCTAGAGTCTGTGAAAAGCACTTAACTCTTTCTTCTGCTTGCTGTTTGTCTCTGTCGTCTCGTCTCTGGCTTCATTCCTCTTTGCCTTCCTGTAAAGTCAGTTTTAGTCTGAGCCAGAGTTCATCTCATGAGCTTTTCTTCCTCAATCAGATCACCAGATTTACATGTTTGTCAGTGGGAAGAGGCCTGTTGCCCCTCTGATTAGTCCTTGAGCTGAATGTGCAGGATTTGTGGGAGTTTTTTTGTCCCTAATTGGTGTCTTTCTAATCATTTATGAAGTTTGTGAATCAGTAACCACAGTATTAACCCCAGAAATCAAAGTTCAGCTCTTTGTCTTTCCTTGTTTGAGTTGATTTCCTGCTCTCACACCCATTCCTGTTTGTGTCTCACGGTTAGACGAAGACTCTGAGACAGGTGTGATAAAGAATTTAGTCATTAGTCATCGTCGTGATGAGCTTCTCGACAGCTTTGATGGTGAAAGAAGTTATGCGAGTCTATAAAACAACTTCCTGTCTTTTTGTCCAACTGTTTTATAATTTTTATTAATTTAATTTTGAATACTAATGTTGTTTAATATGTTATTAAATTCCCTTACACAGTCAGTTCTTAGTTAAAATGCAGCTCTGATGTATGAACTAAAATCTTAAAACCCAACAGAAAAATCAAACATAAAGATGCATTTGTGTACTAATGTTTATTAAAATATCACATGCACACGTTAAACCAGCTGCAGCACAAACAAGGTAACATGAAGTTTCATGCAAAAATGTATAATATTTTTTATCAAAAGTATCTGGAAAAATTTACAACAAATTATGGTAAAACACGTCTGCACCTGACTGTTAACAGAACAAACTGTGTAATAGAAATGGATGCAGCTGTGTTAGCATCACTTACTGACTTAATAAGTGCTTTTTAGGACTTCAGGCCTGATCACATGTTTAAATTTTAATAGCTGTTATAGTATCAATCGTAGAAATTCTGCACAATGATTAAAATAACTGAATCTAAAGAACTTGTACTGACTTGGTGTTTGGTAATCAAGTCTTTATAATCAGCACCTAGTGGTCATGGTTGTTACTTGGTCACTAATCTTTTGTTTACAATGTGACTCAGAAACTATATCTTAGTGACAAAAACAACAGAAACTGTTCAGCTAATCCAGATAATTTAACATACTGCCTTACATATAGATAAACTGAGTCAGGAGTCCAAGTTCATTTCAAGTCCATTTGGGACTGATTTCAATTTGCTATGATGGACGAGTGTTTTTGAAATAAAAACAGTCCTTTTAATGAAACTTGATCAGAAGCTCATTACAGTTAATTTAACGATACTGTAACCTGTGGAGTAAAGACTGACGTCACAGGGTGCTTCAAGCTCAAATTACAAATGAGATGTAAAATGAACTGAATAGTAAAAACCGAATCCAACTTGAACTCATCAGTGTCACTAAAGTGCACGAGACACAAACATTTGAATTGGGTTTAAAGGGATGAACTCTGTGGTGAAGGAGACGGATTGTATGTGAGGTTCACTGACAAAAGCAACGACAGCTGCTATGTACTGATGAGAAAATACAGATTAACTCTAAAACTCTCTGCTTTATCAACAATAGCAGACGTTCATGACCCTGAAGAAAGACTCAGTGCTGAAGTCCCGTCTTCTTTCTTTGTGAAATGTTCCAGCTTCATTTTTGACAGTTTGTTAGACGTCCAGCAGGTTGGGTGAACTTGTGACTGTCTGTCTGTAGGTGGTTTAGACTAATGGAGGCTGTATTTAACATGCCTTCAGGGAAAATGTTAAGTTACGCAATAATTTTTACAACAACAGGTCAGTTAGTTTTAAAAAACAAACAAAAAAATTGTTATGGTACATACAGTGTGCCTGTAACGTTAATCTATCAGCATCAAAATGTCTATATAAAAAATGGATTTGAAGTCATTAGTTTAGTTTAATGCTTAATGTGTATCTTCTAGTTAATATAATGTAAAAAATAAACGTGTGGAAAATTACTTTTTTAATTTTCCATAGTCCAAATTGATGTTTTCATGTGATTATTTTTATTCAGAAAAGCACATATTAAAACTTTTATTTAGTAAAATGACACCAGCAGACGTCACGCTGGTAAAAGAGATCGTGTGTTTAGATGCAAATTTTTTTTCCTCGAAATGCCAAATTTAATCCAAACATAAGCCACTTACTCCTTTTCATTCTGGTCATTTATTAACTGAATTTTTTGTCTTAGTTTATGTTTATGACGGATCAAAAGTTTAATTAACAGACAGTTTTCACTACCAGTCTCTCTCTTTCTGTGCTTCATAGTTCAGCTTGTTACGTTTCTTATTTAAGATTTCAAGTGTTAAAGCATGAATCAACGTTTAAACCCTCGTCACGATGTTAAATGCCTTTATTTTGAAATCCCCCGTCTCTTTTCTCCTCAGCGGTGAGTGTTCAGGGTGACTTTCTGGAACCTCTTCAGCCCGACACCTCTCTGCGCACCATGACAGAGTCTCCTACTCGGTTACCTTGTCAATACAAGACCAAGGAAGGGGAACGTGTGGTGCAGGTTATCTGGAACAAGGAGGAGAAGGACGGAACCAAAGACCACGTCATCACGGCTCATTTCACAGAGGGCCAAAGAGGTAAATTACAACTAAACTGTTTCTGGATTTTCAATGAGGTCATTGTTGAATGTTCAAATTCGTATTACAACAGGTTCCGTTTGGACATGATACTGAGTAAAAGCCCTAATTTTCAGAAGCTAAAAATGAATGTGACGCATGCAGGGATCAGGTCTGTCACAGTTACTCCATTTACTAGAGTTTCTTTGTTTCAGTGTGAGTTTGGTGTAGGTGATGTTAAAGGATTTGCAGCGGGATTTGAACTCAGATCTCTAAAAGAATGTTTTTGTGTATCCATTATTTCTTAAAATAAAATTACACACATCACCCCACCCTTTAAAGAAAAATCAAACCATTAATATTCTTTGTATGTCTTTCACTAAAGAGGAAATAAAGCTGTCAGAATGTTATTTTCATTCTTCTAGTCTTTATAAACCTGAACCTGTTTTTGTTTTCTCAGCGTTTGGGCGTTACGCTGGTCGAGTGAAGTTTGAAAGTGATGACCCCATGAAGAACTCTGCTCTGCTCATTCTCAGTACGCAGGAGTCGGATGAAGGCAGCTACAGCTGCCACGTCTCCACCTTCCCCAGTGGAAACTTTGATAGAGTCATCCAACTTACAGTGTGGAGTAAGTTTCATCACACCCCCATCCGATATCTCTCTAATCCTGCCAAAGCCTCCGAAAAGATGCTTAAACCATCCAAAAATGTTCAGAGAAAGCGCTGCCAACCAGGAGGATTCATTTGTTTCGCAATTGTGGACAAAAATTCCCTTTTTAGAAGGTGAAAAGGTCAACAAAATAAAACACTTCTTGTTTTTTGAGATAACTCCTCTTAACATTGAAAATACGGGTTTAAAAGTTTTGAATGGTCGCAAAAATTCTTTCATCTGTTTCATCAGAAGGCAGCTTCCAAATCAAGCAGAAGATATTTTATAATCACAGAAAAAACACAGAAAAGATCCTGAATAAATGGGGAAATATCCTGAGATAGAGAGATTTGACTTGTCGGATGATAACAACATGCATTTGTTGTGGCATTGTTTCAATAAGCCTCTGCAATGTCACAAGATTTATTTCCATCCAGTGTTGCATTCATTTTTCACCTCTTTTATTGATGATGGTCGAGTCTGACCACTGTGCAAAGCTTCATCACATCCCGAAGATTCTCAATGTGGTTTAAGATCTGGACTCTTTGAGCCTGATGAATCCTGCATTGTCATCTTGGAATATGTCTGTGCCATCGGGGAATTAAAAAAATCCATTGATGGAATCACCTGGTCATTGAGTATATTCAGGTAGTCAGCTGACCTCATTCTTTGAGCACATCCTGTTACTTGAACCTCGACCTGACCAACTGCAGCAACCCCAGATTATAGCCCCGCCCCCACAGGCTTGTGCATGATGGGTGCATTGCTTCATCTGCTTCTTATTTTGATGTGTCCATCACTCTAGAGGGTCAATGTGGACTCATCAGACCACATGACCTCCTTCCATTTCTCCTGAGTCAAATCTTTATGCTTCCTAGCAAAGTGAAGCCTTTTTTCCTGGTTAGCCTCCCTGAGTAGTGGTTTTCTTATGACTACACAGCTGTTCAGTCTCAATCCCTTGAGTTTCCTTCACATCATGCATGTGAAAATGATCTTAATTTCACTATTAAACAGCCCTGAGTTGTTTTTCTTCCATTTGATCTCACCAAACATTTAAGTGATCGCCGATCAAGATCATTCAAGATTTTTTCCAGCCACATTTCTCCCTGGATGATGTGTCCCCCACTATCCTTCCAGTTTTTAATATTACATTTGGACATTTCTAAACCCAGTTTTAGTAGTTTCTATAATTGTTTTCTCTGCTTGATGCCAATGACTTGACCTTCTCCAACAGACTAAAATCTTTTTCACGTGTCTTTCTACATGGTTGTTTAAGAAGTGAGCAGCAGCTCATTGCACCAGTTGGAGTTAAACAACGTGTTGCTAGCTGAAAGATAACAGCCACTACAGTAATTATCCAACAGGAAGCTCTTACCTATTTGTTTAGTTAAATCTAAGTGGCGACTTTTTTTGGCCAGGCAGTTTGTGTTGCTTTCAAATTTCACACACTATATTTGATTTAAATTTTTAGGCTCACAAGTCAAGGAAAATGGGACTCAAACTGTTCTTGTTCATTAAATATAGTAAAATACTCCGAAACCACTTCAAACAAAAAGGATTCTCATACAAATAGTTTTTACTTGGCAATACAGTTTTCCTATGATATAAAGATTACATGTGTAACTGTACAAATACATTTCCTGCAGTGACTGTTGTAAGGTAAGATCCTCTCTGAGTGTATTAAAATGCAAGAAGATGTCACTGAAATCATTATGGCAGCTGTGGGAACTGGATTTTTAGGGGTGGATCCTCTGAGAAGTACATATCAGAATGATGTTATCACTTCCAGTTGACTTTCTCATTTCGCTTGAAGCCATCAGGTTCAACACTTCAGGTTCAGGCTTGTCCTCGGCACGCCTTAGATCAGGCACACCAACAAAAAACACTGACAAGCTACTAACAACCTCCAGCTCTGAATTCCCTCAAACATGAAACATTCAGTCACAAAATATTGATTTGCATGTAAAATCTCCAAACGGAAAGCTGAAACTAAACAAACCTGTTCCTGCAGGTTATAAACCCACTTCACCACTTTTTAATACAAAATCAGACTCAATTAGAATCACATTACATTTATTGTTTGTTAAAACAAGTAAACACCAGTTCTAAAAGTCTTATAAACAGGATTTTATAGCAATAAAACCAACCAGGTGCTTATTATTGGATCGCTGGAGGGGACAGTCGCACCAAAACAATTAAAAATGTTCTTTTCATGTAGATCATGTTGTAAATTTTTTGTTTAACTGTGAGTTTAAGTCAGTTATCCTGTAAAAAAGTCGAGTTATTTCCTTTTTTGACCCTTTTTGATTGGTTTTAACTGCAAAAGGAAGAATATTCACCATTTTATCGAAAACTATATTTGACAGCAGGTTCTTCCTGCAGATTGAGCATCACTGTGATGTCATTTGTTTTGGGGTTTCAGTTTATTCTCTCAGTTCAAAGTTAATTCCTAATAACAGTTGTTGCTAATACCTCCTGCTACTTTAACGATTGAAACACCTACAGTGAGATTAAACCAGATGCCAAGTGCTTCCAGCTCTCATGACTGCAGTATGAATCATAGTTACCAGTATGTTCAACCAGTCAGAGAGTTTTTGGGTTTATGTGTAAATACCTTTTAGATTTTTTTTGGAACCTGCAGCTCAGTCAGAATTCTACTGAATTTAAGAAGAAAGTATCACTTATAATTTGGGTTTCTGCAATCAGAGACTTCGTAGCCCAGTAAAACCATTTAATGTAATTTAACATTAAAGAAATCTTAGAAATAAAATCCCGATTTGTTCTTGGTCTCATTAGGAGTCTGTTTACAGGAAAGGATGGCATAATATGTTGAATGAAAATTTAATTTATTTAATGCAAGTACATTAACATTTTGAGAAAATCAGCACCTTCTTCTTCTTCTTTTTTTTAACTTCGTAGAATGTGTAAAAACTTTGACGGGAGCCTTTTATTTAATGTTGCAACAACTATCTGAAAAACTCTGTGAATTATTTTAACATTCCTGCTTTATGATGACGTATAACTGATGTAAAATATCTTTGTCCTTGTTTTTTTTAAATTCATTTTATAAAACCCTGAATGTTTTTAGCAGATCTGGACTTTAGCCAAAAAACTTTAACTCTTACTGCTGAACGTTTCAGTTCAACCAGGATGAAATTTGACTTTGATTTTGTTTAAAATTTTCAAGTCTGAATATGTTTCTCAAAACGTAAATATTCAGTATATAATGAGACAGTTAAAGTTTCTGTATGAACAGTTGGCTGATGATTAGATTTGATTCTGTGGATTATCAAATTCTATTTACATAAAATTTTAGGGAATCGGGTGTAAAGTTTAAACATTTATACAAACTCAATTCTTAAAAGGTTGGGATGATGCTGCGTAAAAAATGAATAAAACAGAATCTCAAAAATCCATATTTTATTCCTAATAGAAGATATACAACATCAGATGTTGAAATTGAGACATTTTAGAGAAAATATTAGCAAATTTTGATGTTTTGAAACGCATAGTAGTTTATTGATTTTGTATTCTAATAAATATTAAATACTTTAAACATGATTTGACTTGAAGTATAGTTAACACAGGTGCTTTAACGAGGGCTGGTTTTCATTAACCTGGCTCTGCCAGATCTATGTGTAGCCCCGCCTCTTCTCAACTCTGGTTTTTGTGGGTTTGGAAAACTCCAAAAATATCGTGAGAATCCGTCTTGCAGTGCAAGTCTAGGTTTTCATGTCTGCTGCTGTGCATGCTGGTTGTTCTTTGGACACTTTTATTCTGCAAACATTTGCATAAATCCTTCAAATACACTGATAATTATATTGAAGTCTTTATTCGGGCTGAACTAAGCTCTCTCTTCTTCTCAGCTTTACCCATCTCCTCCATGGATCCTGTAACTCTGGAGGATGGTCAGGAGTACGGTGTGGTCGCCACCTGTCGAGCCGTGGGGCATCCAGCCCCTCAGGTGTCGTGGGATACCGACCTGCAAGGAAAGATCCAGAACCGCACGAGTACAGCTGGAGCCGTGTCCTCTCTCTTCTCCCTTCGCCCGCTGCGCAGCATGAATGGGAAGAAGCTGGACTGCTTGGTGTGGCATCCAGCGCTGAAGGAGCCACGTAGGATCTCCAACAATCTGGTGGTTCAATGTGAGTTCAGATCATCTAAGTTTAAGAGAGACCAGATCAAGATTGTTTTTCACTTCTGCTGGAGTGAATCATCTGGGTGTGGAGGCTCAGATGTACATAACACAGCAACAAAACACAGCAACAAAATCTCAAACTCATACTGTCAAAAACTTAATGCTTATGTTAGTGATAAACAACAAAACAGTGTTTCAGAAAGTGTCTGATAAAAAGTGTCTGTGGATCATTCAGGCTTGAAAAGGCTTCAACACTCAGATGAACCTGTTTTGTTGACAAAAGATGTGGAATTTAGCAAAGAAGCTATTTTGAATGCAAGTTTCAGGCACTTTGCTGCCAGCAGCCTGTCGGAGATATTTTGTTCTCATTTCATTCAATTATAGAAACAATTTAAAAACCTCAAAACAAAACAGTATTTTACCACAAATAAGTTGATCATCATAATTTCTAGTCAGCTGAAGAAGGAATCCTACTTGTGATCAATACTTTACTTTTTTTAAGTTTAGGTGGTTTAAAACTTTTGCACAGTACTGTATTTTGAAATATTATAGGACAGGAATTGAATTTTCACAAATTTATTGCAAATATTAAATCTTATTAGTCTCCAGTTTCCTGGGAATTCCTGATCCTCTTATCTCTTAAATGAGAATATAGATAAATTGCTTTTTAAACAGATTATTTTATTCAGGATTCGTTTGTGATGCAACTAATTATTATTTATGTTAGCAGAGCTCTGACCAGGAATGCCTCCAGGAAGTGTTTATCGTTTATCATCCTAGTTGCAGTTTTCGTGTTAAGGTGTCAGTGTCAGCCACAAAATTAGTACATGCAGTAGATGAAATAAAATATGAACAACAGAGCTGTTTTGAAACATTTCTGACAGTTTAATGTTACAACCTTCAAATTTGTTTGGCCAAATGCAGCCAGATAATATTTAGGGCATGAAATCCGTCTGGTTGTTTGATTAAAAGTGAAGTATTCAATGTAAGTAGTTTAGGAGACGACAAGTGACTCATCTGTAGCTGTAACTTCATGATCTTTCTTACTTTCACACTCGTGAGGAATTATTTGGAAGTACGTAGAGACTCGGTAGTGTTTCTGTCTTCTCTGGGCTCTGAGCAAGCTTTGTCAAACACTTCCTGTTAATCTACTCAAACCTCCTTTATCATAATATTTGTCTGTCCTTGCTATCTATCTGTAGGGGTAAAGGTGTGAGGGACAAATAAACATTTGACAGTAGTGAGAGATTGTATTCTGCTGGGAATGTTCAGTTCTACTTCAGCCTTGATTCTTTCTGTGTTTTTAGTCTGACCTTTCACTTGTGTTCAGTTCTCAGCAGTTAATTCTTTGCCAAACATAATGGACAACTCACAAAACATCCAAAGGCGTGGGTTTGATCTTTAAATTCACCTCTGAATGAAGTTCTATCATTGATATTAAATTCATTAAATTATTCTGAGTTTTATAAGCTATAAATCATGAATTTCTCTGCAGACTGACAATAAAAGATTGTCATGTTAAAACTACTTTCTTGGGTATTAAAAGTAACACACCTAAAAAAGTACTAAATTTAGTTACAAACTAACCTTTTTAGGATTTAAACCAAAAGTATTTGGGATGGATTTTGAGACTTTTCATGAAAACATCTTTTTCTCTGAGAAACCTTTTTTTTTTTTATTTTAGGAGACAGACAGGTTAAAGTTTGTTTTTTAACTTTTGGAATTAGATGTTTAAGTGAAGGTTTTTGGCTCCTGCATTCTTACATATGTGTTTGTTTCAGACCCCCCAGATCCCATCATTCTATTTCCTCCAACACAGTGGTATGTGGGAATGGAGAAGGCGGAGCTGGTGTGCGAAGGCAGGGGGATTCCTAAACCCCAGATCATCTGGAAACGGTACCATCATCACACTTTCTGCTTCTCATACAAACCTGCTCTCTAACTCAGTCTGGCTGCTGATGAGACACGTTAAAGGAGAACGCCCGTTTTTTGCAATTGGGGCCTTATTTATTCTGTGAGATGTGTTTTACTCGTCATCAGTGGTACTTTTTTGCGATTCGGATTCGTCTCGGAGATTTTTGATTCACACGGCAAACACCTAAACGCCAATAAACGAGAGTCGGTTGGGAATGGGTTCGCCGACCCTAAATCGGTTTAAAATCAGTTCAAATCCGTTATTTTTTTAATCTGGCCATTTAGATACTCTATTGTTTATTCCGTTCCAGTGCCATCTTGAATCCTGCGCTCATAGAAATGATATTTTTTACAGTGACGGGAGAGTGATGTCATCTCTCCGCGCGCCCATTCTATTGATGCAGCGGCTTAGCTTCCTAAAAAATATCATTTCTATGAGCGCAGGATTCAAAATGGCACTGGAACGGAAAAAACAATAGAGTATCCTAATGGCCAGATTAAAAAAATAATGGATTTGAACTGATTTTAAACCGATTTAGGGTCGGCGAACACAGGCCCAACCGACTCTCGTTTATTGGCGTTTAGGTGTTTGCCGTGTGAATCAAAAATCTCCGAGACGAATCCGAATCGCAAAAAAGTACCACTGATGACGAGTAAAACACATCTCACAGAATAAATAAGGCCCCAATTGCAAAAAACGGGCGTTCTCCTTTAATTCACTGTTCTGCTTTCTATGCAGCGCAATTGTTCTTTACACGGCTCTGGAATGAGACCTAAAATACACACAAACTTCCATCTCAATGCACATGGATTGTACACCATTAAATAACAAAGAGGTGCACTTGAATTTAAAGCGAGAAGCCTTTTTCTGCTCACTCGATTCATTGCAGAAGAAAAGCCGTGGTGTCGAGTTGCGAAATGTAGAATGAGAGAATTTGGGGAGGGAGATTTTTTTTCACACCAGGGAGTGAACGAGAGACGAGAGGAAGAACAGGAGACACATGCTAAGTACTTAATCATAGAGCCATGCTTAAATATCACTCTAATGTCTGGTAAAACACAGGGTCTGGGCTTTAATTAGAGACACCGCATCAACTATTACAGCTTTGCCTGTGCACACACTGATCGAATGTTTGGTGTTAAGTGAAAAATGTTCAGGCGTTTCAACTGCTTCACTCTTCTTCACACACTTTCTGGGAGATAACCTCCCAACCTGTTCATCCTTTCACAAGATACAAATGAGTTGTTAGATATCTGGTCTGTTTCTTAGAAAGGAAACATGCCACTTTTAAAAAAGACATCTGTTTTAAATTGGTGGAATAAAACTTAAATGAAGTTTTTGTCACAGATTTGTGATCCTAAATGTTGCAGTTTTTCTGAGGGTAAAGGTCAAGAAGTCATGCAGGGTAACAATGCTGATGGAAAGTTTTCTGACTTCTCCAGATTTTCTGCATTCCTTATGTTTCAGGCATATCTTCACATGGATTCGGTAAATTTTTTTTTTTTTTAGAGTTTGTTATCCAAATTGTTCATCTTTTGGAGGGGCTCAGATATTTTGGAAGTGTTTGTGACTCTAGCAGGGATTTTCTGAGTTTTCCTGTCATATTTTTCAACACCTTACTGAAATATGACCCTTCACTTGACTCTGAGATCCTAAACTCTCTGGAAAATATCGTTATTTCAGAATTGCTTTCTTTCCTCCTCAACCTAATTTTTCTCTAGAGAAAAAAAACATCCCCACTGCAGAACTTTGCCTGTGAGGATGATGCACCTCCTGGTTTCCTCCACATATCCTGTCAGGAGTCTTTATCTTTCATGCACTGGGAGTCATTCAGGTATTCAGGTGCCCCTTGGCAAACTCCCAGCAGAGATTTAGGCTTTTCACAAGCCTTTGAATAGGAAATGGCTTTTGTTTGGTCATTCAATCATAAAAGCCTGATTGGTGGGATGCTGCTCAGAGATTATCACTCTGTGGTGTTCTCTCTTATCTCTGAATGAGATCCAGAGGCTAATTTTAAAGTGACAGTTTATTACCTATATAATGAAAATCCTTTGTCTGCTCTGAGTTTAGGATGATAAAAACCTTTCAGACAGTCCTGTCCTGGAGGTTTAATGTACATTTTCTCATCCACGTATGTACTGATTTCTAACCCAAACAAATTTTAACTTTAAGTTTCATACAATCCAAAATGGATTTTCTTGCAATTTAAATAGGAAAACGTATTGAATATTTTTGAAAAATTATTTATTGAAAAATTCTAATTATTACAAGAGTTTCATGTTAAAAACATCAGCTTATTTGATTTTAAATAAGTCATTTTTGGATTATTTTTGATTTTTCATTGTGAGACTGCAGCATTTTGGGCTGTGAACCAGCGTCGGTATCATATTAAGACTTGACTATGTAGTTTCATAGTATATAATAAACTCTGCCCCTGATAGTGTGGTGATAATTAACTAACACAGATTAAATCAGTGATGTTTGTGTGCACAGGCCAGGTTTGAATCCTGCTTCTGAGGTGAATTACTCAGTGACTCGTTATCGTTCTGATGCATCTCTACTGTTGTAGATCAAACCTTCCTGTGTGATTTGATCATAAAAAGCTGGTCTGAGAAGCGAGGTGGGGCTCTGAGAAGAGAAACCCGAGCCTGCTCCAGTTCAGGGGGTATAGAAGCAGTTTAAAAGCTGCAGAACATTGAAACCGGGGCAACCTGACCCGTCTCAGTGGACCTAATCAGAAACTGGCTCTCCATTATGTGGCCTGTGATTTCTTCAGCTGCACAGTGAAGGACTCTGCAGTCATGCAGATTACAAACATCAAACCTGGTGTGTAATTTGCTCTTTCCAGATCAATGAGCAGCAGGTTTTAGTTCAGGTGGATGTAAATTATTGGTTTCACTCTAATATCAACCTACAGTAATCCTTTGTTTTAATATTTAAAAACACATCTTCCATGACGAAAAGCAACTATTGTGTTTTGTTTGGTTGTATGAGAGGAGTTAAAACTGGATTCTGAATTTGCAAAAATGAGTCACGCCTATTGTTTCAGTCAGTGAGTCATATCTTCTCTATGGTTCACCTCTTGTTGACATCTCAGAGAATTAAAGTGTGATTGTTTCTCTGGTTGTTTTCAGGGTAGGAGAACCTCTGGCGGATGGGGTGTCCATGATTGGAGATAAACTTGTTTTTGAGCGAGCCATCCGCGCGAATGACAGCGGACGTTATTTATGTGAGGCCACAAACACCTTAGGAACAGGAACCATGGAGTATAAGTTAATAATAGCAGGTGGGAAACCTCAACTTTCTCAGGTTAAAATAACATTACTGTGTGTTTGTTATAAATGTTGAAAGAATCAAAACACCCTGTAAGTTTTTAAAATAAAATGTTAATTTTGATAGGAAGTGGTTATGCTGCCCTCTTGTGCTGAAAGTTTGTGTTTTTTTGCCAAATGTATTTTCTCTCTGGCAGGGCCATCTTCACGAATTGGTGGTGGCCCGG
Source organism: Pachypanchax playfairii (assembly GCA_006937955.1). Lineage (NCBI taxonomy): Eukaryota > Metazoa > Chordata > Actinopteri > Cyprinodontiformes > Aplocheilidae > Pachypanchax > Pachypanchax playfairii. The sequence continues at coordinate 5,239,485 of SSNP01000011.1, read as the reverse complement.
GAGATAACAGCCTGCTGATCATTATCGGTGCTGTAGCCGGAGTGGTGGTCATGGTGCTGGTTATTACAGTCTTGCTTGTCAGACGTCACCTCCGAAAGAAAAACAAAGCTCTTCAGACGGAGCTGAAGGGAACAAAGTGAGCAGAACAAAGCTTTCTTTAAAAGGCCATTTTGTGACAAACCTAATGATGCATCATCAACAACAGCTTCTCTGTTTAAACTAATGCTTGACTGGTTTTTAAAAATTACATTCACACACAATCTGTTAAATATGCTCTTTGTTCCAGGGAGGAGTTAAACTTCTCAAGACAATCTTCTATGAGGAGACTGAACTCTACCAACTCAGATCCCAGAATGCTGGTACAAACACAAGAACTCTGAACATTAACCTGTGAATTTAAGAGAAATGTGGCCGGCAGACATGTTTTGCTCGGTCCGCAGTAAGTCAGCAGCCATGTGGGTCGTGATGATTACAGGCCGCTGCAGTTTCTACTGATGATACACAGTTTATACAGTTACAGATAAGCCAGTCTTTTATTTTAGAGTTTATGTCCTTTAATTTTGGAAAACCTTTTTTTTTTTCTCACATTCCAGGATGACTACCCCATGATGTCACTGAACAGGGGAACAAGAAATAGTCAAATGTCTCTGGTGAGTTCCTGATCCCAGATGGTACAAAGTCAAATGCAAAAGAAAAAATTAAAAGTTGATAAAGTTATTGATTGAATGAGTTTTACTACAATTTGTTTAAATTTAATATAATTAGAAATATTAAAAAGGTTCAGCATTAGTAGAATATTTTAAGACAAAAATATAAAATAAAAATAACTTAAAGTAGAATAAACACATTGAAGTCATCACTTAAGCTAAAAACAGCAACAATGTAAAGATAAAGTTTTATCAACTATAAATCTTAGTTTTAAATCTATTTTATCTATTATTTTAATGTGTATATTTATAAATTGGATTAACAATCACTTTTAGTTGCAGCCTTTATATTGACTTCCTGAACAGAAGAATAATTTCATGATACTTTGTTTAAAAAGAGGACAAACGCAAGTAAAGTATCTTTGTGCTCTTGATTTCAGTGGAGAAGATGCTTGTAGCGTATCACCATTTTTAAACAGAAACTGAAACATTTTAACTAAAAACTAAATGGAACTAAATGAGAATGAAGTCTGCTTTCTGTAAATGACCTCATTAATTTGATAAACAGAGAGACATTTTGTTAAACGTTTCTGGTAACAGTTTAAATAAACCAAACAGTTCCATCAGTTTTACTTCTGTTCTCTCTGCAGCCGCATTCCATCTACAAAGACTCCCAGTACTTTCAGGCGGTGGGGACGGAGCCCATGGAGGAGGAAGGATGGGATGAACCTGAACATCCAGGCCTCTATGGGATAAATTCAGATGTCCCACTGTCTTTAAACCAAGCAGCCAAATTGAAAAGGGAGGAGGAGCACACACGTTTTGGGGAGGCCTACCCTGTGAAGCAGACTGGGTCGCTGGTATGCATCAACGTCTAAGAGAATGGTTTGAAATGTGATAATGCGTGTATTCACTTCTGAGTTTACATCATCACTGCTGATGTCATAGAAACAGAGAACAAAGAAGAATAAACCTATTTTAAGACTGGAAACACATGTGACCCTCATTCTTTATCCGGTTTATCATTCAAATAAAAATATCTCTGAAATAATCACATAATTCTTAAACTAGGGCTGAAAATTAAAATTAAATGTATAGAACTACTCTGGTTTCAAAATTTACTACAGCTTTGAACAAACTTTATTAAAAACGTTTAAATCTAGTGTCCTGATTGGCTATGGGTTTGTAAAGATAAAGTTTTATCAACTATAAAACATTATTTTGAAACCTATTGTCTAACTATTTTAATGTGTACATTTATAAATTTGATGTTTGTAGCGTATTGCCATTTTTAAAACTGAAACATTTTAGGTAAAAACTAAAAGAAAGTGAAATCTGCTTCCCTTAAATTATGTCATTAGTTTGATCAACAGAAAGTTGTTTTGTTAAATGTTCCTGGTAACAGTTTAAATAAAAAGAACGGTTCCTATCAGCTGTATTTCTGTTCTGTCTGCAGCCGCATGCCATCTACAGAAACAGCCAGTCCAATCAGCCTGTGCGGATGGGGTCCATGGAAATATTACGGGATGAACACGGACGTCCAGTCGTCAGTGGGATGGATTTGAACATCCAGTCGTCTGCGATCCAACCAACCAAATTGGAAAGAGGAGATGAAAGGATGAAACGTGTGGAGGAATATGTGGAGTCAACTATGAAGCACAGCAGCGCGTCGCTGGTATGAAACAACGTCTAAAATGTCATTTTGTTTGAAATGTGATAATGTGTGTATTCATGTCTGAGTTTACATCATCACTTCTGATGTCATAGAAACGGAGAACAAAGAAGAATAAACCTATTTTAGGACTGGAAACACATGTGACCTTGATTCTTTATCCAGTTTCTCATTTATTCAGATCAAAATATGTCATTTAAATAATCAGATAATCTAGAATTAGGGCTGAAAATTAAAATTTATAGAACTACTCTGGGATTTAAATATTTACTACAGCTTTGAACAATCTTTAGTAAAAACTTTTAAATGTGGTGTCCTGATTGGCTATGGGTTTTATTTTTTGGGGGGCAGAATTTGTGGCCTCATTAGCAAAAGCCAATCTTTCAGAGGTTTGAGTCTTATTAAATCTGTAAAGATTGAATCTTGCTCCATGCTCCTGCTGCTGGACTTCACCTCAGCTTATGCCATGCCATGCCATGCCATGCCATGCCATGCCATGCCATGCCATGCCATGCCATCTTTATTTATAAAGCACTTTTAAACACAATAATGAGGTTGCACAAAGTGCTGAACAGCTTCATAAATACACAAAAAAATAATAAAAATAACAAAAACGTACATAAAAATATAAATATGAATAAAATAGAAATAAAAACAATTTGAAGGTCAGAGCGAATCAAAAGCGAGGGAAAAAAGTGTGTCTTTAAACGAGTCTTAACAATGGTGACGGGGGAGAGCATTCCACAGCTTGGGGGCACAAGCTGAGAAAACTCTATCACCTCGAGATTTACAGCGGTACCTTGGGACAGACAGGAGAAGCTGACCTAAGTAACCGTGAGGGGTGATAAGGGGAGAGGAGTTCAGCAAGGTAGGGAGGAGTCAGACCATTAAGTGACTTAAAAACAAAGGGTAAACCTTTAAAAGAGACACGGAATTCAACGGGGAGCCAATGAAGAGATTTTAAAACGGGAAATTGGGTTGGCGTCTTTCCAGTCCAGTTAAAAACCTAGCAGTGGCGTTCTACACTAACTGAAGGCGGTGAAGGGATGATTTATTGGCCCCATAGAGACATGCATTGCAGTAGTCCAATCAGGAGGTGACAATGTTGATCATCATGTCCTGCTCAACAGGTTGAAACACTGGGTTTGAGTATCAGGTTCAGCTTTAGATTAGTTTTTCCTCATATTTATCTGGAAGATCGTTCTGTGGCTGCTGCTAAATTTAAACCCTGTCCCTTTTTAATTAGTTTTGGTGTCCCACATGGATTGGTTTTAGGGCTATTGTTTATTTTATATCTGCTGCCTTTACAGTACATTTTAAGCTCTTTTAAAAAAGACATTTTTTATCACTGTTATGCTGATGATAATTTTCTTCAACTGAATATTGCTAAGACTGAAGTTTGTGCTCCTGACAGATTCCTCTCTATAACAGAAGCTCTTGGCTCACTTGCCTCTTTTATTAAGCCCTCTGTGAGGAGCCCGGGGGGGGGGAAATTCTGGACCCTGATCTTACATAGGCCTAATGATCAATCACCAGCCTATATAAAGGACCTTTTGCAGCCCTTTATCACGAGTAGGCCCCTGAGATCACGTGATCAGGGTCTGTTGGATATAAAGAAAACCAGCTTAAAACCAAAGGTGATGGAACATTTGCAGCAGTGGTTCCCTCCCTCTGGAACTCCCTTCCTCTGTGTCTGTTGACTCGGCGATCACTTTTAAAAAGCAGCTAAAAACGCATATTTTTAAACTTGATATTACCATGTTTTATCCGTTTTTATTGTTTTTACTTACTTTTTACTTACTAAATAAGGTTTTATATTTAACAAAAAACCCATCAGCTATAAAATCTTAGTTCTAAAACTATTTTCCAACTATTATTTTAATGTGTACATTTATAAATTTGAAAACCAATTAATCACACTTATTTTCAGCCTTTATATTATTGCTGTTGAACAGAAGAAGAATTTTATCATACCTTGTTAAAAAGAAAGAGGACAAACAAAGTATTTTTGTGCTCATGATTTCAGTGGAGATGATACTTGTAGCGTATTGCCATTTTTAAACTGAAACATTTTAGTTAAAAACTAAATGAAAATGACATCTGCTTTCCAGTTAGTTGGTTCAACAAAAAGATGTTTTGTTAAATGCTCCTGGCAAGTTAAAATAAACCAAACGGTTCCCATCAGCTGTATTTCTGCTCTGTCTGCAGCCGCATGCCATCTACAGAAACAACCAGTCCAATCAGGCTGTGAGGACGGGACTCATAAGAGAGGAAGCACAAGATCAATCTGGACATCCAGCCACCTGGAACAAGGACCATCGAAGCGTCCAAAGAGCCGAATTTGAAATGGAAGACGAGGAAAAAAGGAAATTAGTGGAGTCAAATGTGAAGCACAGCAGCGCGTCGCTGGTATGCATCAACGTCTGAGTGATTGGTCCAAAATGTCTTTTTGTTTGAAATGTGATAATGTGTGTATTCATGTCTGATGTCAGTTTTGACCGGCGGAGGCACGATGTATGAAGGAGAAGCAACAATAAACTTAGGTTGAGGTGATTTTATTGAAGCTTTGCTTGTCACCAACACCAAAAAAAAAACCCTCCTTACAACACACCTGGCTGCCTTTTACACCTGAGTGAATTAAAATGAAAACTAAAAGAAGGGGTAATCACAAAAACAATGACAAAAATGGACAAACCATACACCAAAAATAATAAATGGTACCAATCCATATTTACATAAATACAAATTATTATACTTAAACAAATCTAAGTTCAATAAACAAAATAAAGGGAGTTTTAACATAACTCTTTTTAACATCACCCCTCCTCATTCAAGTGGTCTGCTCCAACAGCTAGCGCCTGGAGCACGTGTCTCCCTTTGCTCCCCGCTCTGATCAGGAGACAACAGAAGGAAGTGGTGATGTTCTTTAATTGAACTTAAATCAATTAAACACAAAGGGACATTTTAACTACATTCTTTTTTTATACAGGAAGGATGGCCAGTTCCCCTGCTCCTCAAGAAGGCATTTCTAAATGTCCAAACACACTGAAATAAACTAAAATAAACCCTTTGTCTGTAACTCAATCATAATGAACAGAATCATAATGAATGGAACCCCTGGTCTCCATTACAACTGAGTTTACGTCATCACTGCTGGTGTCAGAGAACAAAGAAGAACAAACTTATTTCACAACTAAAAATGTGATTCTTTATACAGTTTATCATTATTCAGATGGAAATATCTAATTTAAATAATCACATAATCTGGAATTAGGGCTGAAAATTCAAATTAGATGTGTAGACCTACTCTAATTTAAAAAAACGACTAAAACTATGAACAAAATTAAGTAAATCCTTTAAATCTGGTAACCTGATTCGCTATGGTTTTTTTTTTTTGGCAGAATTTATGTGACCTCGTTAGTTTTCCTCGTTAGTGTCCAAATAATAAATCATTTTCTCCAAAGTCTAAATTTTATCTGGGAGGAAAAACAGCACTTGGTTTCATGTTATCTCTTCCAGGATTCAGGTCTTCCTTCATCTCTGACTCCCCTGAAGTCCCAGCAGGATGACTGCATGGGGCTTGGAGAACAGGACCTGGGCCACAGACAGGCGGTACACTCTCCCCCTGGAAATGGTTTGATTTTCACCCAGCCTGCAGAGGAGGAATATGAGGACGATGATGACGGCAGCAGCAGTTCCAATCAAATCAAAGGGAGTATGGCCAAAGATTTTTATAGTAAAAATGGATATCTTTGGCCAAAGGCAGGGAACAACCGCATTCTGATGAATCCCACATCCCAAATCATCTAAACCTCAGACTCATCCAGACTCTTATACCTGCAGCCCTGGAGTAACAGTCATCTCCTTATTTGTAAACATGTTTATTTTGAATGCACAAACTGTGTAATTTGTCAGAGACTGTACCAAAACTACAAATATTTAACTTCTTATTCGAGATATTTTAAATTGTTTTTCTTGATAATAACCAAAAGGTTTTTGAATGATTTTGGGGTCTTTTTTTATGCCTTCATCTAATATAAGGAGAGGCGACTCAATAAAAACAATAAATCCAGACTTGGTTCACCAAAGGGCTGATATTTTGAAGATCCAGTCAGTGAGTTGAAACACATGTAAATAAAAACTCTTACTATTCCAGATTATTCTATGAATCAGAATTCCTGTTAGAGAAAGTTTAATGTTTTAGGGGCTAAATGAGTTTATATACAGTGCGCTCAATAAATTAGACCTAAATACAATTTTTTTACAGAAAAAAGTCAGATAAATTCTGCGTCTTACTTGAGGTTCTCTGTTTACATCACAGTCAATTGTGGAAGAAAAACATAGAAAAGAAGCACTAAAGTAAAGATATTATTAGTATTTTTTTAACCATTATATTTTTTACTGTTAAAGCATTTTTTTTAATGTATCAAGAACATCATGTGTCTTCAGCTTCTGGTCCTGGAACATCACGTTGGGTTGGACCCTGTCTTCTGGTAGGGTCTCTGCAGACTGGGTTTAATTCCCACAGATGTCACCAGATTGTAATCTGGGGCATTTTAAGGCCAGATGATGACATCAGAGTTATTACAGGTGGCAAATGTAAAAGCAACAACTATGTTTAGCTTTTCCTTGAAGAATAATTGTGTTATAAAAAGTTTAGTGGTCATAATGATATGGCTCTTTGGTGTTTGTATATATGAAAAATACAGATCTGTTATGTTTTTTTTTTTTTGCTATCAACAGCTACCTGCAACTGCAAAAAGGTCAAATAAGGATCTGTGAGAGAAAATGGACAGTTTTTTTCACTTGTGGACAATAAAGAAAGTGGATGAAATCATGATTTAGTTCATGACTTCGTTAAGTGTTCAGTGCTCATCAATGACAAACCGGAACAACTGTGAATATATTCTGTATAAAAGCACTGTCAGCTGATGACGACCACTCTGTAAATTCTTTTTTTATGTCTGTATTTTTCTGTAAAACTGGAAATATGGTATTTAAATAAAACTTTTATCTTTAAAATACAACATGGAAATACAGATTTAAAATGGTATGTTTTTGGAAGATATTCTATTCGTCTAGTTGACTTTGAAAGATTATCAGTGTTTTTATCCATTTGTTCATTGATTTCTCACAAATCTTTTGATTTCTGCAGAAGTCATGTGATAATTTTATAAGTTGTGACCTTTTGATTTGGAAATGAATCTTTAACACAGGATGCAGCTAAAAGCAAGAAATAAACCAACTGATGCAGAGAAAAATCTCCTTCAGGGGATTGCTGACGTTTAAAAACGGGGCATAATATACTCGTCATAGTTCATGCAAGTGAAGTGCATGTGCTCAGGCTTGTGATTTATGATGCTTAAACTGCATGTTGGACTGTGAAGCTCCAAGTCTCATGTGGATCCGTCTGATCCTGAGAGTCTCGTTTCACTGTGGAACTATTAGCAAGTCAAAATCAACGATCACACAAGATTCATGTTCCTAAATATTTTATTTAAAATCCCAAGTTTTAGTTCTTAAAATACTACATGTCAGTTTTAGTTTATCAAAACCAGATACACAGTACAGTCAGTCAACTAAAGTATTTCTTGTAATATAAAATACACCTACGAAAAACCCTCTTCAGTGTCTGGTCATGAAACTGCACTTTGGGTCAGTACATCTTTGTGAATTCGCTGATGAGTGCGCAGGTTACTCCTCTGAGAAAAACTCTTACCACACGTGTCACACATGTATGGTTTCTCTCCCGTGTGGATTCGCTGGTGAATCTCCAGGTGGCTGATGCGATCGAAGCTTTTGCCGCAGAACGGACAGATGTACCACTTCTCCTTAACTCTACGACTGGCTACAGTTTTGTGCAACTCGGGGTCGTTTAACGGAAATAATCTGCTGTCTGTGTTAAAGGCAGACATGCTTTTAGTTTGTTGTTTTTCTGGAAGGAATCCGATGGACATGTCTCTCTCTGTGTGATTTGTTGTTTGGTGACTTGGTTGAGACTGGTTGAAAGTCACAGGTGCTCTGGATTTACTTAAGCCACCATGAACTGTCCCATTATCCCTCAGACCACTGTGAGAATACGCTGCCTCTGCTGAACTGTCAAATATGTCCAAGGCGTTTTGAATAAACAAGAGTTCTACATTTTGGGAGCACTGCTTTGGTTCAAAGAAGCAGTCTGAGTCTTCTGCTGCATCACTGTCTTCCCCTGATACAGACAACCACTGGTCTTCCTGTTCCTCTAAAACTTCAGCAGGTTGGTGGTTCTGCTCCATCTCATGGTGACCTGCTTCATCTCTGCTGCTGGAATCGGAATCTGCAACCTGCTCCACAATCTGAACATCATCATCATCTTCTAGCTTAACTACTAAGTCTCCTTCATCTTTATCCTCATCTTGGCAGAGGCTGGATTTTGTTTGGCTTTGACTTTTCTCAGTTTGGGCAGGTGGTGGTGTTCTGTTGTTTACTGAAGAGTCTGCCTTATTTTGATTATTTTGGTCTGAAGACACTATGTGGACTGAATCACCTGAAGGCCCTGCAATGACAAAGTAGACTTACTAAACCATTTAACTCAAACTTTGGAGTAAAACCTACATACACTTTTTAGATATTAAAACACTGGAGCTGAAACAAGGGTGAACCTCGACATTTCTGTTGTATGTAACTGACATTTACATTCAGTAAAACAAAAACATTCTTCAGTGTGTTATTGTTGATGATAATAGAAGCTATTGATACATGTGCCTCATACAAGTCCAGGTTCTTCAAATCACTTCAGAGTTAACTCTTGAAAATTTGGATCTAGCTTAAATACCTGAGATATAGCAACTTGAAAGTGGCTCATCAGAAAACGCAGCTCAAAAAAACATCTGGAAATGCAAATAACTTGGTTACTAAAATAATTTAATCACAAAACTAGTGAGGGTCCGAGAAGAAGACCATAGAGCAGATAGGTGGATGTAGTGAAGGAAGACAGGATGTTGGTTGGTGTGAGAGAAGAGGATGCAGACGACAAGATGGAAATAGATAACTTGTGGTGGCGACTCCTGAAGGGAGCAGCCGAAAGGAAGAGAAGAAGGTTCTATATAGATTTTACAACTCAATAAAACGTCACAGCCCTGTAAAAGACTGACATGCTTATTATTCACTCAAATCAGGAGGTCTCAAGAATGAAAGCTGAAATGTCTTCAAAAGCCAAAAACTCAAAATCTAAAGCTGTTTAAAAAATCGTATTTTTCTCCACAAGAGAAACTTATAATTGTCGAAACATTCTTAAATAAATAAATTAATATTATTAATGTATGCCTATATGGATGAAACCAGACTATATTTGAAGTGTTTTGTTTTTCTTTAGCAGTAGTTCTCACCTTTACCAGCAGATGGCAGCAGTTTGTTTTGTTGCTCCCTGGAAAAAGATGAGGACTTTTTTGTAACCTGAGAAATAACCGTCAACCGCTCGTTTTCAAGCGAAATCAACTTCTTTTTTAAAGCTTTAATTTCATTTTCTCTTCGAACGAGCTCGACTTGAACAAGAGCGAAGTCGTCCTCCCACAGTTTGCTGATTTCCACCACCGCTGCTTTAGCTAACATCTCCATGATGGAGGTTAACTTGCTCTGAAAAGCCACACAGTTCTCCATGTTGGCTTGAAGCGACGCGGCGGACGTCATACGGACTTTTATATCCAAGAACAAACGGCAGCTTTTGTCGAAGTTATGGTTTACATTTGCGGATTTAGATTAAAAAACAAAACAAATAACACATAGTGGGACATTAACAGGAAACTGTCATGATCACATGGGGAAAAATTACGGCTCTACTGATTGGTCAAAATAGCTGCCGGATATGACGTTACGGTGTACCGGTAATCTTGTAATGGATAGTAACTCCCTAGAACATTTACGCTCATTTTACGCTGACTATCCACAAAAAAAGAATAAATAGATCAAACTAAGATGCTATAAATTTAACAAAATCTGTGTGTGACAATTATAGATCGTAAAAGCCGGTTTTTTAAATTAGAGCTATAAATTTGTGCCACCTGTGTTTGTCCAGCAGGTGAGGCTGTATTTCCAAGAGAATAACCACAGAGTAAACTCATGGCTAACCCCACATCACAATAAACCTATACATTTTTATAACTTCTGGCTATTGCAGTAACAGCATGAGCAATTTTAAATGTAGCCACACAAATAAATGTTAAGCCTTTTATAGTATATAACTGAGTGAGTTACAGACTTGCAATCTATTTATTGGTCTTCAATTTTCTAAATATACAATATACTGTACTCTTATAAGGTATGACAAAATTCTTCATAATATGAAGGATTTCACAAGTATAAATTGTAATTGTCTATTTTTATCCAGTTGAAAACTGTGAATCGCATTAATATGTGCTGTGAACAACAGCTTCCTTCAAAACAGTGTTGGTTGGACAAAGTCAAAGATTTTCTGGGCTCCAGCTGCTCTGATGAGACAAACACGTAAATATTGGTGTAGTTCTGCTTTAACATGATGCTGTTAATTAATTGAAAAGCTCTAGAGTGAATCAATCATTGAGATTTATCCTTCATGCAGACCTGACCTCAACTTAATTGATTTTATTGGGGAGCACATGAAGAGACAGAAGGAAAAGATTTGTAGAAATGTCTCAAAGTAGTGACTGAGGTCCTTCACAAACTGCGCGTACAAGCATCTCGAAGAATTGATGCTGTTTTAAAGTTAACAGCTGACCACACAAAATATTGATGTCATTGAGATTGTTTTCCACAGCCTAAAACTTTTGCACAGTTGTGTATTTTAGTACATTCACTAAAGTTTTGTTCTTGCAGCTAAGGAGCATTTGGTAAAACAATCAGCTTAACTGGGAAAAAATAACACTTATTCAAAACAACAAAAAAGCCTCAAAGTTCTTCTGTCTGCTGAAGATCAAAGAACTGAACTGTGACTGTAAAAATGAAATGGGTCCATTAAAACTAGTGATTTCTGAGCTGCTGTGTTTGCATAAGTAACTAAAACTAAAGTACTGAAGCAGTTCTAAAGATTTAATTAATGTGTGTTGCACAACTTCTACACAATTTACATTTATTTCAGACAACAGAGAATACTATAAAAACAAAATAAATATATAAACATAGCAAATAAAACAATTCAAACCTGCATTTGTAAAAATATAGTTAGTCTAATCTTCAGAAATATATACATACATAAATAGAAGTCTCACCATTTCTAATAATTTATTTGCTGAATAAAACAGAAAATATATTTTGTTCCTATCTATTGGTAACAATTCTGAGGCTCAGAATCTGAGCAGAGAGTAAAAATAAACTCTGAGCCTGAAAATCAATTTGCAATTGATGAATTCACCTCAACTTTCTTTTTACTTGAATCAACTCAAGTTAACGATCTTACATTTTATCGACACATTTTAAAATAATTTCCATTTTCACTGTTTTCTCCACTCTGATACTTGGTGACGTGCTCAAACGCGCGTGCCCATTGGTGAATAGACAAGCCAATCAAATATGGGCGGGGTCAGTGGAAGACGACGGAGCTGTCAAACACCAACATCGTTTGAAATATTGTCAAACGAGCGCTCCAATTAAAAACACCGTACGTTTTCACATCTCTTGATAAAATAACGACGCAAGTGGACTTTTTACTCCGTGTTTTAAGTCAATTTTTGGATATTTGGACTTTAAACCGCAGTGGTGAGTAACTTGTTGTTTTGTGCGTGTTTGTAGGATCTCTGCTAACGTCTGTTAGCTCCGTGCTTGGCTACAGTTTTGTTGACAAACTAGCTCGTTCTGTAGTCACCCAGCTAAGCAGCGCCGTTTTTGTGTTTTATTTATCATTTCTAAAAATTGTTTTCTGGTGAAGACATGAAACCGAGTTTGGACTGGTTTAATAACCTTTTCATTGAAAAATAAACAGTAAGTTAGCTAAACTTTTGTCAGGAATGAACCTGAACTGGCAGTTGCTTGTGTGATTTGTTTACATCCCCTTTCCCCCATTGTAGAATATAACTAACTGTTAACAAATCGACACATATTAATTTAGTTTTTGGCTATTTACCTCTAAATTTTAAGGCTTTTTGGCTTTTCGAGTAACTGAGGCACATTCCCTGTTATTTGGTTCAGGTAATGCAGGTTTTTTTCCATGGTGCCCCCTCAGTGGTGTGTTATTAGTTGTAAACTATGGAAGAATGACTGGTATGCACTGGTTCACATATCGTAGATCTTTACCACAGAAAATGTTGGCCAGATAAGAGACTGCTTTTCATTTTTGTTGCGTGTGACTTTCCTCTAATTTATGCTGTTGTTATTTGGAGCCATTCTTAACAGAAAAATCTCTTATATGATCAAAATGTCTACAATATTAAAAAATAAATAAATAAAAAAACTGATTTCACTAGAGAGATTTAAACTTTTCATTGTTTTTGTTCCTTCATTCATAATACATGTATACAAAAAATGCTGAGGTCTGTTTCATATCTCCTGCTCTCTAGTGACAATAAATTATTTTCTGCAGTCTAACATTAGAACGTCACTTAACGTTTGATTTATTGATGGCATGTTCTATTAGTCTGTAATCCACCGAAACACAGCTGGATTGTGCTCAGCCTTCCCAAACCACTCTTGAGGCATTTGGCCCTAAGCAGCTTGGGTGATGCCCCATCTGTTTTGGAGTAGCAACAGGCCACATTTTACAGACCAAAAAAAGCAGCCTTTAAAATTCCACCCTTTTCCACACAGTGTCCCTTTAGTGTGGCATTTTAAATGCATGTCTGTTGCATATGAAGGCAAAAGGGTATAAATTTGGTAACAAATGTAGTAATCAACTTGGGTGGTTTGTATGTATTTTTGGTTTATCGTTTCCAACATTATGGAGGTTGTTTTATTTATTAAAAATACATTTTTTTGCATATGGTCTTTTTGATCTTAAATAATATTGAGCACAATTTTAAAAGTAAGACTGGGTAGAGTGGTCTGAGTAAAAGAAAGGGGGAAAAAAAATCATGTTTACATGTCAGTGTATTTTTAAGATTTTTTTTTAATATTGATGTCAAGTGTTGATTTTTTTCCTCTGCTGACACCAGTGACATTCTGAGTATCATCTGCATGTCTGAGTAATCATGCATGTGTTCATGTTTGGGAATTTTGTATTTGTAATTTTGACCAATAATGTGGGAGTGTGAATCTAAAACCTCCTACTTGTTGCTGTAAGTTGTTATCAATGAAGAGTAAGCCAATATTCTTGCCTATTCTCACTACATAAATGTGTCTGTGCTTCTGCTCTTGGATGGAAATCCTGAAAATAGATAGGAAAACTTAGCCCTGGTACATTCTGCTTGTGTTTTTCTTGGCACGGGCAACTTTTCTTTTCATTTCTCTTTTTTTTCTGTACCATATTAGCAAGGAATAAAATGATGTGTCATCAGTAAAGTAAATAAATCCATTTTATGAAAGAAAGAGCTGTCTAAAAATCCTTTTAAGGATAACCTTGGGACAGAGAAAAATCTCAGACGTTTACAGGAACTCTCTTAGAGTAGTATCATTGTTGTTTGGGTTGAACTCGTTTAAACCACATGTGGGCCTGAAAATGACTGATGGTTTCTACTTTTGTTCTGTAGACCTTAATTCACCTCCATTTACAAATGGCTTGAACATGTGGAACTCAAATAAAGTTTTGCTCTATTTCCCACCTCCAGTAATCTCATATTACTAAATTAAAGTAATGAATAATAGATGCTTGCAAAGAAAAGCATCACAAAGTACATAATTAAAGGTTTTGCCGTTTTCAAACTGTGTGAATTTGGACTTAAATTCACTTCTTGTTGCAATAACTAAGATAATAGAAAATCTGTTTTAATATTTAGCCTGAATTTGAGGATATTTTTCTTACAAATGAAAAAAAAAAGATCCATGTCCAGATGTTTGTTGTCTTTTCTGTGAAGGTAGGAGGTTTTATATAGATGCTTCTGCAGAGAACAATTTTAGAAGATATGTTTTTTAACTTTGTAGGGATTAACTATTAAATAAATGAAGAAATTTTCCTCTGGTATAAAGTATTTTGAAGGCTTTGAAAGGCATGTTTTTAATGAAAAGGAAAAAGTGCTTTAGGCACAGACTTCCTGTCCCTCTTTGTACCTTGCTGACTTTGGATGGCAGAAAGGTCCAGGACCGGGAACTGAACTGTTCTTTGGCTAATCTCCCATAATTGGACAATCGGTCCTTATTACACCTATTACATTTGAGCCCATTGGGTAATATTGGCTTGTCTCGTTAACACAAAGATCAGTGGCCGTTTACACTTACAGATATTTAAAAATGCTTTAATTTGTTAATAGTCTGCCCTTGTTTTAGCATATCTGTACCGAAGAGCCTATCAACAGCAGCTCTTTCTATTTTTTAACATGGCAACATAAAAGGTACATTTTCTGCTTATTTTTTCCAGGTGTCCAAGGACTGACTGTCCCACTGTCAAACATGTGAAGTTCTTATCATTCTGGACTGCTCTCTTACACACAGCATCAAACTGGATTTGTTTAAAATCACTTGGATCCTGGCAGAGATCATCAATAGGAAGACCCAAAATAACATTTGGAACTGAAGTCTATGTGTGTGATATATTTTCTCTCTGGACACAAACTGAAAACACACTATATTGCCGTAAAAAACCTCGGCACTATTAAAATTATCTAGTCCTCTTGTCATGTGGGTTCATTATAGAAAAAGGCCCATATTACCCCTACTGGTATCACCTTCTTTTACGTCACCATGGACCGGAACAAACGCAACTCTATTGCTGGGTTTCCTACATGGCCTGAACGCCTCAATGATGACAAAGATGGTACTGGAGGGGTAGGAAACTGTGAGATGGGTCCACCTTCACAGGTTAGTTTTACTGTTTTCTTTTTTCCTGCAAATTAGTGATATGTGGATTACAAACAAGTCGAGACCAAGCAATATTGATTTTCTGGGTTTGGAATGAATTTACTAAATGTTGTGTTGATTTGATTTAACCTAACTTGTGGAAAGAAAGATGAGCACCTTACAATCTCTTTGAAAGTAGAGAGAAAAGGAATAAAAACTGTTGGGACTAGTGGGTATTTTTATTTTTTATGCCAAACATTGAAAACTATTCTGCTCTGGAAATTCAATATATATGTATAAACTGGTATTTAATTAGAATTTTAGGATTCTTAGTGGGACTATGTCATTGTCATTTTTTAAAAATGCAGATCTGAAGTGATTAAACTGAGAGAATTTTTAATTGATTACAAAATAGACTGAATACATTGACCAAGGTTTTTTTTTTTTACATCAGAGTGCTTTCTCCATCAACTAGAAAATAAGTCTAAAGTCTAAAGAGGATAAAGTCATTTAACATTTTTTTATGGTCCAGTTAAAATTGATCACATATAACTAGTTAATCAATAATAGGTGTAATATTAATCTTGTCTGGACATGAGCGGAAGTTCTGTTGACTATAGAAGGAATTTAGTAGTATTTATGTCCACTTTCTGGTTTTTCAGGCCCAACTACAATAAAACGTAAAATAAACATGACCGGTGTGTTTGTTTCTACCTAAACATGTGTTCTTTAGTTAAGTAGGTAATTTGGCCCAGTTTTCACCTGCTAGTTTTTTTAAATTATCCAGGTGGGCAGGGTGTGTCCGTCCTCCTACAGAGCCCTCATCAGTGCCTTCTCCTGTCTCACACGCCTTGATGACTTCAGCTGTGAATGGATTGGCTCAGGGTTTTTCTCTGATGTCTTTAAGGTGGGTGGAAATAAGCTGTTACATTCCTTCTAGTCTGTCTTCTGTTGCTCCTTTGGTTTCATTGATTCTTCTCCTCACACATTATCATTAATCTAAGGTTCTTTAACATTAAATGCCCATTTGATTAATATTTTTGCCAATAATCACAATGGAATCCTCCATCTTTCTGTTAAAATTTATGTCATAAGAAGGTAATGCTGTAATAATGCGTGAAACTCTTGAACCTAACATAGTTTTCAATTTGATTTGCTTGGTGAGTCAACGACTCATTGTGGGTTATCTTCATTAACTAGTCTTGCTTTGACATTTTTAGGTCAAGTTAGACGTGACTTAAACACCCCCTCCCCCGACATGTGACCGGAGGTCACATAAGCACTTTTGCTATTGCAAGTTCGGTTGAATCCAGTCAGCAGAGAAATATATTTGTATTTGTTTCTTGTTTGTTATATTTCTAGGACCAATATTTTAACTGG
This sequence comes from Pachypanchax playfairii, assembly GCA_006937955.1. Lineage (NCBI taxonomy): Eukaryota > Metazoa > Chordata > Actinopteri > Cyprinodontiformes > Aplocheilidae > Pachypanchax > Pachypanchax playfairii. Next base: position 5,222,916 of record SSNP01000011.1, on the reverse strand, counting down.
AAATTTTTATGTTTGATTCAGATTTTTAATGTAAAAGAGCTACTAATCTTTAAAATTAAGCTGAATTACACTGTCATAAACAATTGCTTATTTTTATTGATTTGTTAGATGAGACTTGTGTGAAAAGATGTTTATTCAGGAGTTGTGTGTGTATTGACCTGAATATTTCAACATCATAGCATTTATGCAGGACAGACCTGAGATGTTTTATTTGTAGAAGGGTTTGGTCTTTTTCAAATAGTCTGATAAAGTTTAAGTAAGATTTATAAGTTTCTCTGTTTATTTCCCTCCCAATTATTTATCTGTTGAATTATTAATAAGTTGTTAAGGTTCCTGTTTGTCTTGATGTTTTGTGTAAGTTGGAATTCTAGTATCGCTTTACTGCAATAACGTACCATTAAATATGCAGTAAGTTTATTTAACATAAGCATTTAATGGTCTGATGAACTGGTTTGACTTTATTTTTATGTCTTGGGGATGGGCTGAGTGCTAATGTAGTGATGACAGTTGGCAGATAATATTTGAAATGCTTCTTTGTGATTAGTGAAGGCAACTTTAATTGATTTTTATTAGTGTTTGTAAGCCTACGCCTTAAGTGCTTTGTATAATGTATCTCCATTGAGTGTTTGCTGCTGCAGCTGTCAAAAACACTTGTACTGGGCTATAAAAATCCTGGAGCTTGTTCAAAGTGACTCACACAGTAGCTTATAGTTTTGCAGTAGTATTTTTGATACTTTCCATTAAGATCATATCAGTATGTAACATTCATTAACTATGTAATAAATATATAAAACATGGTTATAATATAAATTGGGATTGATTTACCTCTACAACTGTTTAAAGTGTTTATCCTTCTTTAAATTAATCCAAATTTCCTCACAAAAGTCTTTAAGGTTCTTTGATAGAGCACATCATTTATTTAATATGTGTACAGGAGAAGTAAAATAGTAGCTGTAGTAAGATTTTGGGTCATAATAACAGCATTGCTGATACAGTTATTTTCATCCTGCTTTGTTTATTCATGGTTTAAACGGGATAGCATGATCCAAATTGTGTTCAAACTACATAATTATAGTCTCCAGCACAAATACTCCCACCACACTATTAAAGACACATGTAGGTACCATGTCGGTCTCATGGGAAAGTCCTCAGAGTAATGCCTTGTTTCCTGTAAGAAAAGAATCTTGACAGGAATGTAATTAAAAATGAAGGTGAGGATAGTTCACTGTTGAAAAGATTCAAGGAGAATGATCGAAATGAAAAAGTGGTGAAAATAATGAAGATTGAAGCGAAAGAGAGGAAACAGAGAGGGTCAGTCCTCTGGTGGAGAGTCGTGGTGAGAAGTCTGTTGAAGGAAATGAAAATGGGGGGTTTTGATGAGGTTTTTGGTGTCCACTGAGTACAAAGGAAGGCATGGACAAGGACTGGAGAGGAGATGAAGAGGAGTTTGTGGAGAAGAGGCTGCTTGGATCTGTGGATTTAGTGGGGTGGAAAAAAATGGATAAATGGTTTTGAGGAGCTGGACAAAGGGGGGTAGTCTTCCATCAGAGGAGAGCATGCAGAGGTGGGGGAGACATAAGAGAAGGATGGAGAAGAAAGAAATGACTACTACCTCTGCAGGGAATGATTAGGATTGTGCATGCGGGTTTGTTTGAAGCCACATTGTGGAAGAGAAAGAGGGGGATCAGGAACACATGCAAATAGGGGGATGTAAAGAGTGAGGAATTGGGGGTCGGAGGAGGATAGACGGATGTGGGGGAGGAGGCCTGCAGAGGAGTGGCCATCTGTTGTTTCTGCTGTCCTGCGGTGGAGATTGTTGCCTCTTTTAGCAAAGCTCCCTTCTTTGAACTTGAACAGAGAATTTTTTTTCTGCGAATGTGAGATACAGACAAGTAGATACAAGAAACTCTGATCATCTAAACCTAAATCAAAGAACCTTATAACCATATAGATAATAGTTTTAATCCTGTCTACATTTGCAGGTACTGCAGCATGTTAGCAGGACTGTGCATTTGCATCTATTAGTGACTTTTGTTAGCGCTGCCTTGCTGTCAGTTTAGACTGTGTCTGAACAATAGGTTGCACGTTCTGTAGTAAATTATACTTTCTATTTATTATTATTATTGTGGTTGAGTTTAACGAAGATACTAAAAAAGCTACTGTTTTTAAGATGGCACATTTAATTTCTCTGGATACCTCTAAATGACTGGAATGACGATAAAAATGACTTTGACTTGACATAAATCTGCAGTCAAACAAACGGACAGTCTGACAAAGTCCTAATTTTGTTTTGGTTTAGGGTAATAACTACACACCACTTTTTAAAGCCAGAAGTAAAGTAAAGTTTTTTCCACAACCAAGAATGACATTAGCAGCTTTAAAATCTCTCGTTTTATGTACAATATGTATGGAGGGATGAAATTGTTGTGGTGTTAATTCACAAATGTGCAGAAGCTCAAAGAAAAATACAAACGTCAGTGAGCAGCTCTGTTTTGCATGTGTTTTTGTAATCTAGAATAATTTTGTTAGTTAACTTGTCAGGAGTCATGGATAGAGGACGTAGTCAAGCTGCGTTGTCTGTGTCTTGATCTAAATATGTTTCTGTTTCCAGGAAATGAGTTAGCAAGTGTAGGTAGATAAATGTGTCTTTCTGCAGCAGCTCAGTCATTTACTGTGCTACCGTCAGTGGTTTTAGAGGTTGATATTACTATTTGCCTGTGTGTGTTCATGTATCTAAGTGCTAACGTTTGTGAAAATGAGTGTATTTCATTGTGGCTGCTCTGAAACCGTGGTGTGACAACCTATGGTCACCTACTTATTAAAACAAATTACAGGTGTAGGGGTGAACCTACAGAAACACATTGTAGAAGTTAAAACCCTAAGATTGGAATTTAATACATCAAAATTCTTCTGGTTTTTACTTCTTCTGGTTTGTCTGTTGTTTTAGTCTGTGTGAAATGAAAATTTGAGGCTCTAAAGTCTCTGCAGACCCGCTGAGATCCAGTCAACCATAGATCATGATGCCACAGTTAACAATGTGATGGGAACGAAAATGAACTCCTGGCTTCTGGTGCACAATATAAAATTGATTGTATAGTTTTTAAATGGCATGTCATGGCTGGTCAGCTGTGACTGACCTCATTTCACTTGTATGTGTGGTTTTCTTTGTCTGCTTCCTGTGTGATCTCGCTGCATGTGTCAAATATTCATTTTACTTGTTAAATTTGTTTGGCAGGCAAGATCTAAATAATTGTGACTTCAGCTTAAAACCAGTAACTTTAGAGTTAATTCCAAACCTCATACTGATCCAGTTTTTTCAACCACTAGAATTTGCTAAGTATATTTTTATTATGATGTTTTGAAGTGTTTGTCAGTGTGAAGCAACGTGAAGTCTGTCTGTTTTACAGGTACGACATCGAGCTTCAGACCAAGTTATGGCTCTGAAGATGAATAAACTCAGCAGCAACAGAGCTAATATGTTGAGAGAGGTCCAGCTAATGAACCGGCTTTGTCATCCAAACATACTCAGGTTGGAATGATCAGTTTCATCAACTTTTTATTCTAAATTTGTTCTCTGAAGATTTTACAACTTTTAAAACCGATTAATGCAGCTAAAGTAAACATGGTCATGTGATCTACTTAATTATTACATTATGATGCAACATCAGCTGTTTTTATGTACGATTATCTCTGGTGTAAGAAACAAAAAATTTGTAGTGATGTAAGAAATTATACTCGATGAAATTATTTTCATTTCCACATTAATTAATTTACAGATAACTGAAGTTTTTCCATTAATACATATCTGCTTGCACGTGTATATATTTACCTTTATTTCTTGTTGTGTCAGTAGCTCATGAATCTGTGGTTGTGACCTGTTTTCTTTGGGGAGGATGAGAAACTGTATCAAACACAGTCTATTAACAATGGATTTACTATGTTCCACTTCCTGTTAGAGTTTCACTTGATGCCTGGAGGCAGAAATCATGAAGGACCTTTTTGGCCATTAGAGAAAAGCACTGAACTACCATGTCAGCATTTTTGATAATCTAATCGATTGGTTTGATAAAATGGGCAATGAATTCTGCACTAGCCTTTTATAACTTATAACTATTCTGGAGTTTGATAACTTTGTTTTGCAGTTTTTAGATGTTGATTTTGTCAGTAAAATGCTGCAGGATGCTTCTTTGATTAAAGACCTAAAAGCAAAATAAATACTGTTTTGTTTACAAATACATGTTGACTAAACTTAGCAGGCATCATTGGAAGCAGTCGGCTACTGGAACCTTGACCCAACAAGGTGATGGTGCTGCTAATAATATTTCTGCAAACAAATACAGTAAATACATTTTAATCATTTTATTCATCTGTTTCAAGCCTTTAAGTTCTAAATGATTCTAAATGGCTCTTGTTAGTCAACACTGTGAAATACAAAAATGAAGCTGCAATTTAACTGCATTTATTTATTTATTATTGTTCCATGGATGCTAATTATTAGTTATTCTTAGTATATACTAATTATTTATTATTATTCAGTTAGTCCATTATCAGTGAGCCTGTTGTTGTTCCTCTGTGGAAAACACTTGGTCTGAGCTTCTGGCATGAGAGAGTTTGTGTTCCAAACATGCATATACATGCATACATATCTTTGTGAGTGCACACACACATGCACTTATATTTTACAATACCATCTTTGTTGAGCATGCCTTGTGGATTGTGTGTGTCCTTGTGTGAACAAACACACTGTGGAGTCATTGTTTAGTAAAATCCAGCAAGGACCTACAAATTTGACCTTTTCATTGCCTCCAGAGTTATGAGGCCTTCAAAGCAGTTCATGAACAAAGTTTGTACATGTGTTGCTTGTGGAGAAGCACATTGTGCCACTTTGTTGAAGCAGTAAATCAACCTCAGTGTTGTTAACCCATTCAAACCAGAGGTGACCTCTAAGTATTGAAACTGGTTCACTAGTATGTTGCCTTGGGTGTTGATGGTTAAATGTTTACAGCTTAATGGGTGTTAGAGCATATAAAAATAAATACCATCAGGACAGATGAAGGCAGCATTTTTCCATTACTTAAAAAAATTGGTCTTTCATTAAAGGTGATTTTAAAAATCGGGATGGTATGACACTCATAGGGAAATTTACAACTGTTAAACATACTGTTTATGCTTATTGAGTTTGGAAATTGATAGGGAAAACAGTGTTAGAAATGGGAAGAATGCAGGTGAAGCAGCTGAACTGTTATTACTCTCCTGTTAACAGTAAGCACCTGTCGGGTCTTGCCCGCTGGAATTTTATCTGTTTTTCTCTTTCTATTCTTCCTGCTGTCTCTGTTTACTCATTGCAGAACAGTATAACATTTAGCTTTGATATTTGCATATTGGAACTTCTCTGTGACTAAACCAGACAAAATTAAAAGAAACATGTGGGTTTTGTTTTTCAGTCATATTATCTTTTCTGTTCAACAGAAAGTCATTCCTGTATGTCTTTTATCTGTTTCTAGGTTTAAGGGAGTGTGTGTTCATGAAGGCCAGCTTCACGCTTTGACAGAGGTAGGAGAAAATATACACAAACGCCTCCACATTAAAGCTACAGAACAAATTAATGATACCTCGGATCAAAATGTCTCTACTAATGAAAGCCACAGCAGTGGCACAGCAATGTTCTCACTCTTGTTGTGTCTACACTTGACTATAGTTCATGTTCCCACTATTTTTAGGTGAATGTCACGTCATCCATGAACACAACACGCCAGCACAAATGCCTGTAATTGTAGAAAACCAACAGAACTGAATGTTCTTAAGTGTGCATCACACTTCGGCTATGTGTTTGAGTCTGTAAGAGACGGGGAGGAGGGATTAAATACAGATTTATTTTATAATAAGACACAGAGTATATCGCTCTGATTAAACTTTGTCTTCTCCAAATGGGTGAAGAGTAAATTGGGACAAAAAGTATACTAGCGTTGTAAAAATAAGTACTGTCTGACAAAAACCCCTTCTGATTGAAAAGGTAAGTCACACATATATGAGGGGAATTTTTCATCTAAAAAATAAATGGAAGGCTAAAGGATCAAATTTGTTTGTAACAAAATAAATGTAGTTTCCTGTTTTAGTGAGCTGCTGATTCTTTTGTCACTTAAAGTACCAAATGATTTCAGTTTTACTGTTTGTCTTTTTAATAAAGTCAGTATCAAAAGTATAACAGTTTAAAAGATACTACAAATAATACAAGACATATATACATATACAATATACAAAAATATTTTTTTTACTTCATGGGTTTAAAAAGAAAAATTTTTCTTTAAAATAAGAAGAATCTTGAGAGAAAACAAGTGTCAGCAGTATTTAATCACTTCTGTATTTAATTCTAATTTGTTTTATTTAAAAATGTGATTATCATGGACATTCTAGTTTATTTATAGCACAATAAATAAAATTATTAAAAAAAACAAGCAAACTATCGAAAATCAAAGACAACAACTAGAAAGCATTCAGAGTGCGCAGACCTCCTTCATTTAGCTCATTTCCACCATAATGGGATTTACACCTAAAACTAATTCTCCTTTATTCATTTTATTAACATTATTGGGTTGATTAAACATGAAAACATTCCCTTAGCATTGGGAATCACTTTGATATTGTTATTAGTTCAATAGATATTCGTGTTAGATTATATTACAACAATGGAAGGTTTCTTCTGGATCTATCGTCAATACATCAAATATTTCATGAGCTGTATAGATTCAAGCTTTATGGATATGTAGTATCCAGAATCAACATAGTGGTGTGGGATAACCTGGGGTGTTACTAAATTTTCTAGGTAAAAGGAACCATATTTTAATTTGCTTTATATTGCTATAATAAAGTATCCTTCAAAAAAAGACGGGATCCAGACGGTGATCTAGATCATTCTCATATTCAGTATAGGTTAGAAATGGCAGAAGGACCAACAGATTCGATTTAGTCATCTGTAACTTTTTATCACATTTCATGTTATGTAGTTAACTACAAGCTAAACAAGTAAATAAACTTCCACAAAAAGGAGCTAAAAGTTGTATATACAAGCATACATATAATGAATTTTAGATGTGTGAACTTAAATGATGAGTCATAAATGTTGTTTTCTATTAAAAACCAACAAAACTGGGGTAAAAATGACAATGTGCTGCACATTTACTGACATATAAACAGAAATAAAATCATGCTCAGTTCTAATTATTATGTGCACATCCACAAAAAGATAATTGAGTTTAGTTCCTGTTAAATGGTAACATACATATATAAGATGTCAGACAGCGTTGACCCCCAACAACATGCTGCAGAAAGCACACACTGTTAAAGATGCTCCCAGAGTCACACATATGTTCTTAATTATACTGTTGTGCTGCATTTTGAATGGGCTCATTGTAGCCTCATTTAAGACAGAACCCAGCTTTCTTCAATTGTGTACTAGAATGCATCTTCAGAAGTTTACACACATTCAAACACACACAGACACACTGTTGTAGAGTGAATCAGCCCATTGTGAGACACAGATACAGTATAAATTTGCATACACAGACGCTGTGGTAGGTCTCGTTTTCAGTGTAAACAGACCTGATGTGTTGTGTTGGTACCAAACTGAGTGTGGCAGCGATGGTAGCAGGCTTATTTTGTTACCTGAGCCCCCACTGTGACGCTATGCTCAAAGGAAACTTACTGCAGGGCCCCAAATTACACCAAGAGACTCATTAACTGACACACAGATGCATGAAAGTCCACATTATGTGAGACATGCAAATGTAGAAGTGTGCTACCTTTTAACTGTTGTGCAAGTGATGGTGTTAGCAAGAATCTCAAAGACGACAGTACTTTTTAAACTAAATATGCCAGTGTCTGCTTTGTGTGATTGATTTTTCATTGCAAATTCTCATCAGGCACATTTTTTCACTTACTGGCATCAGAATTTCTTCAAGCATTTAGCTTCACAATCTGATTAACCTTTACACCTGACAGTGATCCTCTGAGAGCTCCGGAGAGGTAAAATAATCTGAGGTATGATGTCTTGTTCTGCTTGTGCAGAGCTTCACTTTAATGCACCTTACTACCTCAATCATATTCAGGGGAAACGGTGAGTCATGACCCACGGCAGGATTATTCTACTGTTTGAAGCTGCTTTCAGCAGCAAACAAGGATTCTTTGTTTGAGCCTTTCCAGGGGTCTTAGCCTGACAGATAGTGCAGCAGAGCAGCTTCCACAACATTTATGACCGGGCATATGTTTCTTATTTCCTTTGCTCTCTACATTATTACATCAAGGTTATTATATCACCCAAACCTGAGCTGAGTTGAATGATTACAGAGGTGTATCAGTAACTCCATGCAGTAGGATAATGAAAACTTTTGGAGAAAATTCCATGTTCTGAATGAGCCTTTGTTGTATGAAACTTTATTCTACTTGTATTTGACACAGCAGGTGCATTCTTCTGCTCAGTTTGTGGTAGTTGTGTGACTAAATAATGTCCGGTTGAGATGCTGCCTTCAGGTTCGACACCGAGCTGAGGCCATTTTAAGTGCGCGTTCAGGTTTTCTCCAGGGACTCTGGAGTGTGTGCAGGGTAGACCCTCCTCCTGATTAGGTACCATCTCAGCATCCAGCTGGTAGAGAAAATTGATGGATATTATTATAGAGTTTGTTGTATTACTACTTGGGATTTTCTCAAATCTGTATACATACCCCAGTAGGTCAAGGTAGAAGGCTGGTCATCCTGGTTCTGGTTCTGCTGGTGGTTTCTTTCTATTAAAAGGGAGTTGTTCCTTTCCACTGTCACCAATTCGTTCTGCTCAGGATGTAAGATTGTGTTGAATGATTCGACCCAATGGACTGGTTATTTAGATAGAAAGTTTTAACTAATTGGCATTTCCTAACTTACTGAATCTGATTACTTCTTACAATCGATTGAAATATTTTTCTACAATGAACTAAACAACCTAAACTGATGCTATACAAATAAATAGATTACAAAATTTGAATGGAATAAAGTACATCATTAAATTGAAAAATATTCACGCCTTCATTTGACTTACTGTCAAATATGTTTGCTTCTGCTTTACTTCTTTGACTTCATGAGTTTTTAAACAGTTAAAATGGTTTAATTATGCAGCAATATCTTCTTAAATGTTATTAAAATTCATTCTAATTATTTATACTTGTTGAAACTGTTCAATGTATGAAGCACATGTGACCCAAGGACTAAAAATCAAGTTATGCTTTTCTCTCCATGACTTATAACTTTTTACTTACGTCATATGATTTAGAAAAACAACAACAAAGCAGTGTGGTACATGAGTTCATCCAAAGAGACATGGTTCCATGTTATAGGTGCTATATGTTACTCTATGTCACAGAAATATAACAAGACCTAGTTTTCATTTTGTATTTAAATATCGTCCATTAACCATGAAAAGATTCACAGTCACAAACCCTTATGATTGTGTTTGTAAAATGTATTTTAACGCTGCCTCTTTTCCAGGTCATCAAGATAGTTACAGTTCTATAAATTTGCATTCTGCATGCAACATATCTGGATTGATTTCCTAATCTTTTTGCATCCATTTACATGGCAAGGTCTCCATATAATCTCTATAATATGTCGTTCTTGTTAGTTACATTTAATATTATTGTGGTCTTATAGATGACGTCTTACAGCCCATTCAGATGTTGTAGAGTCTTACTGTGGATTAAAATCCACATAAAAAATCTGAAGTTCAATTCTGTAACTTGCTGTTGAAAGGAACAAGATTACATGACAATTGTTATTAAAGCAACTTGATTTTAAGTTTATTCTTTTTAAAGCAGAAGTAATGATGGTGGAGACCCACTCATGGCACCACCCACTGCCCACCCTTTGCTCTAAATTTGTGCCTGTCAGTAAAACTGAAAACCACAGCTACACCAGAGCATCTCTCTACTCCCTGTCAGCTCTCTCTAGTTAACTACTGTTGCTCATGATTTGTGACATGGGATTAGTGTGTTAGCATGTTTGAAGGTCAGAAAAGATCCTGAGGATCACAGTGATGTACCCTAGATTTTTTTTAACCCACAGAGGTTCTCTTGGCTTATCATTTTTAATCTGTATTACCTCAGACAATCCATATTCATGTATGAGAAAACTGGTATTTTAAGTAGAGTGTCTATCTGAGGTCAAAGCAACCAATACTCAGTCAAATTCTCTAAGAGCCTGTCACATGATCAGTACCTATGTGTTGTTTGACTTGGTTTGTACATTTTAAAGACTTGTGTTAGTAAACCATAATGACTAGTGACCTCTAAAGGCTGCTAGACAGTTGGCAAACATGTGCATTTCCCAGCTCAAACATATATATAATTAAAAATCTAATTGTTTAATATGTATATATTTGAATAAGAAAAGCGAAGTCAGTTCTGATGCCAATAAAATATTTTTTTTATTTGCTTCATCTGTATAGTTGAAAGAATTGTCTACTTCTTGTTGTTTTCAGTCTACTTTCTGCTGTGTTTGCATGTCAACCTTGTGTGAACTGTTTTGTATATATTTCCTTTTCTTCAGTACATCAATGGTGGAAACCTGGAGCAGCTTATTGACAGCAACAAACACCTGAGCTGGCCCACCAGGGTGAAACTAGCCTGTGATATCGCCAGCGGCGTGGCTTACTTACACTCCAAAGGCATATTCCATCGGGACCTCACCTCGAAGGTTGGTTATGGCTAATTGGTTATTAGGAGAGAAACGAAAATAAAATTGCAAATCTGCTCAACAAAAGTATGTCATAATTACCTCAAAAACATCAGAATGGCTCATAGTTTACTTTGGAAACTTCAGTATTGAAGAATGCTGTATTATTATCTTTATATTCAAATTTTTTACATATTAGGATCTAATATAAAAGAATCTGGTCCCGACCAGGTCTGAACATTAAGTTAAAACAACCTCAAATAAAAAATAACTCATATTTCCCATCCAGTAGGTATCATGCACAGACATGTACAAAAAAGCTTGTATACAAATGGAGTTAATATTTAAATGTAAACTGAGACTTATTGGACAAACCTCAGCTATTTCACACAAAGATTTTCCTAAAGTTTTTGTCTATCAGGCTGTTTCATGTCCTGTTTTTGTTGAGACTCACTAAAAACTGCAAGTCTTCTCTCTCTTTTAAACTTAACCGAGGCTCCTTTCTCAAACATAAAAACTGAAATGTTATGCAGAGTTGTGCCTTTATGTGAAATTCAGTATCATCCTGTAAGAGGATACCCAGCTTACATTAAACTGCTGCGGAATGAAGCACCAACTCAGACAGTCTGCCTCTACTGACCAACAACTAAAGCTCGGTAATCTAAAGTAAATTCAGAACAGAGTTGCAAAAACCTAAAGAAAGGATGATGAATTAAATCATAAAGTTGAGTTAATTTATCACACACTGCCTCTGCATCTTAGCTTAGTTTTCCATAAAATTAAAAAAATGACTTAATATAAATGTGTTTTTGTTTGTTTGTTTGTGTCAGGTTGTATTTGTTTTATTTTAAGCCATGAGAAACAACAGTAAACTCATTAAAAGTTAAATTGTGTACACAGCCTGCAGAGTACAGATACCGCAGTTCCTCAAACCACTTAAAATTCAGTTTATTTTAACTTCCCTGATGATGACAAAACCTGTGATGTAGTAGATAGTTTTCAGAACTCCCAAATTATATTCAGCTATAAGAAACAACTCAAAATGTGGAAAGGAGCGACAGGGGTCTAATTGTGCATTTGATCCAAGCACCATAAACACAGTCAGTTATAGAATAAGAGGTATAAATAAACTCTGACTACATGGAACATTAACTTGGAGCTCAGCAGAGAGTCTGGATTCTAGTTTCCAGTCAACTGTTGATTCTGTACAAAGAGTTTGAACTTTATAAACAATGATTGTGAATAGGAAGTACAGTTTTGTCTGATGATGCAAAGCCATGTTATTTATATAGTTTTTATCTCTGTATTGCAACTTCCTCGGGTAACATTTGCATTTCTTTATTCACAGAACTGCTTAATTAAATGTGATGACAATGGCTACACAGCAGTGGTGGGAGACTTTGGCCTGGCAGAGAAGATCCCGACCAACCTGTAAGAAAACTTTAGAGTTTTGATTTTTGTCAGTAGTAAAATAATAACAAGAAGATGATTTAAATAGAAACATATTGGGGTTTTACATTCGGACAGACTCGTATTGCCACCAACAGTTTGTTGAAATCTGTAATGACATTTTTTTTTACGGTCAACGTTTTTGTAATAGTGACACATTATTTTCTGTGAAGGATCTACTTAAAAGAAAGTTTAGAAAATCCCCAGGTGATTCTGCAGTTCTGAATTCAGTCATGAATCTTTAGCTTGTTTCCAGAAAACCTAAAAAAAAGGAGAGTGAATATTAAACAGGTGACTCAAAGTGAAGGATGGCTCTGCCTGATGTGGTTTCAGTGACATGTTGTTCATCTCTCCCCTTGTGGCTTAAAATCCCACAATGTTTTGTTAAAAACTCTTTACGTTCCTTATGTTTATTTAATGGGTGTGACTGTTACTGTTTGGAAGATATAAACTATTAACCTGAAGCATCAGGAAAAAAATTGTCTCTTAAATATCAGATTTAGGTAATTATAATGAATTCCATATATATATTCTGTAGGAAGATTACACCTGATGTTAAGAATTTGACTTTATGGTTTTGTCTTCTCTCGATTTTATGACATTTGCTGTTAAAGAAAACCTTAATGCATTCCTCCTCCTCTTCATCCTCCTCCTCTTCACCCTCCTCTTCCTCCCAGGGTGATTTATTAGCACATAGGCACTGACATTAAAAGCCGCCTCTGCAACTCATACTTTCTTCTTCAGTGTTTAAAATAACAGGGGAATCCTACCAGATCAGGGTTTGAATGTTAACTTCTATCATAAAGCATAAGGAGAAGGGTAGTCTTTTTTTGTTTTCTACGATTCTTTCAGAAGCATCTTATAGTTTATAAAGTGGAAAAAAATTCCAATATATATAAAAGTACTCATTGATATTACTTTTGTATTTTAACATCATTTTAATCTAAACTCTGTGTTTTACCTGTTACAATCTAAATTCAACTGAATAGTTCATTTAGGTAAAACAACAGAGAAGTCTGAAGATTTGATCCTGTAAATGTTTTGTGTTAGTGCTGAAGGAGAAAAGCTTTCAGTGGTTGGTTCCCCGTTCTGGATGGCTCCTGAGGTGCTGAGAGATGAACCCTACAATGAGAAGGTAAAGTCACTTTCCCTCCAGGAATTACACAACTAATGAGATGACTTCAGTTGAAGAGAGAATTAACTACAATATCATTTTAATCAATCTTTTGGAGAAATTATTAGAAAGTCACAATTTGCTTTTGTATCTATTACAATAGATTGTGTGATATTATATTAAGTGTGATGTTCATTTTGAACTCAGTATATTTGTGTTGGATCATTTGCATGATTACCAGGCTGACGTGTTCTCCTATGGAATAATCCTGTGTGAAATCATTGCAAGGATCCAGGCCGACCCTGATTTCCTTCCTCGCACCGAGGTAACCAACTGTTCATCTCCCTTTCACCTCTTCTCTACCTCGTGACCTTCTAATACTCAGTCTACGTGTTTGCAGTGTACACACACTGATCCTGTTAGTGTCTTATAGTTGTCACACAGAAAGGAACAAGGAAGGAACGTTAACATGATTATCATCAACCCCGAGCTCTGAACAGGAGAACATTTATTTTGTTTGTATAGTTATGACTCAAAATAATCACAGAACATAACAGTATTACTTTTTATTTTTTACATTTTGCTTCTAAGAAACCAAACTTCCTTGAAATATTTGAAAGTGGCAGTTTAAACTCAGTCCAGTTACAGACCACTTCATATCTCAGTATGTTTAAACACAAACATTTTAGTAAAGAACCTAATTCTGATTTTTAGGCAGTTTTTTTGTCAGTTTACTGTTTTGTAGGCACATTATTTTCACTTTTTTGAGTTGCAGTTTCCAAAAATCGCAGGTATAAGAGACAGTTTGTCAAAATAAAACAGTATTTCTGCACCAAAAGGGGAGAATCCATGTTGGTGCTGAAATACTGTGTGTATTAAACTTTGTAAACCTCTTCAGGTCGTGCAGCAGGTCTCTAAAGACTCTACGACACTGGAGTAAATAGAAGACGATTTACAAGCTCTGAGGTTTAACAAAGATTCCGTTCCTCTTTAATAAGATCATGTTCAGTGTGTCAGTTGTATTTGCAGCTTTTCTCAGGCTGTTAGAGAAATGAAATATTTGTGATTCAGAATAAAAAATCTAACACTTTTTCAGACAGTCTGTGTTGAAACTGATCCAGTAATGAAATCATTAACAATATTAACTGTTAGGAAGGATCATCCTTTGCATCCTAGTTTAGATTTATCTTTAAGTCAGGCTTAAAAGTAAATCCAAGCTAGAAATAAGTTGGTGGTTATTAGTCTTTTGTAGCCTGCAGGCATATTGGCAGTCAGCACGACAATGTCAGAAGGATTAGTTTGACATTTAACTGGCTTTGGCTGTAGAGTTACACTATGTCAAACATCTAATGAAGCATATCTATATCCGTCTTTATCCCTCTTTTATAATATGAGTTTCCTGTTAGTCTTTCATGTATCATATATCAAACCTCTTCATGTCTCCACCTTGTCCTCCTGAGCAGAACTTTGGCCTGGACTATCACACGTTCCAGCACATGGTTGGAGACTGTCCGCCTGACTTCCTCCAGCTGGCCTTCAACTGCTGCAATGTGAGTCCATCATCCTGCTGTTATATCAGAAGTTCAGGGTTTGTCTCTGATATTAAGCAGCTGCTGGTCACTTATGGGGAAACTGAGCAGAGGACAAGCATACACCAGTTTATTTCACATCTTATAATATGTAAAACTTTAGTTCTTTAGTTTTAACTAAATAACTTACTTTTCTCAGTGGGTTATTTTTTGGGGGAAGGGCCTGGATTTATTTTGTTGCCCTGTTTAAGAAATAAAGGAACAATCTGATTAAATGATTAAGATTGAGCTTTTAATGGAGGGGGGTCTACTTTTTGTAATCTAGACCACATACTTTTCAGACTCATGTAAGTGGTCTAAAATTATTTTGTAGTAACGTTGTAAATATTTAAATAATTCTACTTCCTGTTTTTCTTCTCCCACTGATTCATCATTTGACTGAAGCTGTCGAGTTTCTTCAGTTCCTTCTGTGGTTGAGTTTAATTACACCCACAGAGGATCAGGGCATTAAAGATCTTCAGGCTCCCTACTGATTGATCCTATATAGACTCTTTTATCGCTTCTCATCCTTGTCTGTTGTCTTGCTTTTATCATCCCTGTCTCTCTCATCCGACTTCCTTTTTTTTAATTTGAAATTATGTGAAACGTGTTTGTTGGTCTCGTGTTTTTACAAATCAACAGTCTCATCTGCATCATCTGAGTTATCACTTGGCTCTAAAATCAAAATTGTTTATCATAATAGTAAAAATAAACATTTTCACAGCTTGTTTGTTCTGCCATGACAATCGTACACAAATACATTTTATATAATTCATCTTTAGGGTTTTAATTGAGGGCTGTTCAGTGGACAGACCACTTTATTACTGTCTTTAGTTTTTACTTCTCATGTCATATGTGGTTGTTACCAAAGATAAAAACTGTGACGGCTGCATATTTAGCACATTTAAGCTACAAGCCACATTCACACAAACATTGTCACACTGATCAGCTGAAAGGAGGAAACCGATTCTGTGTCATCCCCGAAAACACAGAGGACAGCGCTGACAGCTCGTCTTCCTCCTGAACCTCCTGCTGTCAGATAAAAAACAAACTTTAAGTTTCAAAACTGTAAATACAACATTATATCTTATATTTTAGTCAGTCGTTATCTAAACCTGCTTGTTCCTGTTCAGGGTTGGGGTGGGGGGACTGATGTCTACTTCCAGCAGTCACTGGGTTAGAGTCAGGGTTACACCTGGACAAGTCACCTGTCCATCACAGGGTGTCTTATATTTCATAAATTATCTATTGAAATGTTATTTTTCTATACAATGAATAAATATCAGGAGTTAATCCTTCAGCTGGAAGGAGGACAGGTAGGACAAACCTTTGTCCAGCTTTAAACACACATTTAAAAAATCCAATATATTTCAGTCGTTACTTTTCTTCCTCCATTTATTTGCTATGAAATCAGCATTTGTTGTGACTGTGGTTACTCACCACTCCCTCTTTTTGTTGTTAATAATTCTTGATATTTCCTGCGTATTTTACCCTGTTGAATTTGTCTAATGTTGCTAAATTAAGATAGAAGTAGGTTTTATCTGACAGTCTGACGTTACTTCATATATCCATCAAGTCTCTGTTATTTTTATATCTTTTTGTCTTTCCTACAGATGGATCCTAAACTCCGTCCGTCGTTCACAGACATTGTCAGACACCTGGAGGAGATTATCGTTCGTCTTAAAGTTGTAGAGATGGAGCATGAGTGCAGCTCAGACAACGAAAAGAAAACCATACCCAAAGGTACAGCAGTGCACACTTACACGCAGCTTCTGCAGCTTACAGCCAATTAAAGTCACTTCCCTTTGTTTAAAAGACGATGCTTGTAAATTCCTGTGGAACAATGAGATGCTTTAATCCAGAAAAGGCAACAGAAAGGATTTAATGTTGTCATCCTGCCCCCTTTAGTCAAGTCCCGCTAGCGTCTCCGTCCTCTCATCACAACACATCCTGTGTAAATACCATGTTTATGCAGGAAACCTTTTACACTCTCCTCACTAAACTTACATGCAGGTTTCCAGGGTAACGTCTGTTTTTACGACCTTATAATCTGTTAGTGAACTTCAGTCTTTCATCAAAGACATTTTTTGATGAAAACAAAGTTTTCATTTGCCTGAATCCTCTTCGTATGGATTTAGATCAATATTCCTATTGTGAGACACTTGATCTCTGCAGGTCAAAGTTTCACTTCTAAATGCAGTTCAACGTTTGGCTGCCGGCGGGTCTCACCAGCTCGGAGTCAGCAGACTGTTGTTTTTGTTGACGAGAGCCAAAACACCTCCTTTTCTGTTAGACACATGACGCCAACGTGAGCAAAGACAGTGTTTCTTCGTGCGATGTTTGGCTGTAAATCTTAGTGACAGTAATAATATGTATATATATATAAAGATTTGTCATTGCTGTGTGGAAAACATGGCTGGGATTTGACTTCTCTCACTTCTCATCAGCTGTTGATTGTTACGTCAGAGTTGTTTCCTCCCTCTTCTTCTCTCTGTCCTCCTCTTGTTGCTGAAAACATCAGCGTTCATGAGGTCATGAACCCTCGTAGCAGGAAGTGTTTATAACTTAATCTTGTCAAGTATTTGATGATAGACATTTTGTGTTCTTGTAAGTAAAGTGGGCATCTTACAGAAATACAGTGACACACTGACAGGATGCTCTCCTCCTTTCATCTTTGGATGCACATTCAATTTCCAGCTTCTGTTTTCAATTTTGTTTCTGAACCATGTGACCAATCAGTGGAAAGACTTTTCATTTCAACCTCCTACTCAGAATTATTGAGTGGATTTTTTTTTCTTTTTCTGTTTCTACAAATTTGCCTTTTTAATGAATGCTGGTTATATTTCTTGTGACAAGCGTCTCAAGATCCTGCAGCTACAATTAGAGTTTATACTGTGCTGCCACCTAGTGGTCATATAAATATCTCCTTTATATTTTCTGTGACAGTTTAACAGTCTGTGTGCCATTAGAATGTTTTATTTGATATAATTCATATAAAAATCTGTCATTTCACTTTATTCTAGGTGAGAAGATCCAAGGTTTTAAGCGACTGAACCCTCTTGGCTGCCAAAATGATAAAATCCCTCCCAAATCTCCCCGACCCAGACGAAACATCTGGCTCAGCCGCAGCCAATCAGACATCTTCTCCTGCAAGCCAGGAAGAAAAATCAATGTCCAGGACCCTTATTACAACCCCCCCACCTCTCAGAGAACCCTTAAAACTCGCAAGATCAATCCTTTTACTGCTCGAGAGGATCTGTGTGGGGGAAAGATCAAGTTTTATGACGTTCCCAGCAAGTCGGTCTTCTCTCTGGTGTTTGACCTCCACTCACCTCCAGGCAGTGTGTTCAGTAACCAGCTGTCTGCTCATGGACCCGGAGGATCTCAGCAGGAAGCATCTTTTTACTGGCAGCAGCTACCAGGGAGACAGTGTCACTCCTTACCGGTGTCCCCCCAACTGCCCCGCTCCGAAATGTTCCACCTGGCTGCTGCTGTAAGCTCCAACAACAACGGTTCTGTTACCTGTCCGTCCAGTCAGCTGTCCGTCACTCTTCCAGGTAATCTCACTGTTAAAGGACGAGTCAAAGAGATTTTATCAAAAGTATTTAGTATTTCACTTTGTGAACAGGATTTAGTCTCAGATTTATTTAAAGTTATGAAATGTCATAATTACAGAAGAAGATGTGAACAGCTGAACAACTATCTGAAAGTCGCATCTTTTATTTTGAAATGATTATTTAAAAGAGAAGGAATAAAGAAACCAAGAAATAGAATAATGCATCAAACAGATATGTAATTCTTTAGAAAAATTTTATCATGTTTTGGTAATAAATAATCGGAGCGTTTGGCTGTTCCACTGATCTGTGAATCCCTTACAAAGTTTGGCTAGACGTCATGTTTCCTGCTTGGAAAATATAAACGTAGACAGCTGTTTTTACTGATACCAGCTGTACAACATAACCTCAGAGTTCCACTCTCTGCTTTCACTCGTGTCAGCTGTTGTTTTTCTGCTACAACTCACTGTCAATAAGAATTTTCTCCAAAGATACAGCAGAGTTCAGTATGAAAACCAACAGCATAAAATGTTTAGTTTAATACATAAGTTAATATATGCAAAAGCTTCTATTTCATCTTTAATAGTGGACAGAAAACTTTCTAACATCTGATTTTTGTCTGAAGTTGGTTTGATCCTCGAGTTCTGTTACAAACAACTCCACTGTAGTTTCAGTTGTTCCTTAGCTGTGGCTCAAATCAACAGGGATATAATCAAAACTCGGGGATGCAAGACTGGTCACAGCTTTTTTTTTTTTTAATAATCACACATTTTCTGGCTGTAGCATCACACATGAAGGCTGTTTAAGTGACGACACCCACCTGTAGGTGCTGCAGTGCATCAGTTTTTACCTGCAGCTGACTCGGTCTCTGGTCTCTCTGAAAGCCGTGCTGGTCTGAACTGTGATGCAGTGTGATTATAACCCTTGTTGCTGTATTAGCTCCCAGCCTATAAAAGTGAATGTACCTTCAGATTATGTGCATTTCCAACTCAGAATACTGAGATGATATCATCGACTTGTGCAAGTGAAAAACCGGGACGTTACCAGAACTCTATCAGTATAAACTCTCTTTCTGTTCCTCTCAGCTACAAACTCCAAGTCCGATTCAGGGTCGATATTAAACGACGTCCGACAGAGAGCGGTGCTGTGCGGCTGGGCCAAGAAATACGTGGTAGTTGAGATCCCACCTTTCTGCAGGCGGAGAAGAGAGGAGGACGGTGAAGGTGAGGTTGAGGGGCGGATGGAGGAGACGAGCGGGGAGAGCTGGTCTCCGATGCTCACCAGCAGTGAAACGGACAGCGGAGAGGCGATGGACTGCTCCAGCAGCCGAGAGGAGGAGGAGAAACACGAGAGAGGGACACGCACCTGCCCCGTCACGCAGAGGACACTGACTTGTGAGGATACAGAGAATTAAATATTGGAAAATCATAGACGAGACACTTGAGTATTTATTCATCGTTCAAGTGAATGTATCACATTTTGAATAAATAATTAATTTTAATGAAACATTTTCAAAGCTATCAACCAGATGTGACTCTTTCCAGTTAGCACAAAAAGCTCCTCACTCTGCAAAAAGTGTATTTTCTGAAACAAAATTGTTTATATTTAATATTAAGATGTAGATTTATTTCGTTAAAGCTGTCGTGTTGGTCTCGTCCCTTGTGTTGTGTGTGAACTGAAACATCCGAAGCGTTTTGTTTTCATTTTAAAACATGATTATACTAAATAAAAAAAAACAGAATATTTCTGATTAACAAGATCTTGCACTGATAAACAAATCTTTTAAAACCTGTATGTGAAAATAACTCCAGATAAATGCTCAATTTTGGAACCTAAAATGAAAAAAGGCAGCGGTGGAACATAATGAATTTTCCACTAAAATCACTGGCAGCTCTGCCTTTAACTAAGTGACAGGGATTATTAAAGACAATTAAAATATTTGTCCAGTCAGATCAGATTAAATCTTATTTATGATACTTAAACCTTTTATGGTGTTAATAAAACCTCTTTCAGACACTCAAACCAACGGCATCGAGATGCTTGAGGTTCATTTCATTTGATCGGTCAACGCTTGAATTTCATGTGTCAAAATTTTCAAGAAAACTGCCACAATAAAGTCAATACTCGGATTACTTATTATAATCAATAATCCCCTTAAAATGCTTCCTAAAGATGAAAAAATGTTAAATATAGTCAGAAAATGATGATTGACAGCCAGAACAGAGACATGATTTTAAAACAGTGTTATAAAACTGATCGATTTCCACTCAGACTTCATTACAGATTGTTACCGTGAGCGTGTTATGTTTAGGATTCGGTTTAATGTCAGTTAAACGACACAAACTGGTGGGATTTATTTGGTTTTCTGTTCTGAAAGCAGAGAACATGCTCAGTATTTTATCGGTCCAGTTTTATGGAGTCCATTAACAGGTTTTTCTTTAGAAACGCCTCCAGATGTTCGCTACACTTCACTGTCTGAAATAAACCAGCTGTTGCAGGATGTTAAGTTTCTTACTGAGTGTTAAAATGTTTGTAAAAGAGTTTTCAGTGTAAAAACTAAACAGACTGAGTTTTATTTCATTGCTGCGGCGCTTCTTCCAGCTGCTTTACGAATCGTCTGCAGGAACGTTGACGTACATTTAAAAGCTTCTATCACTACTTTTCTATGCAACTTTTATCTCGTAGTTTTACAGAATAAAGGATCTAATTTGATATTTAAGGAAACATTTAATGTCTTACTCTTTGTATATTTGTGTAAAAAGTTTGTGTTACTTTGCTTGTTGAATACAGATTGTTTTTTTTTCTGATCAAATAACAAACATTTCCCTCAGTTTTCCATGTGTTTGTTTTTTTTTCTGTGTTCTAAACTTTAGAAAACAAGCCAATATTTATGGATGTTTACCTGAACAAGCTGGTGGCTTCTGAAGATGTGCAGTCACATGACCACATAAGAACACACCTTGGCAGACTCAGAGTGATCTGATCTGAACACTGCCAGACAGCCAGGTCTCGTTTCCTGAATCAGATTAAATGATTAGATATGAATCTGCTCCATCCTGCTGTCAGCACATGGTTCTGTTGGATCACATGACCAGAGGTAGATCTACTGATTGGTCGGCTGTCAGCAAACAAAACCACAATGTTGTTCTGCATACATTTCTTCATGTTAATAAAAGCTATTTATTTCAGTTAAGCAATTTTGTTTTATTTTTTTTTATATAAAATACAATAAGTAAATTATTCATATCAGTCTAAATCTACATATGACACGCTAAAAGAAAAGTCCACATTTGGTCCTCCAATGAAACGAGTTAGAAAAAGGATCTTTCAGTTTAAAGTTGGTTTCTTTTTGATGTGACAAACATCTGGAGTGACTGAAAGCGGCGGTGGCGGTCTGAAGTCTTTGTGACACTTTTCGTTAGAAACTGGTTTAAATATAAAATCCTTTCAGTCTTTTTTCATTTAAACTTTTACAGTTTTAACTAAAACAAACAAACAAACACATGCACATGGCTCTGAAGATGTTTGTTATTGTAGAGTTTAAGTTCAATAACTGTTCAAATGACACTCGATCACATTTTATCACAAAGTTACACAATCGACCAACAACAAAAAGATCCTGATACTTGAATTTCTTCATGAAGAATCTCGTGTTTCTGCTGAACAAACGCAGGCGTACCGAGTATTTAATGTGTTGTTTTCTGGTGCGATTTGAGGCTAGAGCGCTGGGTGAAGCACTTCCCACACAGTGAACACTCGTATGGCTTCTCCCCGCTGTGGACCACCGCGTGTCTGATCAGGTTGCACTGCTTGGTGAAGCTGCGGCCGCACTGCGCGCAGGTGAACGGCTTCTCGCCCGTGTGACTCCTCAGGTGCTCTTTGAGTTGACTGAACCTCATGAAGTTTTTGTCACAGTATGTGCAGCTGAACCTCTTCTCACCGAGGCCGGACCTCCAGGGCGTCCTCGTCCTCCTCATCAGGCCAAAGTTGCTGCGGCTTTGCCAGCAGAGGGAGGCGGTGGGGTTCGTTATCGTCGCATCACATCCTGTGTGATGCGTCTCCTCTCTGCACTGATGCTGGGATTGTTGTGGGTCTAAATTCATAGATTTAAAAACATTCTGCCCTTCATCGGTTTGCGGTTTCCTACATCCAAATGTTCGTGCTCGTCTCTTCGCTCTCGCTGCGCTCAGGAGCACAGAATGAGATTTACCCACACAGTGAGTTTTAGGCTCCATAAACTCATAATGTAAACTGGTTTGAGATGCAAACACAGGCGAGAACTGCTGAGTTAGTTGTCCCTCGTTGGAGATCCTAACATCACCGTCCTCTCTGGACAGACTGGACGACCACAGCGGCGCTTCAGCTTCTTCTGTCACAAAGGCGTGGACTGAACCGAGCGGGGCTGCGTTCTCACTGGGTTCTTCCTCCACCTTGTGCTTCATCACCAGTTCTGCCTCGTTTAGGTTTCTGCTTAGCTGCTGCTCTGAGAAGGTGCTGCCGCCGTCTGCTGGGGAAACCTGAGATTCAGGGTCTGAAGCTGCGCAGTAAGTTTCCAGAAAGTTCTCAGTCTGGGTCGATTCTGTGGCACTGAAACATGGCAGCTGCTCAGCTCCAGAGACTGAAGATAGAAAAAGAACCACTTGTTATCTGAAAAACGATCTTTTTAAGCTTGATATGTTCTTAATAATCAAATCCAACCTCAACCTTTTAGCTCAGCTTGAGATTTACCTCAAAACACCAGGAAGTGTCAGATTCTCCCAGATGCTGCAGCAATAATATAATTTACAACCAACATAAGATAATCCTTAACCAACACATCTGGAAAATAAATCCAGGATCCAACTGATCAGTTTAGAGGCCTGAAACCTTGTTCTTATCAAACACTAAAGAACATCATGAGGAACATGATCAGAAGTCTTTTACAGGTCTACAAGACTCCAAGTGAGAGTAAAGACCTGCTTCATGAATGATGCTGCATCAAAACCTGATTCAAAGATCAGCGTGTGTATAAACTTTTGTATATTTGTAATGAAGGTGTGCGTTTACACTCACTCTGTTTGCCGTGTGGGTTGTTCCTCCACGTCTCCTCCTCTTCATGCTCCTCCTTGATCGGTATGTTGTCAGCTTCATAAGCAAGTTTTGTGACCTCACACTGCAATCACACACACCCACACAGGTTACACAGGACAAAAACTTGGATTTTGCAGTTGTGTCACACTTGAACTGACACACTGATTTATCCACAGCTGGATGAAACATCAGCATGAAAATGACACAGTAAAACAATTTAAACTAAATTAAATGCACCTTTTTCAGTTTTTGAGGGAATGTCAGGGCTGGAATGACAAACTTAGAGACCAAATTATCGGAAAAATACCGCAGAACATCAGAGCTGTGATGGTTTAGACCTCATGTTGGTCTAAATGTAAAGTTTTTGTATTATCTGCTTAAAAAGGTTCAAACTAAGCAAGTTGTTGATGAAAAATAGGTGTAATAAACAACTAAAATGATGAAACAGAGTTTATACCTGCTGGCGTTTGTTTGGAGACTCATCTTCTGTCTGTCTGTCCCAAACTGGACTGTTCAAATCTTTGAATGAAGAATCCTCTTCTGCAGGTGTATTACAACCTACAAAAGAAGATTTAAACAAAAAGTAGTTAAATATTTTGTGTGTTTTAATAACTTGTGTTCAGACCTCCTTTACCTCTCCTCCTTCTCCTCTTCCTCAGCTCTGCCTCCATCACTTCACACTTGCTCTTCAGCAGCTCGATGTCCTTCCGGCTCTGGCTCAGCTCCAACCGGAGAACCGCGCAGCTGTCATCCACACGCCGGTTGATCTCCGCCACAGCTGCCTGGGCCAGAACCTCCATGACGGACAACAGCTGGTTCTGGAAGCAGCTGCTCTCCATGATTCACCTGTAAACAAAATAAATACACTTGAGTGTGTTGTGTCTTATTAACGGCTTCAAATAATCGGTCAGAATAAGTTTTAAGGTTTAAATCCGGGTTTAATCCGGTTTAAAGCGGCTATGTGTGTTTTCAGCTCCTCTTATCACGGACAGAAACAGAAGAGGGTCATTCGTTTTAAGTACCTTTTTCGGTTTGCACGAGCGAATTCAGTTGATTTAGAGGATTTTCTTTGATAATAAATGACCGTTTGTTATATTATTTTAAAAATACCTTTCACACACATCAAATTTAAGTTCCAAAATGTTTAGGCGCATTTAAAAACGTCACTTAGCTTCATTTTCAAAACAAAAGGAGTGTCCCTTAAATATGACGTTTATACGTTACCGTAAGTATCAGTTTACATGCGCACTATGACGTCGTGTAATTTTTCAGGACAAATTTGGATTTAAAAATTATTTACACGAATTGATTTTATAAATCGTTAAGCTCGTGGCTTTTTTTAATTAAACATGTAACTTAAAGTTTTATTATTTTACTTTGTTGTTAATTGTCTAATTAAGAAGGAATAAAAAAGCATAAAAAAAAACTAAAAAATAGCTAATAATACAGTAACATTATTTTTTTGAAATAAATCAATTTAAACTAAATTGAGCCTCAAAGACCAGAAAAACCTACAATAGATTTCTTATCTGCCATTGTATTTTGAGCATTTAGGTAAAAATTATTTTTAACTCATAAAAAATGAAATTGTCATTTCAAAACTCAGACTTGACAACCTCATGACGAAATACTTAAGGTTTGAAAGTTATTGCAATTCAAATTTGTTAATAATATCAACAATTTCCTTTGCAATATAATATATAGATATCTATCAGCATACAGCTGTTATTACCAAACAAACAGCTGGATTTCCACATCTTGCATCTATAACATCTATAAATGAATCTAAGTATTTTCTGTCCCTGTTTAACGCATATTTAGGAGTTTTCTGTCAACAGTTTTTCATTTTATTAAAGAAATCAGTGAAATTCTGTGTCATGTCAGGAAAAGCACATACATTCATGCACAGGAAGTTAAAAACTACATCAAAACTACGTACAAGTTAAACATTTACAGAACACGTTTACATGAGATCAGAGCTCTTCACAGCTGTTTTCTAACTCACTGTTTCACAGAAAATCTGTTGTATAAACATTATATGAAACTTCATGAACTTTTTACCACGTTTTTATTTATTTATATATACTGTAGCTTTGTGTGCTGCTCGTTTTAATAACTAATATTGATATTTACCATGAAAGAAGAGCTGGAGTTATGAAACGGGCTCATGTTGGCTGCCTTTGTGTTTCTCATTCTGTACAGATCTACTTCTCCCTATCAGGGTGAGTAAATCAAATGGAGCCTGGACAACAAAGAGACAAACATTGTACATAAAGGGAAATAGATATTCTGTACAGATATATTGAACTGATTTCCCTACTCAGTCACAGAGGCGGAGGAACTGCGAGTTACATGCAAAGAGAAAGCGCTAGAGACAGAGACACTCAGGAAGTTAACAGGGGAAGTTTAGTGGTTTTTTGCGTCATCGTTTTATGCTGCTTCTTGTGTGTGCCGTTGCAGAGTGAAGGTAGGAACACTTCAATTCGCTTTTTAACTTATTTCCTCATGTTTTAATCCTCAAACTCCTTTTTTTAAAAAGGTAGAGGTTTATAAAGGGATGGGTGGATCATGGGAGAGAAATAGCAGGTGTCAGGAAGATGGAGAAGGTGGGGGGAGGACTTTGAATGTCTGCCGGAGTTTGTATTTTCAAGCTTGACTTCCGCTACGATGAGAACAGGCCTGCGATGGCCGTGACATGTGGACAGGAGGGCAAACAAGGCCTGTAATGAACACAGGAGCTGAGATTGGAGGTCTCAGTTGGTTCAGCACCTCAAAGATACTCCTACATATGTCAAGAGTGATCAATCAGAAGTCTATTTCACTGTATAGGAGAAAAACAAGATTAAGGGTGTGGCCTGTTATTCGAAAATAAATTGAGTTCATCAGGGGGAAGTGGAAAGCCACATATGCACACTAAGGATTGACTGAAATTGTTTGATTTTGCATGGATAGTTATTTGCAACCTGAAGCTGCTGTTGTTTGCATGAACGACACATTTTTATATCTGCATTCGTAGGGCCAAAGACCAAAACGTGTCTTAGAACTTCAGCAATGCTGCTCAAGAAGGAAGCGAAGGTGACAGAAGCAACAGCACGGTCAAACCTCTGAAATGTGCAGCACCTCCACAGAGGAGTCACGTTAACCGAGTTGGTGAGCACATCCAGCAGAGGCAGTCACTGAAAAGCTGACGGTCAGAAACGAGCAGAGTGGCTCTGAATGTGAGGAGGAAACAGCAGGAAGGAAGAGATGAGGAGGGTTCGAAGAAAAGGAGGCAACAAAGAGAAGGTGTTTGGATGTGATCTGCTGGAGCATCTGACCGCCTCCTGTCAGGAGAGTAAGTAAACAACCCTCACTGTCCTTTTCATGTTAAACATGTTGTAATAATCACACACATGTACATCTGGATTCTCCCTCTGTGTGGATCTGAACTCAGTTTCTGTGGAAAGACTTTCAAAGTGGTTTTATCCATAGTTCATCAGTTCAGCTGCTTTCTCCCTTATTTTGATTTTCAAAAGAATTATTTTTTTATTCCTAAAACTATTCAAATCTCTAAGAATCATTTAGACATTTAAAAAGTTCCTAAACTCAAGAGATAAACCAGAGTTCACTTTCATGGATCTTTAAACAGTTTGTCACCAACATCCTGCCTCAAACATTTACTTTATTCTTGTTTCTTCAGTCAAACAGTTTTATAAATAAAAACAAACATTTTATTAACAAGTTGATTCACAAAAAGTTTTTAGGTGAAAGTAAAAACACCAAAGATGTTCAACTAAGGAATGATGCATCTCTCCGGTCCCGTGTCTTGGTCCTTCAACAGATGTTTCCCTGTTTCTCACCTCCACTCTGCTCTCACAATGTTACAAGAACCCGAGAAACCAGAAGAACTGTTGATCAAGAACATTTGAAATGATTATAGGAACATTTGTGTTCTTGACAGAATAGATAGATAGATAGATAGATAGATAGATAGATAGATAGATAGATAGATAGATAGATAGATAGATAGATAGATAGATAGATAGATAGATAGATAGATAGATAGATAGATAGATAGATAGATAGATAGATAGATAGATAGATGGATATCAACTATCACACTAATGATCTGCTGGAGAGAAAATCTGCAGAAACACAAACAAAACAATGTTATAATTTCCTCATATTAAATTAGTTTCCATGACTTTTACGAACCATCTTTATCTTCTCAGAATGATTCTTATTAATTGATAAATGATCCCATATTGTCCCACACAAACGCTCTACGTACCAAAGCTGATTGGTTGGACTCTGGTATCACATAAACTCATTTTCAATATATATATCTAATATTTTGTTTGTAACAATATAATTTATTAACATATTTCCTACAGTTCCATTGGTGCTACGATGCTGCTGTGAGTTTGTCGAACATCATGGAATCGTTGATGGAATCTACAGATTGTCTGGAGTCTCGTCCAACATCCAGAAGCTAAGGTCAGTGTGTGTGTGTGTGTGTGTGTGCGGCTCTTTTACTCCAATTCTGTAATGTTGAATCCAGATTTGTGTGTTTAATCTGAAATGAATCTGTTTACATGCAACCAGGAGTGAGTTTGAGAGTGACGGGAGTCCAGATCTGAACAAAGATGTGTACCTGCAGGACATCCACTGTGTTAGTTCTTTATGTAAAGCTTATTTCAGAGAGCTTCCCAACCCGCTGCTCACCTACCAGCTGTATGACAAGTTCGCTGTAAGTATCACAGATTCGGCTCTCTGAGGTTTCAACACTCTGAAACATCAGCTCCAAAAAAAGTGGAACAAATTATGATTCTTGTTTAGAAATCAGCTGATTAAAAAAAAAGAAATATACCGTCATCTCAGAAACTAATGGAGCAGTAAGACCAGTATCTGTGAAAACAGCTGGGTTTGACATCAAAGATGATGATGTAACAAGAAATCAGCACATCAACTTTCATTTCTTCTTATTAACACGTCGATTTGTTGCACATCAGCAGCTTTGTTTGTAAGTCAATAACAACATATAGACGAGCCAAATGACAGAAAAAATAGAGTTTAAAAGTTCATATTTCACGTTTCCTTGACTTTCATCAACTCTCACACATAAACAGACATCACCAAACGATTGTATTCTTCTTCTCTGATGTGGTTTCAGCTTTTCTCTGCAGCATCTTTCACTTGATTTGGGTTTAAATCTGGACACAGACAGTTTAAATGATTGTTTATTAGAATGTTGTAGCTGGAACTGGCAGTGGTAGTAGGTAAAGCTTGATAAAGAACTGCTTATAATAAGGAATAAAATCCTTTATTCCAACAAATGTGTTTCTGCAGGAGGCGGTCGCCATCCAGCTGGAGGAGGAGCGGCTGGTAAAGATCAAAGATGTTCTGAAGGAACTGCCGGCTCCACATTACAGGTACAAACTTCTGCTTCTGAATAAAAGTGATTGTCGCTATTTTGCTACAGATTAAATATATTAAATAAACAATAATGTTAAATTATTTTAGATCAAAACTTTGGACAGAACATCCACCGTTTCAGAACCTTGAGTTCGTTTTGTTACTGATACGAGGTTTATTCTCTCAGGAAACTCTGTGGTTCAGAATGAACTTAACTTTTATACAGGAAGTCTGGGGGTTTCTGTAAAAAGTACTTTAAATTAAAACTATTGTTTTATGTTCATGTACATAGACATTTGCTCATTTATGGTAGTAAAACACATCGTACTGAAATTTTCATTTAAAAAATCCCATTAATGATCATTTTTTGATTAAAAAAACATTTTTGGGTGAAGTTTTATCTCTCGGGTATTTTAGTTTGTCAGAAATGAACTGAAAGTTGAAAAAAAGGAAACCAAACTCACACAAACAGCACGGTGGGATTAACAACCAAAAATAGAGATTTCTCAACATTCACTCTGACTTTTAGAAAACTAATGAATGCAATTCAACAAAATTCATCTCAATAAATATATTGTATGTATAATATATTGTTTTTGTAAATAAAAAATGTAATATGACTTATAATTTTGGCTTAGAGATGGAGGTACTGAAAGAAAACTGATAAAACTAAACTCTGACAGAGACTTAAAAACGACAGAATAACAGGGACAACAAGGGGGGGGAGCAAAACCACAAGAACCAGAGCAGCAGATCAGGTGACTGCTGAATGAGATCCAGGTGAGTTTATGTGCAACAGGTAGGAGGAACCAAACTAAGAAGACTGAGCAGATCAAAGGCAACAAACCAAATCCAAAAAGCTGACACCACAATGTGTCACATATTATATATTTTGAATGAAAAACTTTGTTTATAATCATTTTCCTTCTTTTTGAGAAAAAAATCATCAAAATATTGAGTTGAAGAATTCAACCAAAATTAAACCAATTAATTTTCTGAAGTTATGAAAGATAAATCTTTAAAAGTGGAAACTCATGAGATAAAAGTCCGTTTTAATGGGTTTTAATGACTCTAGATTTAAAAATAAGCAGCTGTTTATTGACATTTTTCCATTTTAAAATGTGAAACTTATTATTTTTTTGGTGTTTCAGGACTTTGCAGTATCTGATGCTTCATCTTGTCAGAATGGCGTCACATTCATCAGAAACCAACATGCATGCGAGGAACCTGGCCATCGTCTGGGCCCCCAATCTACTCAGGTCAGCTGATGTCACACTCACCTGACTTGTTTACCTGCTGCTGTTGCAGGAAAATGTTTAAACAGTTTGAACAATATCGTCTCTGCACTTGAAATCTTATTTCTGACTTGTAACCTGCTTAGAATGAAATCCTCTGCAGCGTAAAAAATGGAAATTTAAGAATTTTTAAGTGTAAAATTGTAGATTTTTATTAGTTTTGATGTGTGAAATATTCTGATCTGAGGTTATACATTTTCTTTAACTTCTATTTAGTTTTTAAAATGTTCAAATCTTATCTTTGCTTTTACTACCATTCTGTTTCACGTATCTTCTTCTGCCTTATTTGTTCTCATGTAAAGTTGTGTTCTTCATCCTTCACAATAAAATGAATTTAATGATAAACATATTTAGGTCGAAGGACATCGAGGCGTCTGGGTTTAACGGTACAGCAGCTTTCATGGAGGTTCGGGTTCAGTCCATAGTTGTGGAGTTCATCCTCACACATGTTCCTCAGCTGTTTCCTCAAGAAGGTTAGAACACACACACAAATACACCCACCCACTCACACACACTCACCTTATCCGTCTCACCCGTTTCTTCTACCTCATTCAGGTGTAACCGCTGAGAGAAGGAAGTCCCTCCCCTCTCCATCAGCGTTACCCACTCCAGAGTTTGCATTTTTCAAATCCTCTCAGCCGAACTTTGGGAACATCAGTCCAGGAGATGGACCCCTCCCAATAAGACCCTACCATGCTATCATAGAAGGCACAGACAAGTGAGTGGATCAGATTCTGATCGGAGGTTTTCTTTCAGTTCTGAACCCCTGCATACATAGTTAGATCCAGGTGAATCTTTTGATGGAATTCAGACAATTATTTCTATATTTTTGTCCCACCTCAGGAGGAAAGGATCGCTGAAAGGCAGGAAGTGGATGTCCATTTTCAACATCAAAGAGCGATTCCCCGACCCACGAAAGAAGCACAAGCAGTCATCAAAGGGTACAAGATCCAGTTTTGGAAATCAGTTACTCTGTTTAGTTTAATTTTTGTCATTAATCTGATCTTTTATTCACTCATAAATCTTATAAGGTTATTTTTGTTGCTTGTTATGTCAGAAAAAGAGAGGACTTCTCTGAGACCTGCGAGGAGCATGGACTCCCTCAGCACGCCATCTTACCCCAACGAAGGTGCTGTCATCTAAAATAACTTCTCATCGTTTCAGAAACCAAAAAGCAAAAAGAGAATACATCAACTAAACAACATCCAGCTGTTTGTTCCTCCGGTCTGACCTGCTTCTTGTGTTTTAGGTACCAGACGTTCTGCCCAACATCCTCCAAACACCAACAAGTCTCCCCTCGTCACCTCCTCCCCTCAGTCCGGCTCCGACGTTGCAGTTGCTTCTAGTGGGATTGGTGGCAGTGAATATGCTGTGACCTACCGCAGAGGGACAGGTCTAGTAAGTGGGGGTGCAGGGACTCAGGGTACCTACACGGCTCTTGACCCAGAAGGTCTGGGGATACCAAGCAGTGATGGTGTTCAGACCAGATCCCCTGGACTTTCCAGTAAGGCTGGTCGAAGAGCAGCCATGCACATCACTGGCCCCACACTGGTCACCGTACCACTACATATCACTTCAAACCTGGCATTAGGAGTGCTGCAAGGGGGGGGCGGGGACAGGATCGTCCATCGAGGAAGAGATAAAGATGGACGGGACAAGCAGGAGGGACAGGAGGGGGAAGAAAAGAAGGAGAGGAAGAAGTGCAGAGGGTTGGAGTGGCAGGTGGACGATTCCAGCAAGGTGGAGGAAAGTGAAAACAATCCAACTGAAAATAAAAAGGACATTGAGGAGAATAAAGAAAAGACAGATGAGAAAAAAAGTGACGGAGCAGAAGAGGAGGAAGACGTGGAGGTTAAACAAGATGCTGAACTCGAGCAGGAAGCGACGATGGAAGGAGAAGAAACTCTCGGTCATCAACAAACCAAAAGCTTCAACTCCAACAGAGAAGAAGAAAATGAAGATGATGCAGACCAAGATGAAGATAGTGAATATATGGGTAATTCATTCTCACCGTTATCATTTATTTCCTTGTAAATAACTAGAAATATCCAGGATATATTTTCCTATGCTGCATTTTCACTGATTTAAAGATTAAACAGCTGCAAAATCAGCAGAATCCAAAACATTCAGAAAGTATCTGAAGAAAAATTCTAGATGTGAAAAGTGTTCCAAAAAACATCTAAAGGTCGTCATGGTGCTAATAACCACGCCCATATCCACTGGATTATCTGAACACTTCTTGAGTTGATGCTATTCAGTAACTTTGGACATGTTATAAATAGGAATTCTAAAATAAAATGTTTTGTTTTGATGGTTCCGATCCGGACTCTGTTTCATCCACAGTGATGAGAGGAAACGAGCTGACTGATCATCTGCCTGCAGAAGCGACTCATCACAGAGATGATGGCGTGTTAGATTCGTCTGGCGTCCTCAACTCAACTGAAGTGGAGGATGAAGGGAAGCTGTCGGGATACATCGAGGATAACTTTGATTTTCTGGATCAGATGGACTGCAGCGTCATGGATCACTTGGACTGTAGTGTTTCCTATCAGGTGTGTCATGTGTTTAATGATCTCATTACAGTCTCAAATGTTACAAAAATTGTTTTAAAAAGTTCACTTCCTGTCTCTTCCTCCCCTCCAGGTGAACGAGTTCTCTGTTGAGCCTCCTGGTCACTCCGATGATGAGTACGAAGTCATGAACCAGTCTCAGACATCCCAAACTGCTCGTGCTCTGCTGAGTCCAGTTAAATCCACTCTGAGTCCGACAGAGTCCAATCCACACAGACCCCTCAGCCTCGACCTGAACAGTCGACACACTAAATCCCTCAGCTTGCCCTACATGACCTCCCCGGTACAGGGACCAGACGAGTCCGGCTCTGAGGATGAGCCTTCAGAGCCCAACAGTGATGTCGATGATTACAGCAGTGAGGATGACGAGGATGAGAACATGTTTGTTAAAAGCCTCCC
This sequence comes from Pachypanchax playfairii, assembly GCA_006937955.1. Taxonomy (NCBI): domain Eukaryota; kingdom Metazoa; phylum Chordata; class Actinopteri; order Cyprinodontiformes; family Aplocheilidae; genus Pachypanchax; species Pachypanchax playfairii. Next base: position 5,189,808 of record SSNP01000011.1, on the reverse strand, counting down.
ACCGGATTTCTTCCTTAACAATCTGTCTGGATTTGACCGGGACCCTGAAAACACAGACACCCGACACAGTTCCAGTTCTGACGGAGATCCTGTTCAGGAGTTACAGACCTCTGAAAAACAAAACTCCACGTCATCGGATGTCAAACATTCTGCTTGTGAAGAAACAGCAGCTGCAGATGTGAAAAGTGGAGAAGAAGATGGACTGGAAGGAGAAGATGATACAACCCATCATGAAGAAGAGCAGCAGGGAGATGATCCAAAAAGGTAAAAACTGGAAATGATCAGACTTTTAAATTAATTCAGATCTCTGGGAATCTGCATCATTTAATGTCATTGTATCAGCAGTTTTTCTTTAATTATTTCAGTTTTTTGTTTTTCTTACTAACTCCCATCAACTAGTTTCAACTTGTTTATCATTTTAATTCAACGATCCACTTTATGAAAACAACTTGAATCTCTATCATGATTCTTGCAGCTGCTGGAATGGAGATTGTTGTATTTTTGTACACAGACATTTACACAAAACAATATTTAAAATCTCTGGATACTTTGAGAACTGAAAGCAGGGCCGGTTCTGGGCATAGGCAGACTATGCAATTGCCTAAGGCGCCCTCTGCTGGAGGGGGCGCCAAATTCTCCTTTTTTTTTTTTTTTTTGGACAAACTGTTGGACACAACACAATAATCTCATATAAAGAGCAAAATAAGTAATAATTAAATATCTATCTATCTATCTATCTATCTATCTATCTATCTATCTATCTATCTATCTATCTATCTATCTATCTATCTATCTATCTATCTATCTATCTATCTATCTATCTATCTATCTATCTATCTATCTATCTATCTATCTATCTATCTATCATCTCTACTGGTCATTTTAGTATAAATAAATATTTTTTGCAGTGTAATCCAGCTATTGAGTTACGTGGTTTCTGTTCTGGGCAGCAGGTGCCTACGGCACCATGCAGCTCAGGGCCGGTCCTGACTGAAAGCTGTTGTTTGTTAGCTGCTTATGTAACCAGATCAGAGTTTTTTGTTATTTACCACATTGTGATTTCAAAGTGTATTTCTGCTTGTTTTAGCAAGATTTTTAAGCTAAACTATTTTAGACTGTGTGAAGAGTAGTAGTATGTAGATTTTATGAAATTTCTTTCAGAATAACTTGAAATATTTTAAAATTTTGACTTTAAATCTAAATAACAAACAGTGTGTAAAAACACAAGTATTCAAAGGTTTTTTTAATTTCTTGATGTTTTTTATTCCTATTTTTGCTGTCGATGTTTAAAATCCTTCTTTTTCTTGTTTCAGCAAAGCAACAGAGGAAGATGCTGAAGGGGAAAAATCTCTGACAGAAGCATCCCGAAGCTGCTGCGCGGCGTCTCCACAGCCCGGCGATGAGGATGATGAGGAATCAAACATTGTGACTGGAATGAAGGTCGAGGAGGTGAAGGAAGCTGCAGAAGATCTTTCCAGTGACTCTCCGCAGACTCTTTGTGCAGCGCAGGAAGAAACTGTTTCATCCAGAGATACTTCAGCGCTTCCAACACCCTCTGTTTGTGTTCCAGATGATAAAACAGAACAATGTGAACAATCTGCTCCAAAAGAACACAGAGACGGAAGCAGCAACGAAGCAGATATCTGTAGGACGAATAGTCACATCTGGAATGAGCTTGAGGACGTTATATGTGAAGTCATAGAAGACGAGGAAAAGGACCAGAAGGAGGCAACTGCTGCTGCACATGGAGATTTAGTAAAAGATGGAGAGGCAGAGAATCAGACAGCAGGTGTGACAGGAGAGAAAACGGTGGAGTCTGATAAAACTGAGACAGAAGTTAAAGTAGAAGAAGAGGGTGAATCACAAGAGACAAATGTAGGAAAACTCACAGATGAAAAGATGAAGGAGGAGGAAAATGAATTAGTTAAACCAACCCAGGAGATCTTTGTCTCGAGTCAAGAGGAGGAGCATCACAGCAAAGGAGAAGTTGTTTCAAATGACAAAGAAAAAGAAGATGATGATGCAGAGAGAGAAACACAACCAAATGTAGATAAAGAAGCGCCGGTCATCATGTCTGAAACACAGGAAAACAGTAAGTGTGAGAATAGTGACAACAGCTTAGGAGGTGTCGGGAGGAAGCTGGTCATCTCCAAACAACCAAAGGTTTACCAAGTCAAAGCGGTGCCGGTGGTGCCGCCGAAGCCTCAGCACTGCAAAATCACTGCTCTGAACCTCCGTCAGCAGCAGCAGCAAAGAGAGAAGAGAGACAACACGCTGAGAGTCCAGACGGAGCAGGAACGAGCTGGAGATCCGGTCCGAGACGGAGACGGGGACGAGGATGCTGAGAAAAAGGAGAGGCCGAGCTTCCTCAGGGAGATGGAGAGGAGGAGAGATGGGGTTGAAGGTGGTGCGAGGGACGCCAGGAGAAACAGTCCCCTTAGCATGTGTTTTGATGAGGCGGTTGCCATGGCAACCATGAGGCGGGAGAAAGAGCGGGCGCGAGACGGAGAGGCAGAAGGAGAGGGTATAGGAAAGTAAAGTGCAGTAAACAAGTTTATTTTGTTTCCGTTTGCAAAATGGGCTGATTGTGACCCGATTCAGCTGTACAGACATTTTTATGTACAAATAAAGGTAGTAGTTTAAATTTATTAAATTAAGTATGTGTTTCAATATTAAATGACTTCAGTAGATGCATCTGGGTGACATACAAATACTATCAGCAAAGATGATAGCAGCTTTTGTTTAAAATGTTTTTCAGTTTACTAGAAAAAAAAACAGATAAAGTCTTTAGGAAGAAGGAAAAAAATATTATGCCGTCAAGAAGTTTGTAGCCAGAATGGTTGTTTAGAGTAAATATTCATGTTGATGTTCATAAATGTCAGAAAGTCTCATTTGGGTGTGAAAACAATCTAAAGCTTCAGTTAATCTACCTGCTATCATTTTTAACAAAACAAAATAAAATCAAACTTTAAATTGAAATGAAATGTTGCTGCTCTAACACAACAAATGATACAGATTAACTTTTATATATTTGTGACTGTTGGGTAAAATGACACTTGCTGGAGCTAAAAAAAACTTCTTGGTTTGACCTTATTTTGCTTTTCATTTCATTGTATTCCTTTTTATTTTCATCTTTGCTAAAAAAAAACATGTGCATAAATAACAACTGCAACTGATTGGAAGTTAATAAAATGAATCCTGGTTGAATTCATTGTCTCTGTTGAAGTTTTTGCACAAAGTAAAACATAAAAGTCTAAGTTTTTGTTAACCTTTGACCTTTACTTTAATGAGTTGCACTTGTTTCTCTGGAATAAAGGACAAAACACAAACTTCACATGTGAAAATGGTTATGTGGTCAAACGTGATCACATGTTTTTCCACATGGGGTCACATGGTAAACATATAAAATTTGTGTTTTTATTTAATGTTCATGGAAGTCAGGCAAGTTCTCAACGAAAAGTGTAAATAGTTTAGAGAAAAGTCAATTTTTTAAAACTATTTTGTAACTAAATATTTTCCACTCAAATTGCACTCAGGGAAGAATTTGTGTTGCCTGTGTATTAGAGGTTTTACGTTCTTACGTCACATGCGTTCGCAAATCTTCCCGGAAGTAAATCTGCTTTGGAGCTGCTTCGCCTCTCATCAGCTCTAAAACAAACCTTTAACTTCACTTCTACTAGGTTTATTAACTCTTTCAGCGGGATGTCTTTCCCGTCCACCTTTGGTACGCAGGTCTCCGCCATCATGGACGTGCTGGCGAAAGCTGCTGTGACAGAAATCACGAAGCTGGTGGAGGAAGGCTCGGTGGTTCTGCGCCTGGAGGTGCGCCGAAGGGACACAGAGATCCAGGAACTGCGGACCAGACTAAAGGTGATGGAGGCTGAACTCTGCAAGGCTCAAGAAGTTGCAGGAAGACGAACCACCGAGGTGGAGGAAGAGCAAACAAACGCACGGAGTCAAATCTTACGAGGCGGTAGGACGTTAACTCACACTGTTGGGACCTGTCACACCAAACTTCATTCACAAAAGCTCAAATTCAACTTTATCTTCTTGATTATTGAGGCTTCTTTTTTTGATAGAATGTTATTTTAATCGCTATAATGATGTTGCTGCTTTTTATTTAAATTCGTCTGATGTAAATCAAAAATTTAATCGTAATGAAATTGGATTTTCATCTTAGGCAGCACAACAGTCATGAGCAATACATAATGATGTAAAATAAATTTAGAGAACTATGAACTTTAGACGTAATCACTCTAACACATGCATTTTAAATAGATTGTGTTCAATCCATATGTAAAATTAGCTACTTTAACTACTTTCCCCTCATTTTTTCAATATAAATATCGTATTATTTGGCATATTTTAGGTGTTGTATTGTTCCAAATAATTTAGTTTAATGTGTTCTTACATTTGTTATATTTACACATACATGTCTTTGGTTTATTTTGATGCAGATAAAAATGAGGATCGAGAAGCAGGTGGCGCCTACCCTGAACTAAATCCAGCCGAATTACTCTGTGAAGCTTTCAGCGGGATAAACGAGAGACATCACATCAATCCAATAGTAAAACAAGAGCCAGAAGATAAAACTCCCATCCCTGAAACAGTGGATCACATAGCCACACAGGGTGTTTGCTCTCAGGCAGAAGATCGAGGTGACTCAATCTGGAATGCCTGTTGCATTTTTGAAAACAGTTCTGTCCCAATGCAGCACCACATGCAGATGTTTCCATCAGCTGTTGACCAGTATTCGGCTTGCAGAAGTGCACAAAATTCATTTAATTCTTTATCGTCTTCTGGAGAGGAATTAGCTGACGGTTGCTTAGCTGTGCCAGTAAAAGCAGAGGAAACTATCCATCCTGTGAGTTTAGGAAATACTAATTCAGATTCTGTTTATAATGAAGAGTTTACACATGATTTGTGCCCTGGAGTCTTTCAGGATGATTGCATTCAATCTGCTTCACAGCAAGCCGGGCCATCAGCTGATCTGCTTCACAGATCTACATCAGAATCAAACAAAGAAGATGGCAGCAAAAGCAGAATCCACTTAAGGACTATACGGTTGACAAATATGTTCAAAGCAAATCAGAAAGTTTTTTTCTGCACTGAGTGCAGCAAAAGTTTCCTCTACTTGTCTCAGCTGGAGCAACACAAGAGCACACATCAAACCCTCAAACCTTTCAAGTGCCTCGAATGTGGGAAATCTTTCACGCAGAAAACCCGACTGAAAACTCACCAGAGAGTCCACACGGGAGAGAGACCGTTTAGCTGTAAAATCTGCGGCAAGATGTTTTCCAGGCAGGACAACTGCTTGAGACACGAGCGGTTCCACAGTGGAGTGAGACCGTACAGCTGTAAACAGTGCGGCAAGAGCTTCACCATGCTGGGAAAACTCAAATTACATCAAGAGAGTCATCTGCTGGGACGGTAGCGCTCGCTCACTGACTTCCAGTGAGTTGGACGATTCACACATCATCTTGTTATTTAATTGCCTCACTGCTGGATGCAGTTGTGAAATACAGAATAGTTTTTGTGTGTTTGAGGCAATTTTTTCTAATCTAGTTTGTGGAAATTGCTCAGGAAGTATTTAGAAATTATTTCTATATTATTTAAAGATACTGAAATAATTGTTTGTGCAATTGTCTTTTTGTATTTGAAACCTCACTTTTCTTCCATTTAAAAAAATAATAATGATGTGTACTTGTCTTTGCATTCCTTAACTAATGGAAGTTTATGTTTATATTTTAGTTTATGTTTCTGCTGCAGTATAAAGAGATTACTGACATTTGATCTGTTACAACGTCGACTGTCAGAATCTTCTACTGATTTATTGTTTCTGATTTTATCACTTGATATTATTGTGTCCATGTGTGTCTTGGTGCCTTTACTATTTCCAGATCTTTAACTACTTCCTGTTTTATACTTTTATCATTTTTGTTTTTATGTCTGTATTTTAAGCAAAACCTGTTTGACTTTTGATTCTCATCAATTGTAAGCAGTTTTAACTTTATGTAATATAATATTTATGTGCATCAGTGATGATTTAATTCAACAGGTAATAATAAATTGAAAACCAGGCAGATACATGTTGGAGTGCTGAAGCTGCTCCTGTAGCCACGTCACAAACACAAAATACTGAACCACTGATACTCTGACTGGTTCTTCTACAGTGTTTCAAGCTCATCCATCTTATTGGCCAAACATCATATATTCCTTATTATGATAGATGGAAGAGGAGGTTTAAACTTCTTCTTTCTCCACTTTACTCCTGCTCTACATCCACATCATCTTCTTTTTAACTCATCATGGATTTTGGGTCTCAATTTGAGTATTTGAGCCTGAAATATCCACTAGCTGCCCTTGCTAGTAAACAAACCTCTTGTTGCCATGGTTACACATCATTGAAAAAAAAAAAAGGGACATGTCTCTCAGTTTGGACAGCAACAAAACCATAATAATAATGTTTGCAAAATATAATAAGGAAGAAATACTAAAAAATATATAAAAGTTGCTTGTAAAATCAGAGAGCAGCTCCAACAAGCTGCTGCCACGTGTAGCACTATGCTAGAAACTTTAACTTCATGTATACTTCTGGTATTGTAAGAAAAATCCCCCTTTTTACAAATACAAGTTATATTTTTTCTTTTTCCAAGTACAGTTTTGTTTGGAAATGCATCCTCTGCTTTCACATGTATCACTCACTCATTAATTAATTAATTTACACAGTGCAAAAATAATTAATGAAATAAAAGCTCAAACATTTTGATGTAAACCTTGTTGTTTAAGATATAAATTAATGTTTACATTTCTCAATTTTCTGTCTAAAAGGGTAATGAAACAAGCAGGTCAGTTATTTTCAAGTTGAATTCATTGTTTTTCTGTGTTGACATAAGCAAACATTTTTTTGAAATTGTTCACAGTAGACAAGATAAACTAGTAAAAATGTTCAACCTGTTCTAGTAAATTATTTAGCCTTGTGTTAAATGTGTGAAACTGGCCCATAAAGTAAAGAATAACGTGCAGGTTTGTTTTTGTTGTTATTTCATAGCATCTACAAAATTCCAGAGGTTGTTTTACCTGATTTTAAACATAATTTGATATTTCACATATTGTTTTATAGTTTATATCATATATAAGGTTGAATTTTTTATGTTTTGTTTATCAGAAATGTTTGTAGATTTGACACAAGAACAGAGGGGGAGGGACACTGTGCTGTGATTGGTTGTTGAGATCGAAGCGCCTTAGTGATTGGTTGTTATGGTCCCAGCAGTCTCCGTACTTAGCGCTATCTACGTTGAAACAAACTGCGCTTTTCTCAAAAACTTACGGTATTTTTGTCATCACTTCCGCTTCAAAAATCAAGCTAACATTATTTATCTCGTGTGTACCGTTCGATGAAGCGCAGTAAGCAGCTTTCACAAAAAACAAATGGAAAGAGTTCTAGTCTGTGGACCGTCAGCGGGCCTATCGTTGCCCTGTAGCCGCCAACAAGCAACGCAGCGCCGGACGCTTCTTCTACTTTTCTCCCTTTAAGTTTAGCTCTCTGTTGCTGAGATTCCAGTAACGATGAACGGCGTCACTCTGCGCTCTCAGATCGCCTCCGTTATTGATGCTTTGGCCAAAGCAACCGTGGCCGAAATCTCCAAAGTTGTGGAGGAGGGAATGTTGGTGCTGCGGCTGGAAATGTGTCAGAAAGAAGATGAGATCAAGAGGCTGAAGAGCAGCGTCGAAGTCCTGCACAGCGAGCTGAGAGCGGCGCGGCAGGCGGTGCTTCTGCGTCCCGAACTCCGCTGCACAGACGGTGAGCTGGACCGGACCTCAGATCCACCTGAACTAAAGTATTAACCCAGAGCCGGTCCGAGGATTTTGTGGCCTTCGGCAGAATTAGACTTTGGTGCTCCTGTTCCAGATTAGACCCCGCCCCCCTCGGACCTCCAGGTTTATATTCCAAACATAAAAAGACTGTAATTATATCAGTCACCTAATTCATTATATGATCACCTGTTTGGAGTGAATTCCAAGTAGAAATTAGATGAAAAAGTGTTAAAATAATAGTTTCATACTGTTCTGTCAGGAGATACAATGTCCTCCTGAAACAATGAGACAGAGTCCTGCTGATAACAATAAAATTATTATTTTGTGTTTCTGTATCAAGGAAAGCAGAAGTTTCTCCATGATTGGAAGAAAAATAACAGAAAACATTTTCCTACAGATCTGTGGGAACAGAATGAAGGAGACTCGCACCTTGTCTCATAGGAGGTTTAAATATTTCTCTTAATTGGTGTGTATTAACCTGAATCTGCATGTTGTTGCTGCTAGCATAATATTTATAGGGAACTGGGGGATGTTAAGTGCCTTTTACTATCCCAGAGGTTCTAAATGTTCAAATAAATATAAACAGTGTAATCAACATTCATTCAGATAAACAGATTTAAGACATTAAAATACACAAAACTCAAAGTTAACTTCTAAGTCAGAACCCTAAATGTTTTTGTATCTTAAGGAAAGTCATTAAACAATATTTGATATTTTCTTTCTGCAGAAAACCAGAGTGGTGTTGGTGATGAGAGGAACCTGATGTGTTCTGAGGAGAACCACAGAACCTCGTCTGCACCTGAAGTCAGGGTGAAATGTGAGCCTGCGGTGAAAGGAAGCGAGGAGTCCAGAATACCGTCCAAGTCTGGAGAAGTTTCTCTGTACGAGAGCGGGAGCTGGAAATCAGCTCTACAAAAGGACTCGGGATGCAGTGACTTGGATTATCTAACTTCAGGGCAGAACTTGTCCGGTCTCTCTCAGTCCTCTTTGGATGGCGGAGGGACTTTGTCCTGCAGCGGCTCAGCAGGTTTTCAGCAGAGTCCGTTCAGCCGCGGCCCGCTGGGTTTCAGCCAGTACAGAAACACCGTACGGAGGAGGACTGTGATGAGGATGATGTTTAAGAAACGTTTCATCTGCCCTTACTGTGGCAAATGTTTCGAACGCGCTGGACATCTGGAGAGACACAAAAGGATTCACACGGGGGAGAAACCGTATCACTGCGAGGTGTGTGGACGGCGCTTCAATCAGAAATGCAGCCTGAAGGAACACATGAAGATTCACAGGAGAAGTAAGTAAAAGACGTCTGTCTGAACTCGGTCTTCATTGTCCAGGTGCAGGTTTAACACCAAATCTTCCTTTTCAGACCTCTAAAGCACCAAAAACCTGCTGCTGCAGCGCCGCCAACTCTTTACTGGTTTCATCAGCAGCTGGAGACGAGATTGTAACAAATAACAAGCAGCTAAAATGTTTCAGATTTAGTTTTTAAAACTTAAAAAAAGAATTCATGAACACTGTTAGATCTTTTTATCTTTTCCAGCCACTATTTATAAATCCTGCTGCAAACCAGACGTTTAAATCTGATAGTTATAGATATTATTTAATGTTCACAAACATCAGCTGGCCTGGGAACAGTTAGACGTAACGAGACAAACAACATGATTTGTGTTGAGAAACTGTCTCCCTGCACTGAGAGAAACACCACAGGGAGGATCAGAGCAGATGAGATGTTTAAAATGACATCATGATGGGGCTCCATGGGAAAAACAGGCTCGTTTTTAGAACCGGTTCTAACACCAGCTCTAATCTGGTCCATGTAGCAGGTTTCCATGAGAACCAGTGTGTTGCAGTAACACTCCCAGACATGTCAGAAAAGAAGAGGATGAATGAAAACACAGACTATATTTATATTTAATAGGAAAACTGAGACTTCTGTCTGAGTCGTAAATGTGTCTCTTAATTTGAAGGTCTATTTCTCCCCCCGACACTCAGCTGTCCTTCTTGCTGGGTTATTTCTGTCCACTGTCTCAGTTGGATGTCCTCTGGCTGTGACATTCTTCTCTGTTGCAGAGAGAAACTGAGGTTTGGTTCAGATTTAGAAGAAGTCTGTGTTATTCTGTGTTATGTGACATCTCTGTTTATTTATCAGACTTTTGGTCTTTTATAAACTCTCAGCTCCTCTAAACACGACTCAGTTCACAGACACGTGAACAGATTTTATTAAAAATAAATCCTGATTTCTTTTAGTCTGATATGAGTGTGTTTGTGTAAAAGATGCTGGGTTTTAAAAATGGCAGATAAACTGCAGGTTTTTACAGATTTAAAAAAAAAAATCTGAGATGTTTGTACTTTTATTTTGAAAATGATTCTGAGCAGTCTAAAGCTATAAAACTCCAATATTGTCCTGTTTTGTGTCCTTTTTATATTCAGGTCTTCAGTTAAATCCAGAAGGGATCCAAGTTGGACAGCAAGTCCCGATTCCTGATGCGACTCCGCAGAATAATGGACATTGTCCTGCAGAGACGAACCAAACAAAACCCGTTAATAATCAAACAAAGACTGAGGAGATTGTGCCAACATCTGTGCAGATAAAATCTGAGCCTGCAGACGAAACGGTAACACAACCAGAGTTTAATGAACCTGCGGTGAACAGAACCAACAACCTGGGTGAGAACTTCACTGTACAGGAGAGTGACAGCCAGCTGTGGACGTCCAGATTACCAAATAATCCAGATTTGAGCAGCTCAGAATTCCTCAGCAGCTCGTCACAGAAAACATCTTCCTTCCCTGCTATAACTCAGTTACTCCAGCCGCCAGTAGCAGCTTCCTGTAGCAGCTTCTCTTTCCAAGAAAAACCGTACGGAGAACTGAAAAGCGGCCCGGTGTCTCAAACCCTGTACGGATCATCAGGTTCTCAGGTTCTACCCGGTAACCCCGAGGGGAACCACTTCCAACAGAGGAGAAGCAGATCTGTTCAGGTCATAAAACCAAAGAAATACTTCATCTGCTCCTACTGCGGAAAGATCTTTGAGCGAGCCGGACACCTGGAGAGACACCTCCGAATTCACACGGGGGAGAAGCCGTACGGTTGTCACATCTGTGGACGCTGTTTTAATCAGAAGAGCAGCCTGAAAGGTCACATGAAGACCCACAGAAACGGTAAGTTTATACAAAATAAAATATAAAAACACAAACAATATTTTATAATAGATGTTTAATTCTTTGTCTTGTTTTTATAATAAAGGTGAGACCACAGACCTGCTGGAGCCTCAGCGTTTGATGTTCACTGGTCCTGATAATCAGCTTCTGGAGAACTTTATGGAGCCGGGTAACGGAGCAGCAGCTGCAGAGGAACGGTTCTCCAGCTCGATGTACACCAACAGCCTTCAAGAGGAAACGGTGATGGTGAAGCTGGAACCGAATGAGGAGAATTTTCTCTCTCTAAGTCAGATCGGAGCTGATAACAGCACCGCAGGAGAAGATGAAGGTCTTTTGTGGACAAATACAGTCGAGAAGAGGATTGAAACTCCCGATCAGACTGTCTGTGGACTTTTACAGGATGTTAAGTATCACCTCAGTTCACCTGTTGGAGGAGCCGGCGAGCTGCAGGGACACACCTCCCCCAGGAAAGACCGGACTTTTACAGACAGCAAAGAAAAGGAGGAGCAGTATTCAGTCGTGTTGCAGCCCGGAACCTCTGATGGAACTGATGCTTCTGAGCTGCAGGAGGAATCTGTGAGGGACTTTTGCTCAGTGAGTGATGGCGTGTATGAGTTTAACACGCCAGCTTCAGGCAGCTACATATGCTCCAGCTGTGGACAAAACTTTCAGAGTTTCACTAAATTCCAGGATCATCAATGTGAAACGATCCTGGAGCAGAATTTATGCTGTAAGTTATGTGGGAAGACCTTTAACCAGATGAGCATCCTGAAACTGCATCTGAAACTTCATGAAAAATAAATGAATCATGTTCCTCTGGTTGTTGTGATGACATCTTTATTTTCCTTACATTTAAATCTGTTGTTGGCTATAAAGTGAAAATGTTCTGTTTGGGATTTTATAAACAACAGACAACAACCAGTGATAAGATAATAAAATCATTTGTTACTCTGGAGTCTGTTGATGTTTTGAGTCTATTTTCCCTTTTCTGATGTTATTTCTTCATTAAACTGGATTGTTTCTGTTTTGGAAATAATCAAGCAACTTTAACAAGACAAAGATTTTGCTAAGGATCAAGAGTTGAACGTTGATCTCCACAGGATGAACATTATGCGCTTTAATTGTTTTATTAATGGAATAACAGAAGTATTTACCATTTCTGAAACACTTTAGGAAATAAAGATACATTAAAACATTTTATTATATGTGAAACATGCTGGTATTTTGTCCTGCTACATTTTATTTCAATATTGTCTCTGTCAATCAACAATCAGAAGCTTTTATTTTCTTAAAATTTAGAAAATTGTTTCCTAAAATACATATAATCTATATACCAGGTAAGCAAGCAGATTCAAAGCTCATTTACATCTTTATTTTCAGTCACAGTTTTTATATTCTTTCTTTTCTGGGTCTGAATTCAGAGTAAATAACTAAACCAGATTTCCTGAAACGTGTAATATTTTAGTAATGAGACGAAATTTTGTGGATCTAATCACAATAAATACATTATGATTTCCATATATATTCCCGTGTCTCTGAGGGTGCTCAGTTAATTAATTCGCTTGTGCTTGATTTTTAATGTGGCCTGTTATTTTTGCGCTGCGCGTTTATTTCCCTCTTTACGGTAAATCCCTCGGTCACGCGGAAGACAGGTTTTAGCTAGCTGCCACAAACAGAGATGTAAAAAACATCTCCGGCGGCGTCTGTTTCTGTTTGGATTAAATTATATATTTTGTGAAAAGACCCTTGAATTTTTATTCCTACTTTTATGTAACATTATATTTATAAAGATGGCGACGTGTGTTTCTTTCCAAACCCAGTTATCTTCGATAATGGAGGTTCTGGTGAAGGCAGCTGTGGCAGAAATCTCCAAACTGGTCGATGACAAATGTGCGATTTTACATCTGGAAATATCCCGAAAACAAAGCGAGGTTGAGCTGATGAAGAGGAAGCTGCTGATGATGGAGAACAGAAACGTCCAGCTGCAGCGCGGATTTGGTGAGAAGCTCTGTGAAATCATTTGCACTAAAAATCCAGAAGTTCAACATCTGGATCTTGAAAGTATCACCACGGGAAGGCATTAAGAAAATTGACATTAAAATGACATTTCATTGACCAGTTTTATAAAATAAATTATATTCTCCTATTTTTCTGCATCTAGAAAACTACATGGACAGAGGAACTAATTTGGGGAACAACAGTTTGCATCCAGCCACAGATGTTAAGGTAATTATCATTTTTATAATTAAAACTCTGACTGACATGTTGTTTTCCAACATGAATAAAGATCTTTAACAAGTCTGAGTTGATTCTCGATCATAAGAAAAGAGCAAAGATCCGGGACCACACGGTCCCCTGGAGACTCGTGGATAAATAAAATGTTTATTTTATGATCATCCTAAAAAATGCTGTGGAAGTGGGTCTTCAAAGCGTATTTACATACAAGCTTTGACACTGGTACAAGTTTGTTTCTCATTATCTTAAATCTAAGAGAAAATGTTGTTGATATTGGCATCAGATCAGTTTTTAAATGCTGTAATTCAGCTGTCAAACAAAAGGAAACAGCTACAGTTGATGCATTTCTATGCAAACTGGTGCTAATGATGATGTTTGAAGGTCCAACATCTTTTTTATCAGGTTCGTTATAAAATTATGTTGAGAACCTTCCATGGAAACATATTCTTTACTGGGCAGATCAGCAGGTTCTGATCTCAGACTAGTCCATTTACATTAATACAGTGTTTAAGGTTTTAACAAGAAGTTAATGATGAACTATGAGAAGAATCATCTGAAGCAATATTTCACAAGTTGAGTTCTTTGTTGTTAAAACTTGATCTGATTCATAATATTTTGATTTAGTTTCCTGAGATTGACGACGCTGGTGCTTCTTTCACAATTAAAGAAGAAAGTCCTGAAGAGACTCTCTGGATCAGGGATTCTACTGGATCCATGTGTGAGTTGAAGAACTGGATTTTACACTGAACAACAACCCTAAAAAGACTCAGTTTTGATGTAGTCTTTAAGCTTTGCATCTTGTTGCACCTGTTCTTTGCAGGTAATCCTGTACAGTACGCTGGTACTGAGAATGTTGAGGACCAGCCGTTAACTCACTCAGAAGTCAACAGACACAAACCCTCAGAGTTCAGTGACTCATACAGTTCTGGTCCACATACGATGGACATCAGCAACCTTCAGTTTACAGTCAAGACGGAGAAGGAGGAGCACAGAGTGTCTCTCAGACAAGACGGATGTCAGCACGACGTGGGGAAGCAGACTCAGATAGCTGCTGACTATCCCATAGACGCCAGGGACAATCAGCTGTGGTCCTCCATTATCGAAGGAAGTGACATTGACTCGGGTTTTCCTGACTTCTCCAGTGTGGTCGAGGAGTATTCCAGCTCGTTTTCTGAGCATTCAGGTGCCACACACCTGGTGTCTAACACCAGCAAGTCAGCTAGTGCCCAGCCGTGTAACGGGGTTTACAGCAGCGAGTATCAAAAGGATCCACAGCTGCCGAATTTTCAGCCGCGACCACAAGCGGCTCTGCTGCAACAAGACAGGCAGAAGGAGCAGCTGTACCTGCAGAGGAGCTCCGCACATGCAGCTCACCTGAGTCAGACACCTGAGAGGGAGACTCTCACTGAGGACAAACCAGTTATAACCGAGTCACTCAACACTTTCACACCAAAAAACTTCTACCCTCAACCCCCCCACAAGCCCCTGTCAGCCATGACTCGGGGCTACACCTGCTCTCAGTGCGGGAAATCCTTCAACCGTCTGCATCAGTTCAAGCTGCACCAGCAGAGCCACAAGAGAAAACGAGCGCTGTGGTGTACGGTGTGCGGGAAAAGCTTCCAATGTCCGTCCCACCTCAGCATCCACCACCGGACGCACACGGGGGAGAAACCATACGGGTGTGGTCAGTGCGGCAAGAGGTTCACGCAGCAGAGCAGTCTGAGAGTCCACCAGCGCACGCACAGCGGCGAGCGACCTTACAGCTGCTCGCAGTGCGGGAAAACCTTCATCCTGATGCATCATTTAAAGCGACATCGAATCATTCACACGTACAGCTGGAGTGAAGACGTGCGAACAAAAACAAACTGAATCATGAAGCCAATAAAACATCGTTTCTTTTATTTGTTGTTGCCACATGTGACAGAATGATGTTCAGTTCTATTTTACTATGCAAAATCCATCTGGGATGGATTTGAAGTTGTTGTTTGTTTTTAAATGTCAAAATGTAAAATCTTCTTTTATACAAGCCAGTATTTGTGAGACGTTTCCTAAAAGCTAGAAATCCAAAAAAAAAACAAGGTGGGACCATCAAATAAAAATCTGTTTCCTCTTGTAGTTAGAAACATCTTTTCATCTCGTCATGTAGAATTACAGCTGGCTCTTCGTTCTATCTGTTCTCCCTTTAAAAAATACATGTTCTGTTTAAATTCATATTTAATATAAACATAAAAGGTTAAACTCTGATCACAACAACAACCACTCTGATATTTTCCACAAGTTAAAATCTTTTACTGTGTCGACTCTTTAATGTGTCTTTGAATTATTTATAGTTTTAAATCATATTTTGATCTCTAGAATAAATTTTGCTACACCGATCCAGCTGTTTCCCTCTGATATTATTATTATTATTGATTTTATATTAGTTTTTTGATGATTTTAAAACATCGTTCAGCTGAAGCAGCAGCAGAGGGCAGCATGGATCAGCTGTTACAGGAATAACATTCTGCTTCAAGCTTCAACAGGAAAGACTTTCACACTTTAAACTTCCTCTTTATGACAGTAAATTGTATTTAACACACGATTTAGAGGTTTGACAGTCTTTATGGTGAAAGCAGCTTTGTTTAGAGATCCTGTAAAACTGACATTCGGTGTTTTGATGAGGACGAACTGAAAGATCAACCATCTTTGAATAGATTGTTAAAATAAAGAAAAATGAATAAAACATAGAAGAATCATTTCCATCAGGTTTGTTAGACTTCTTTGTTCCTCCATCATCAGAAATCTGCCGAACATCTTTATGATTATAAAGTCGGTGTTTCACTTCTTCTAGACTTGGAGTCCATTCCAAACACCCGCAGGTTCCGTCCTCCAATCAACCCGCAAACGTCCTCTTTACCCAACATGCAACAAAAAAATGCATCCATTGTTGATTTATTAAAATCTCATATCTAAATAGAAGGTTGTGGTTGATTTCTGTGGATTCTGAGCTTCAGTTTCATTTAGCTTGTTAGAATTTTGCAGGTTATGAAGAACAACGCTAACAATGTTCTAGAACTTCGTGTTCTGCTGCTCAGCACTTCTTCTTTGTGCATATTCACACAGATTATAACTTTAAATGTAACAGCAGTCATTGATAAACAAAATGAACATCTCAGTAAAAAGGTTTCTTGTTTTCTTCCTTCTGAAAGGACATTTTTTAAATTCTCCTGTAACAACCTGCTGCAGGTTCACACTTGAGATGAACATGCCTCAGTAACGTCACGCTGGTTCAGAAGATGTTCCAGTGTTTCACTCAGTCAATCTGTTAAAACAGACATCTGTAGTTCAGTTTGTTGAGATAAAACAAGATCATATAAAAGCAAAGCGGGTAATTTACATCTTCAGTTCTCAGATGGGTAAATATAAGAATATAAGAAGGATTTAAAATACAAAAACAGTAAAAGTATTGGAAGTATAAACTCACAGCTGGAAACAAAAGATAAACTAAAGTTATGTGAATCTCTTTCAGTGCTGGAGGAGCCGTGTGAGCATGAGATAGATTCTGATTTATTATTAAACCAAATAAAAACTCAAACAGATGTTTAAACACGTGACTGGGATTGAACCTGATGTGAATCCAGCTTGTATTTCTGTCTTAATTAAAGCAGTTTGAGGTGAACAGACTGTATTTACTGTATGTCTGTGTTTCTTACAGCTGCAGTTCTCTGAACCAGGACATGTTGTACCGACACCTGGACCGCCTCCTTTTGATTCAGACGGCTTGTAAAATTCTCACGACCTTGTAAGGCCATAAACACGGAGAGCTGCGCGTCATGGAAATGTTTCTTTTCCCTTTTTTTTCTGTAGGAAGTGGACGGCGACAGATGGCAGCTGATATATTTTAAGGAAAAAAAGCAACAAGTCAGACTGGAGGTTGAAGTTCTTATTAGAGATCAAGCTTTTAGTAAAACAAGATGATTCTTAACTCAGCTGAAAACCAGCCTGACTGAGATGATTCTTCTGGTGTAAACTTCTATTTAGGAAACAGAAAGTTTGTGGGAAAAATAATCGTGGATAATATGATTACAAGGGAAACGTTTTATCGAACTGCAGCCATTTTTCTAGAGGTTTAATACAAACAGACTTTCTAACTGATTTAACCTTTTCGTGACGTGAACGCTTGCAGCTCTGATACGTCACGCACGTTTCATTTCAGCAGCAGCATGCTGTAAAAACTCACTGCTTAAGAAGTCTGAAAAATAAAGAAACTATATTTATTGTGTTACTTAATGTTTGCAGAGATCTGTGCACGTGAGCTTCAGAGTGGCAGAAGGTGACTAGTTAAAGTAATTGACCTCTTTAGGACCCAAGAATTAATATTTTTGTCATAAATGTTCAATTCCCGCATAAAAATAAACTTTTTAGAAAGGAGGTGAAGATATTGAAACTAAATGAAGCAGTAAAATAAGAATCCTGAGATCAGAGGAAAAGACACACCTGAGAGGTCTCTGGTGATCCGTACCTGAAAACAGCTGGATGAAGGTGACGTGAAATAAATAAACACAGAAAGTTTCAGACTTTAAATAAACTACATGAAAACATTTCCATTCCAGAGAATTTATTGTAAAATGTGACTCTTTTTAGTCGACTTTAAAGAATCTTTAAAAACAAGGACAACCAAATAACCATCATGTTACATTAATAAGACTTTCTGAGGATTAACTTCCCTTTTTCAACAAATATAATCCTAAACACTTAAATACATTTCTAATAAATATTTTAGAATATTTTACATCACATTTTAACTTTTGCCAAAATTTCATAAAGACAAAAGAAATTGGTCCACTTTAACAAAAATGGGAAAATCAATTTGTACATTAAAATGAAAGAACAAAAACAATAAATATTTTGACGCTTAAGTTAAAAAAATGCTGCATATTAAAACTTAGTCAGATAGATAAAGATTGGAGCAGCACATCAGGAATTTAATACAAAACTATTGTTAAAATGTTCAAAACAACTCCAGATGGAGCGTGTTAAAGGAGGAGTGTAGAAAAGTAGATCAGTTTACTGGAATTAAAGTAACAGATAGAAGAAATAAGAGCTGATCTTTTCCCAGTCAGATTGTTCAAACCTCTGTAACTTTATTTAGCGTCGTAACAATCTTTTAAAAACCTGTGAGCCGAGCAGCTGATCTGGGATCAGGTCCAGCGGTGTTCAGGAGTTGTTCTTGTCGTTGTCCAGCTGAGCCACCATGGTGGCCACCAGCTTCTCCATCTGCTTGGCTCGCTGGTTGCCCGTCTCCAGGACTTCTTCGTGGTTGGCTCTCTCCTGGCTGTCGTAGTCCATCACGGCTCGGTTGCTGATCAGAGACAAGGCAAAGCAACGCATCCCAGCATGGCGAGCTACAATCACCTCGTGCACAGTGCTCATCCCTGGATTAAAGACACGGTAAAGGTGCGACATCAGTCTGTGAGATTCTGAACAGACAGTTTATTCGCTTTCTGCCTTTTTTATCTGTTATTCCACTGAGTTGTTTATTTATTTGTTGCTCAGTCGCTCATTCTTTCTTGTCTGTCAGTATTTTTCCATTCACCCACAGACCCCGCCTCCCTTTAACAGCAGCTGGGTAAAAGTTTTGCTCAGGAAAGTTTAAAGTTAAATAATGACAGTATTTAAGCAGTAGAACAGGTTTCTGGTCATGCAAAGTGAAGAGGCGTCAGTGCTTCCTTTCTTATCTCAAACCAGATCATTGTTAACAAACAAAGAGGAAATACCTTCCCACAATTCCCTGCTGCAGCAGGTGGATACAGATATTAAATCACAGTTTATTTCCCTGTAAGAATCAAGTTCTCCTGAACGGAGCAGTTTTATGGAAGCATGTGGACCTGCAGAGGAAACCAGATCTCTGAAACCCGCCTTGATGTTCTACAACTACAGCGACCTGCATATTGAAGGTAAACTTTGATTTACATGAAAGTGCTTCATAGAGAAGCAGCGTCTTCAGAGAGCACGTTTTTATTACACCTGGATCTCAACTGGCGCTGAAGATATTTTTAAACATGTCTCTGTTTTCCGTATGTAGACAAAAAGTCACATCCTGTCATATAAAACCAATTAGGATTATGGTTAAGACGTATTTTTAGACTTGATTAAATCTGCTCCTTAAAGGAGGATTTGATAGAATCCCTGATGACTAAAAGATTCCACAGCTGCAGCTGTACATTCAAACCAGATTTATAGATATTTACCAACAGCATCGCTGCCCAAGCGGTGCAACATGCGACACTCTGCGATGGTTTCAAAGGAGGGGCCTCCCATGACGCTGTACACGCCCTCCCGGATGAAGTCGCTGTAGCCCAGCTCTGTTGCCACGTCGTGCGCCAGCTGACGCAGCTCGCGGTCGTACGCGTCAGACATGCAGGGGAAGCGGACGCCGAACCTGAAGATGAAAGGAAACATTTCAGTCAACACTTGTTGGAATCTATACACAACTATGACTCAGTGGAATCTCCCTGATGGATGGAGTAACGATGAAGCAACACGTGAAATCTCAGAGATTTGTTAATGTCACAGATGTCACCTGGTCTGATGCTCCATGCTCAGCAGAGCAACAGAATACCATTATAATATTAGGATGACAGTGTGTGTGTGTGTGTGTGTGTGTGTGTGTGTGGTTGCAGCCTGATGAAAAGTGTCTTTCATGCCATGAGATGCTTTTCTTTCACTTGGGAGCAGCTGGGTGGAATTTTGTGTAGGAAGTTAAAAAATGTGCATGTAAACAAGATAATCTGATGGAGGAGGGACAAGCTGGAGATGCTGAGTCATGCTTACAATGAAAACAAAGCCACAACTAGCTGTTAATATAATAAGACAATAACAACATTTAGTCATTTTGCAGTCTTTTGCAGAGTTAAATAAAAAGTGAATGTTTTGCAGTTCCTGATTCATCTGCATCTCTCGCTTCTGTCTCAGCAGCCTGTGATGAATTATTTCCTCCCCACCTACCGGTCGTCGTTGGGTCCAGCCAGCGGGTTATTTCCAGCAAATCCGGGGAAGTTGAGGTGGTCCTTGATGATCATGAAGTCGCCCACCTTAAAGTCCTGGTTGAGGCCTCCGGCTGCGTTGGTGAGGATCATCGTCTGGACGCCCAGCAGCTTGAAGACACGCATGGGCAACGTGATCTGGAATGAAGAGGAGAAAACCATGTTAGTTCCACAAACATGTAGTAAAACACGTGTAGGTCCGTTTTCTAATTTGTGTCCTCTCACTAATGATAGTCTGAGCTGGACACTTTAATTAATGTGACAACAAAAACACAAAAACTCAGACTGTTTTCACATTTTCTCACAGTTTCATTGTGTCTGCAGTGTTTGGACACTAGAGCAGAACGGCACTGGAAACGTAAACAAAACTAAGATCACGAAACAAGACGCTGTATATAATGTAAACCACACACAGGTAAAATCTACCTATTACCTATACTGAATTTGTCACAAATAAATATTTCAGAATGTCTTTTTGTAAAGATTTTGGATGAAATCATGTACAGATTTGGAAAGAAGGGAGTGATTTTAACATGAATCATTTCTACAGCTTTAAAACAAAAGGACTGGAAAGGTAGTCAGACGTGATACTTCAGTTCTGTCAACAGAACCGCACCCTGTCGTCCTGTTCTTCCTCGTGACGAGGACTGTTTTCACTTGAACAGATGTGGGTCATGAAGTCTAAACATGATGATGTTGTTAACTGCTACAACAAAAACTAGCAGTGTGAAAATTTTGGAAGTCCTCTGTCTTAATTCTGTATCCTGAGACAGATTTAGTCCAAATCCAGGTGGATTTTGAGGACGTTGTAACTTTACCTGCACGAACAGCTGATGTTTTGAAACATTCCTTACCTTCTGGATGGGGTAACCCTCATACAGGTGGAATCTGCCCTGCATGCAGACACATGGCTTCCCTTTAAGGGTTCCAAACACCAGCCGACCTGCGTGACCGTGCACTGCAAAACACACGTGACGTCAGACATTTAGTGTGTTTCTGTTCAGAATGCAAACATCAGCTGTGTTTCCAGACAGTGCATACCTGTGCTGCGGGGGAAGTTGGGAATGTCACTGTATTTGAAGACTTGTGGGTCCTTGAGCATATCAGCCAGCCCCCCCAGGCCTGATCCGCACACAATTCCCACAGTGGGTCGCACCTGTGTGCGGTTTAGCAGCCAGTCAGCTGTGTTCCTGCATTCCTCATAACTCAAACTAAGAAGAAGCAAAACAAAGATGTGAAACACAGAAACTCGTGACACAAATTCTTTCACAACACAAACGAGTAACGTTTAAATACGAGTATGAACAAATCCCCAAAATACTGTTGGCCTCCGTTGTGTTTGTGTTTAAGAAGTGTTATTTGTTTTACGTTCTCAGGATGCACGAGTCCAGTCATGCTCCACTTACTTAACAGGAAACAACTCAACGTAAGCAGCTGTCATTAGCGAGTCATGTCATCATGTACAGTCACTGTAAAGTGGATGATTTTCCTTCTATTTACTTAATTAAAAAACACACACATACACACATGATCACAGTGACAACAGTCCTGTTGTTGTGACACAACGTGGTGAAAAATTCTCAGACAGAAACTTATGTTACTGAGGAGTGTGTTTCACCATCGGCTCATCGACAACCTGCAGCTAAAATCAGATACTTCAAAATAATAGTTTTATTTCAGAAAACTGGAATAACACGAGTTTTTAAACAGACGCAGCAGGAGGAGTCAGACAGGTCTTTGAACGCGCTCAGATAATAAAGCAGCTGTCACTTGCTACGCACTTGTTTTGAGCATTATTTGATGATATTAATGAGAAAGTATAACACTTTTCCCCAACGACAACAAAACTGCTAGGATGTTAGTTGTCAAATCTAAAAGAACTTTATGTCTCCGAGGGACAATCCTGCCTTCCTAAACTCTAAAATCTGATCCTACCTGGACTTGAATAATAAAAAATATTTAGTTTTATACTTGCTACATTATTTAAAACAGACGTGAACATCAACCAGCCTAAGATTCAACATGCTTTCTTTTTTAGTTTTATGAGATATTTACTGAGATCAAATATTCTGGAATTATTGTTTATGATCCAAAGCCCGAGTCATCCTACATCTTTATCACTGTCTGCCAGTAAGTTATAAACTAAAATCTTTTAATGTCTTCATGAGCTACATGTCTTTAGGATTTCTGGGGGTTTTCTTTGGACTTTGGATTCCCCCCCCCATTTATTTTCATAGAATTATTCTTGTTTTGGTGTTATTTAACACATACCTTTGGATCATTAAGGAACATAAAGATCTCCTGCTAATAACAAAGTAATTGAACTGACTGGAGCAGTTTGGCATAGTTTTACTGCAAATATTTGCATGTTCAGTGTAAAACCTCATGAGTGAACTGAACAACTAGACTGATTAGCATCCTTGTGCAAGTTTATTTACTAAAAAGAGCACACCACATAATAATAATTGGATAACTTACAGAGTAACAAAGCAGTTAATCAAGAATAATTAAAGTTTTATAAAATGTTTAACTGTTAGAATTAATCAGTTGTTTTAAATTATATTTTAAAGCAGAAATTCAGAGAGTCTTTAAGACGCCAATTATTATAATTTTGTTCCAGTTTAACAGTTTTTTTCCTGCCTGCTACGTGCGTTGAGTCACAGACTGCGGGTTTAAAACCTGGAGACACACATTTCCTCGCAGGGTGGCGGCGCTGCCAGCTGTGACTGATTCCTGGACTCCTTTGTGCCACATGTGGCCACCCCGACAGGGCGGCAGCGTGACGGGGAAGCACCGAACACCGGCGTTGACTCGTCTGACGTTACGGGATGTTCTCGCTGATCCACGTGTTGGAAGGATGCTGAACGACAGAAGACAAGGATAGAAGACTCTTTTCCCTAAAATTCGCGAACGGGATGTTTTTTTAACCTTCTAAAGTAAAACTGAATATAGTTTCTTCTAGCGCGTGGCATCCTAGCCGCGCGCGCTCCGACCGTTTTAATATGAATATATAGATTAACTGATTCCGTGATAGCAAGCAGCTACCGGCAGTTTCATCGATCCGAGAAGCAACGATAGATTTAAAGAACGAGGAAAAGTCAAATGTCAACACAACACAGTCTGTGTTTATCATGATATCGAAATTATTTAATCTAACGGGCTACAATGGATTTCAAACAGCCGTTAGTAGCATTTACTCACCATTTTACAGATAGTTATGTGCTTACCTCGAGATTCCGTCAGACATTATGAAGTTGGCTGATGTAACCAGCAGGTTGTTCCTTGATTGACTGAGTACACCGGTGAAATCCGAGTTTCTTCCTGATGGGGAGACCGGTTCGTCTCCCTTTTACGTCACACGCATCAGACATTCCGATTGGTCGGTGCACTCGAGCGCCCCAGCGCGACTTTCACATGGTGTTGCTTTCAGGAACTTACGTCAGAATAACCACCTTGTTACTCATTAACTACTCACTTATGTTTATATAAAAACTCATACAAAATAATGTTATTGACTCATGATGAATGCACCAGACTGATCCTTTTATTCCAGCACGTGCTTATTATGCACTTGAATTTTCAGTTCAAGTTTGTCTCAAATGTAGGTCATATCACAATGTCACTTTTTCTTTCTTTGTTTTAAAAACGAGTCAGAATCATTCTGGGATTTGAAACAAATAGAAATGAACTTAACTGTATTTTATTGATACCATGTTATATTTCAAAGCCTTCCACATGAACATTTGATTATAAAAACGTTAACATTGTTGCAAGACATATCTTTAACAATTTCAGTATAGAAATATATTTGCACAAGTGTACAATTACTGAGTTACTAACAATAAAATCCCACATCATACTAAGTAGCTACTAGTCGTTACAGATAAGTATTCTTTTTATGTAGCCCACAACCCTTCAAAGGGATAATTTCCAATATGCAGTAAATGCAGCACGGTCTTCATTCACAAGGTCTTGTGTCACTTTGTGTTCGACAGAAAAGAATCAAGCTTTGCATGTTTTATTACGGTTTTCAGACAATAATTTACTTGATATGATGAAAGTTGACAGCCTAACAGATCATATAATACAATATTTGATTTACTGTCATGGAAGGAAATTAAAATTTCTAATTACCTGCTTTCAACAAAACAACAATGTCAGAGAACTAATATAAAGTATTTCCACAAGTTAAGGGCAGTCGAGACTATATGTTTTTTATGTAAATATTGCCTCTTATTTTAATTTGGATGAATGAACAAGTAAATGTCTACTTAGGCTGTTCTGTAGGAAGCTACAAGGCACAACCTACATTTATCTTAAATTAATCTGCAGAGGAAGGAACTCTGAAGTATCATAACAGGTCATCAAACCTCTGAACAGAAACTAGAAGTCAACTTGAGACTTAGAAAGATGACATGTGGTGGACGGACTTAAAGGTGGAACTGAAATTAAGTCCCAAATGGACTTTTCTGTGCTTATTTAAACTGTATTACTCTAAATCGTATGCTTAAATGACTGGAAATCATGTGTGACACAGTTGGATTTACATAAGATTAAATAGCTCAAACTAGATTTATTAGAGTGGAAATATTTACTCAACAGTAGCTCCAATAAAAAACCAAAAGGATCTATAAAATCCCCAGTAATCCCACTTTAGATACAAATTAAATAGTGTTGATTCCCTGAGAGGAAATAATTCAGTTTTATGATGCATGATTATAGATGGTTTTTTTAAAATCTGGTTTACATTCAGATGTAGTGATGTGACAGACTAATTTAAATTAGTGCATTGTGTTCTTGTATCTGTAGGTCTGTGTGTTTTGTGATATTTCCCTGCTGTGAAAGCTGCACAGAGCTGCCACTGTTTTGGGAACTGGCTGTTATGTAAGTGCTGATTTGTATTCACACAGTTGTCTGGTATTTATCCTGTCGCACCAACTAAATCCTGCTGCTCCTGCTCTGAAAACAAACGCAAAAGGCGTCTCCACAGATGGAAAGTCACATATAAGCCAGAGCAGATGCAAGCTGCACGCAGAATGTCATTTTTACATCATTTTGAACTTATTTTTTATTCTAATACTGAAGATGTTCACGTTCTATTTTCTTTCTTAATTCACTGCAGTGGTTCCTATTGCACTAAGTGATCATACATTAGATCCAAAAGTTTTAAAAATCCTTTATTGCCATTATTTGAGTTTATTTTGTGTAATTTCTTGTAATAGTTTGAAGTTTTTGTTTACATTGTGCTGCTCTGGGATTTTATTCTATAATGAACTTGTTATTTAGGACACATTTCTAAATCATGAACTTGTTTTGTATTTTTAAATGTGTATATAATTGGATTTTCCTCACCAATTTTTAAGTCATTTCTGTTTTACATAATGACAGCCAACACATGAAAATGATGATCATTAGCAAGTTAATGAAACTGTTGATTATAAATCTACAAAATTCCAGACTTTGTTCAGATTTCAATCTAAGAACTGAACAGATTTTAAGATAAAAGTTGGTCAAACTATTTTAATTTCATTTAAAATTTACTAAATCAATACAAACAAAAAATTTAGATTTGAGAAAGTATTCTCATTTTACAAGGTTTTCCCCACCTGCATTAAACATTTGCTCAATTCTCAATGTTTTAAAAAATGGTTAGAATGTAGAATCAGGTGTCTGTGCAGTCTTCATGGGGTTAAATTGTAGGATTGTGCAAAGTAAAAAGAAAAAAATTCAGTTCACCTGCAGTTCTGCTGTGTTTGTGCACTTTTATCTCATGCAAGCACATAAGTGGTTTCATTGCCTCAAGACTCCTGCACGTCAAAGGGAATCAAACAGGAATGTGTTTTCAAACTGTAAAGATCAGAACTGGACCGGAGGGGATTTAGAACATCCACCATGTCTAAGTGTGCTCATATTACCGCCTATCGCCAGAAGGCAGGGAGGGAAATAATGTTTTGTGTTTGTGTATGAGTGTTTCATCTCATGAATCATTTTTAGGACCTTGTGTTAAATTGTGTTCAAACCAAAAAGGGTTCAACTTTTTTGTAAGAACTCATTCGACGTGAGTTTGATGTTTCAGTACTGACTCTGCCGCTCGGCTTGTTTTTCTGACTCCCAGCAAAGTTTTAACCCTGATGCCTCATGCTCTAACTTACAGTCGAGGTAGTGAATGGGGCTTTCACTCAAATCCAACAAGATGCTGATTCAGTCTGGGACATTTATGATTCCTGAATGTAAATAAAAAATGTTTAAATTATGTTTAAGTGATGTCACAGCTGTACCTGTACAGCCTTATAAGAGCAGTTCTCTCTGACTGTAAAGAGGTTGAAAAACACGTTTTTTTTCCTGCAACAGACAAAATGTGAACATATTCAAATTTTTATTTCTAGTTAATCATGCAATCATGATTAAAGCAAAAGTAGGTAATGTTCAATGTGCAATTTTTCATAAATTTACTTTTCTTGTTGCTCAGTAAGACAAACGGTTCACTCTTTATTTGTAATTTGAGCATTCAGCCAATGAAAGACATCTGTTTATAACAGGACACACAACAGAAGTGGCTGTAAGTGTCTTTGGAGAGTTATATTGTGTTTGCATTATAACCAGGAGCCAGCTGTGACATTATACTTGACAATATGGGTGCTAATTAATTTTTACAATTGTCATCTGTTTAGTTTTTTCAATTCAAATACACAGCTGACGTGGTAACTGTTAAGTTTTTGGTGTTTTTCCTCAGTATTTTTGTCGCCCTCTGGTGGTTTTTTTTTTTTTTACAGTTTTTGGGGATTCTGAGTTTGTCTTTCTGTTACTTCGCTTTCTGGGGTCTCCTTGTGATTTTTATATCCAGTTTAATCTAGTTTCAGTTTATTTCTAGTGTCTGGATTTCCTTGTTCCACTTTTCATTCATTTCCTCAGTCCCTGTTTCATGTTGATTGTTCAGGTTCCACATCTGCATTCAGTTTCTTTGCTGTCTCCTTCCAGCTGTTTACCTGAGTTTACTCAGGAGTACGTTTATTCTCACTACCCCACGTGGTCCTATATTTCCTGTATTTTCTGGGTCCTTTCACCACACATCACCACAAACCGAGTCACTATAGGGCATACAGAATATCTAGTTGTAAATATTAGCTTGAAACTAAAACCTATTTAAAATGATAACAATTTCGAAGAGCAAATGATCCTGCTAATTCTTGCTATATTATGTGTATCTAGAACGATGCAGGCTTTTATAAAAGGGATCCGTGTGGGTTGGATAGGATGTTGAACCCTGCTACAGAACTCATTAAAATAACTTCCTGTGATGGTTAAAAGCAAAACATTCTGATTGCTAAACTTCCTCATGGACTTGATGTTTCAGCTGTGACCTGATCAACTGAGGACTTTCCCATTTCTCAAGGCTTGTGTTATTCTTCTTCTCTGTTCTCTTTCTTTTGACATTTTCTGTGCACATGGATACTATACAAGCTCATTTTTATTTCCAACACACTCTCTGTCTTCATAGTATTTTATTGTACAGTTTGCAACACAGGAAAAAGACTCTCAGATGTATATTTGGAGCATTCCAGAGAACTCCTCCAAATGACAGACAGTGGTGTTTTGTTCTTTGCAAGTGAAATTCCTTTACAAAAAATATCTAAAAAGAAATAAATCAATGATCATTTTGTGACTCTAATTCAAAATTTAGCTCTAAACTTTGCATTCAAATGATGTTAGATAATAAAATAAAATACACAATACAACAGGAAGTCTCTGCTCACAGAGAAAAAAAAAGATCATTTCTTAAAATATATCTGCTGCCACCTAGTGGTTACATCTAAACTTGCAACAGAAACTGAAAAATTGTGAAAAATTGCAAATGATGAATCAAATTACTTTTAGATAAAGAACTTTGGACACACATGTTCTCATATTCTAATGCATCATTTTATAAACTTGATTTATCTAAGTGTCACAGTTTGCTAGAACTGCTGAAACCAGTTGTTTTCTGCGGTATTGCTGTTAGCAATGAACTTTTCACCAACACCATTAATTTTAATCTAAAATAACAAGTTGTTCTTGTGTATTTTCACTGACTGTGGATAAATTCTTTCTTTCAAAAGTGATGGATGAAGATTAGCAGAAGGTGCATAGACTCCCCACAACCCCGTGTCAACGGCCAACTTAAATTAGCACAGGAAGGAAGTAAGACACTAATAAAAGAGAAAATTAATATGCAGGACAGAAAGGGGAGGATAAAAGGCTGGAAAGAGGGAAACAAAAACGGATTCTGTGGGTGAATAAAACGGAGGTAAGTCCACCATTTACAGCCAAAAGCACCGACTGACCCCAACAAACACACACACCACTCGCTTTTCTTTCCCATCTCATGCACAGAGCAGCAAACAGCTGGTTTAGTTTCAGTTATGAAATGATCACCATGGATTTCACATGTGCTTGTGAAAACGTGATATGTATGATGTGATATGATTCATATAAGTGAGTGGAACATGTTTTCAAGCACGTTCAGTGCCCCCCCCCATCACCCTGTGAGCGTGAATAACACCCACAATGCAACCTGTTTAACATAACTGTTTTTCACAGGAAGGACACCCAGAAACCTCCATCGGATGGCTCAGTTTATTGCAACTTCCACAGAAAACACCTCAGTTATTTTCTCATTACAAGACATGTTAATATAAATGTGTACATAATGAACGAGGCTGATTCACATATTTTATGATGCTGTTCTCAGACATGACTCATAACCACAGTGACTTTTATCACACTGAGATGAGAGTGGCAGGAAATCAATAATGTTGAGATGTTATAGTAAAAGAGCTAATTGTCAGTGTGTCACTTCAAGTGTGACTGTTTCACCACAACATGAACTTTTCCTTCTGAGTGTTCATGTGGTTTCTTAGCACAGCTGAAGAGGGCTCTAATCACAAAGGTGCAGCAAGAAGTAAAAGCTTAAAAACGAAAAAAATAAATGCATCTAACTCTGACACTCGTCTGCTGCTTTTTTGGGTCAGACATGCCCTCCATTGCCTTTATTTTTGACTAACGGAAATGTGATAACGTGGCACTTTTTCTTAGTGATTTGCTTATTTAGCGGAGACGGTCCATGTAGTTCCTCTTTGCAGATCTATAGCTACTTGCCTGAAATGCTCCTGTGCAGCTAAATAAAACATGCACACATCTTTTGTAATGTTGTTCATGGTGTGCTGTAGGTAAACGATGATTTAACAACAAAAGCAGACCTTTCCTACACTTTGAACCAGGCAGTGTCACAGGAACTCTTTACACATTGGACCAGTGGTCCTCATCTGCTCCCTTTTTCATTTAAATAATGCTTTGTCACCCTCTCTTGAAGCAGGATGAAGACTCGTATTCACCTCACGGTCGTCCCTCTTTATGAGTTTGAGCTCAACAGGACACTCCGTACAGATGCTCTTGGACACAGCAAACGCCGGCCACAGAGAGTGTGAATAGGGGCCTCTGTGGGTTTCCCTAAAAAGGGTTTGGTGTGTCTATCAGTGTGCATGAACGGATGTGTGTGTGTATGTGTGTATATTTGTGTGTATTTTCTGCAGGGGTGGTTTGTTAGGGCCTTGTGTTTGCTTGCATGTGCATGTAAAGCCTAGAACATGTGCTTCTCTGCATGTGTGCAGGAAGTTTGTTCACACTTGCTGACAATGTGCATTTAATTATGAGGGTGCAATGCAAATAAAATGTAAATGAACTGGAGATAAATTAAGTTAATTGATAAAAACTGACACAAATGTACAGTAAGTCCAATATTTGAACACATAAACTTACAGGTGGGTTTAAACTTGTCATTGTAAGATTCAGTTTAATATGTTTAAGATACATAAACACTGGTGAGAATGGTGATCAATTACAGCAGCAATTACACAGATATAAGCAGGACACAACAGGGATTCAGGAGTGAGGGAGAGAGAGACACAGAGGAAAAGTGGGAAACGAAGAGAGGGAGGCCTTTTATAAAAGCCAAGTCCTGCCACTTTCTAAAGAAATTGGGTGCAGTGAAATCGCGGGCTTTGGGTCCGAAACGAGATCCTGATGAGCCAATGAGTGTCCCCATAATTCTGCTCGGTGGTGTACAGTATCGTGGGTCAGAGGCTGCTGAAGTAACTCCTGCAGAGTTACAGTCCTGCGAGCATGCATATGACAACAAAGACGACATGTAGACCAAAGACTGAGACTCTGGGCTCCTAAATCCTCTCGGCACGTGTTAATTAGATTACAGTCTGCTCTGAAAAGGTAAGAAAATTAATTTATCAACAAAGTTTTAAAGAAAAACAAACAAATAAAGAAAAAATGAAGAAATCAAAGAAACCTGCTCATCAGTAGATATATATTTTTCAAATTAATTTGATATGGAATATCAATGATCTATTTTGCATATTTTAGCATAAATTTAAATAGAATTTAAATAGTTCACTTCTGACACTTGATAATATTTTCACCATTCCTATTTATCATGTCAGCAAAATCTATGGTGTTATAATTTTATTGTCATTAATTTTTTTGTGTTATTTATTTAGTCAATCTTACATTCTATTGCAAACTATGTTACATCAGTGTATGAAAAACAGGTGGTGATATATTTGGTTTTTAAATTCAAATGAATAAGAAACGTCCCACTTTCTTATTTGTTTTTTGTTAATTGTGGAAAATTTTTGTATAAAAGCAAAATAATAAGTTGCAATATGAAGAGTCGACTGGATCAGAAAAACAGAAAAAAGAGATTATTTTGTCTTCACAAAGACTGAATTGTCTGCAGCTTGTGCTTTGGTTTCACCTGCACTTTGTAAACTGTGCCAAGTTTGAAATGTTCTTCCACTGTACTGAGATTCAGGAGCTGCACTTCCACATGTAGCACAACAGAACCATCAAATGGGAAAACGGATTGACTGATTAAAAACTAACCAACTGCAACAAAAACAGTGTTTAAAAATAATACAGAGAGCTTCTAAATATTGGAAAATTATGAAACATATGTGCTAAACTTTGCAACTTACTTGGTGTTTGAATGTGATGAAAACGTGAATGTTGCTCCTCACACATCAGTCATGTGCAGAATTGGTTTTGTGCAAATGTGAAATGTTTTTTAAAAATATATTTATGTTGCTCATTAGTTTAAAATCAAAGGTTAAAATGGAAAACTATTATACCCTTAGCTTTTTTCTCACAGGAGCTCCATCATCACAGCAATAAAATATGTTTTTTCCATCAATCTGAACCTGCACAAAAGAATAAAAAGAGATTTAAAATATTTTTTTCACTATACAGGTAAATATAAAAAGCTTAGTTTTGTGTGAAACTATAAAAAGAAGAAGAAGAACACAAATAAATGATCAATAGCCTTTTTTTAGCGTCTTCTGGGATCGATTAATGCACATGAAGAGATTTGATCAGATATGATATAAAGAAAGAGAAACTGAAATGAAGGTGAGAGGAAAACAAACTGAAGGAGGGGCAAAAAGAAAATGTGTGTGTGTGTGTGTGTGTGTGTGTGTGCGTGTGCACGAAGGGGGGATTACTGCTCACTCCAGAATACTAATGAGGCCTTTTGTCACAACTCTTTTTTTTTCCATTTTCCTTCCTACACTCTCTTTTTCTCCCTTTCACTCATCTTTCCATCTTCCTTTCAAACACACACAAACATTTAGACACAGTCACACACACACACACACACACACACACTTTACAGATTACTGTTAGAAATCCATCCTGAAGTAAACTGGTGTTTTTTAGACTTTTTCCACAGGTTAAAAGTAAAACGTTCTCTACCAGACTGATGAAAGAAACCCACTCGTGCACTTTTATTTAGATCAGAAACACTTGAAGAGAAAGTCCCAGATGCACGTCTACAGTAACCTACTCAAAAACAACAACAACAGGACAAATGAGTGTAATTGCAGTCTCAGTCTTGTCTGTACACACATGGATGGAAACAGAGTCGTTTTTGTCAATGGCATCTTTTGTTTCTTTTATCTCAGCTCCCAACAAAGCATTCCTGTGTACAGAGAGGAGAGAGGGAAGGAAGGAGAGAGAAAGAAGAGAACAGAAAAGGAAGAAGAGGGGAGGGACATTAGGAAAATGTCCAGTGATCTTTTGTCCTATTTAAGTTTAGATTCTGGTTTTGAATCTGAGGCAGCAGGTTACAGTAAAGCCGTGGTGTTGCCATGGTAACAAAATACATCCTGCAGGGGAGGTTGTCTGAATATTTCTCTAATTTTTTCCTAATTTTCTTCCATTAAACTATTAGTTATCCGATACATGTCTGAGGTGGAGTGTTTTTTTTTTTTTTTTTTTTTAGAACACGTGAGTGTTGCTGTGTGTTCAAGCAACAAGTGAAAACTGGGTGAGGGTGACTCAGAGTTGAATTAAGTTTTCAATGGTGTCCTTGTAACCATGAAACTCACTCTTACATAATCACGACAGCGTGATGTAATTAAATATGATTGGTTATATAAGCCATGGTCAGAATTGTGTTTTAATTGCCAAAGTTGAATGAAAATATTTGCTTCGGATATTTGGTTCTATGCACAAGAATGAACATCTTCTAGCAGGCAAGTATTTAACTGTCCTGAGCAGAGTCCTGAAAACGTATCTAAGAATATTAAACAAAACTACAATGAGAACCAGGAACAGCTGAACAGATAACAACTGATGAGAAATCTAAATACTGGGTCATGTGATTGCTGAATGAGAGGCGGGTGTTGTAACGGGCTGATGAGTAACAGGTGTGTGAGGCTGTGTGACTGGGATACTGAAGAAAAAAATAAAGCAAGTGATAAACTGATCAGCTGATCACAGAAAAATCAGGAAAACCTGATAATAAGAAACAAGTCAAACCTCAAACGCTGCAAAACAAACAAAAACAAGATATTACAACGAAATCCAACGTCATGATACAGAAAGTATTTCCATTAAAATTCTCCCCAAACTGACTTGAGAGTTCTTAAATAAACTAGATTTAATCTGTGTTCCGAATAATGTGACCACTTTCATACAACTGGGTGTTAGATGGGCTCCTTGTCATGGTTGTTTGAACGTATTTAAATAGATAAACCCTCTTATAAAAATATTATAAGAATTTCATGAAAGTTAAACTAAATCATAAACAGAAAAAGTTTAAAAAAAAAAAATCCAAAGACTTAGTTGATAAAAGAAGATCTAACTTTTAACTGGCCTCTGAAATTGGCACCAGATGTGAGTGTGTTTGAATGGTTGTTTGTCTCTCTGTGTCTCTGTGATGGACCAGCAACCTGTCCAGGTGTGACCCCGCCTTTCACCCAATCATCACTGGAGATAGTCACCAACCCTCCTGGGTACGGAGAGTGGATGGAAGGATGTTTTAGGAATGTTAATGGGTTTCCACTCACAAAAACAGTACAGTGTGATTTATTTGAAGTATTTTCTGATCTCCTGTGATTTGTGTGAGAAACTCTCAAGTTTCTTTGTAATTCTCATGTTTCTTGTGTTTTACCTTGCAAGGATCTACTGTAAAACTTTGCAAAAAAGCAAATGCTGTTTACTTTTACTGCTGTCTCCAGTTACCATTAGAAATCAAGTCTTTGTTGACTAAATGCATCTCTGCCCAGAAATAACAGTAGGTTCTTTTAAAGCAAATCTTATCTCGACGAAAGTTTGAGTTTCAACCAAAGATCAGCACCTTAACGGACTCATTCAGCTTTCTCTTCTCTTTTTGGAATCACAAACGTGTCTCTGTGTAGACAGTTTGTTGGGTTAATACACAGTAACGTTCCACTAATTCTGCATTTTTTCTGTTGTCGCTGCAAGTGTGCAGAGCGCTCAAAGCTGGCAATCTGTTCTCAAAGGAAATATCACTTTTTTTCTGCATGAAGCAGCAAAGTTTGTCCAAAGAGGTTGTTAGCTTGCAAAAAACATTTTGTACTCCGTGTACTCTACTGAGTAACAAAATGAAAATGAGATGTTGAAATCAAGGAGGAAACATGTTTCTTCTTCTTACAGCTGTTATTACGAGATAAAGAGCAGAAATAAGAAAAGTGCAGCTGTTTCCCATGAGATGATTCTCACAGGTCTCAGAAAAATGTAGGTACATTTCCCAAACTGATGAGATCATAAATCACCCACTTCCTGTTTGAGTCATCTTATCATGATATGTGTTGTCAATCAACAAGAATTTTTTTGATTTTAAAGATAAAAGGTCCTGTTTTTTAACTGTAAACAGGATGATGCTGAATTTCATTTAATTTAATTTACTATTTATTTAATTTTATTTTCTAATCAACTTAAACAAGAAAATTTGAGCCAAAATAAAGATTTAACAAAGATGTTTCTTATGGAATAAATGTAGAAGTTTATTACTGAAATGGATCAACATCTTTGTTCAGATAGTCAGAATAACGTTGGGGATATTTTTTATTGCTGGAGATTAGTTCCCCTCACAGAGCACATGGCTGAGGGGAAGTCTCCAAACCATAAACAAAATGACTGAGGGAAATTTGTGGTTTCTCACCTACAGGAAGAAGTTTATTTCTATCAAATGACCCGTGTTACGCTCATGTCTTTGTTGTTCAAAGATGTTTTGGGAAAAAAAAAATTAACATGTTTTTTTTTGTTCATTTTTATCAGATGACTTCAGCTACACCACCCTGTTCTCGTAGCTCCTCCCCTCATAAAGTCTGTCACTCCCAGACTCAAACTGATGTTTTAAAACCTTTACTGGGAGGCGGGGTGTCTGCTGGGGGCGGGACTCTGAGGAAAAGGAGGAGAATCCTGTCTAAAGATGGCCGGAGTAACGTACGGATCGACCACGTCAGTGGGAAGGGTGCTCTCTACATGCGTGACCTGTGGACGACCTTTCTGGAAATGCCGTGGCGCTACAAGTTTTTCCTGTTCACGGCCACGTTTGCAGGAACCTGGTTTCTATTTGGGGTTCTGTGGTACCTGATGGCTCTGGTGCACGGGGATCTACTGGGTGAGAAAACCAGACTGCAGTGTTATGGCTCCTCCCACCCTTTCATGATCCACACGTCTCACTGTGATAATAAAAACTGACATCATATTTTACCCCAAAGCACCAGGGAATTCTTTTAGGAATTTCTACAAGTTTTTTCTCAGTTATATAAACATACATTTCCTACTTCCCAGACTCCGTCTGAGTCATCAGAATCTTTCTACACAAACATTTTTACCTGTAGACTGATTTGAATTTTGAGATAATTACTGAATGTGACTCACAACAAAACAACATAAAGGCCAACATTGAGACTACAACAATAAACTTAGAGCTTTAATTTCATTAAAAGATGATCTGGATATAGTCTAACTTTCCAAAACACCCCCAAAAAACAAAAAACCCAAAAACTTCTTTTTCTGTTTTTTGAAAATGTGTCATCTTTTATCCAAAAGTCTTCTTCAGTTCTGATCATGGTTTGGGAGTTCCAGGTTTAGATTCTGTGAAAAAGGAATGAAGGAAGCTGCGTGTGAAAACTGAAACAAACAGAGCAGGTGCCTGTCTGTTCAGTAGCTAGAAATCTGTAGGGACTCTTATCAGGCAGGTTCACAACAATCTAAACTGTGAGACATGTGATTGCAACAATAATTTACATAACGATGGTCCCAACAACAACTTAGAAACCTGGAACTCCCGTGTTGCTTTTATTTTCTTTTTGTCCTGGATGACTGATAATCTACAAACATTCTCTATTTTTCTCTTACAGTTAAACAAAGATCCCACTGAATGTCTGCAGGTCCAAAAGCTCAGTATTTATCTCATCTGTGAGAATTCTGAATTTTATAAATGTCAGAAATTCAGTATCAAATGGGCATTTTAAGATCCTCTTAATGGGACTTTAACAATTTCCCCTGATTCTGTAATACATGTATTAAAGACTGTTTATTGTGCCAATTTGAACATTTTAAAATGTTCTAGACATCTAAAAAGATGTCAGATCTTAAGAATTTTCTTTTCTGGTAAAATAAAGGTGAAACAAGCTTACTTGCTCCATAAGGGCCTAAACCTCACAATGTATATCGATGGTATGGAAAGTGGGCAGTAAAAAAAGCAAATAAACTGACACGACACGGATGGCAACTAAAGTAGAAATTCAAACATGTGCTGTGAGATGTAAAAAAAAAAAGTAGGACAACATAATCATGAAGAAGCACGTGAACCTGAATATATGCAGAATGTTTTGTTTATATTTGGTCAGTTAAAATTCTCAGTATTTTTGTCCTGCTTGTTCTACCCTCTATTTAACCAACCAAACCACTAAAACACCAAGTGAGCACGAGTCTGTTTTTTTATTTATTAAATCCAGAAATGAAAACCAAACTCATAAAAGTGCAGACGTAGACAAGTCATCGTTGCTGCTTCGCACCTGCAACCACAATCTTCTGAGCATCAGTTATTGGTGTCATTTGTTTGTGTGTATTTCCTGAAAGTGAGCAAAACCAGAGACCTATAAAAATCGAACATTAGACATAAAAGGATTGATTTCATATCTTCAAGACCATCAGCTCCTCCTCCTCTTCCTCTGTTTGACTCATGTTTTCAGCCTTCACTAACTGACAAAAGCAAAAGCAGATAAACAGAAAAAAACATGTTTTTTTTTCAACTCATTGAACTCTTGTTGTTCCATCAGAGTTTGATCCACCATCAAATCACACACCTTGTGTGATGCAAGTGCAAACCCTCACAGCAGCCTTCCTCTTCTCTCTGGAGTCCCAGACCACCATCGGTTATGGTTTTCGCTGCATCACGGAGGAATGTCCAGCTGCTATAATCCTCCTCATCATACAGCTGGTCATCACCATGCTTATGGAAATCTTCATTACTGGAACATTTCTGGCCAAGGTAGCCAAAATGTAAAGATAACTACCTCATGCACGAGGATGAAAGTAGAATACAGATAGAAGTGATGCTTTTTAATTCGTGTCACCAGTTTAAACAACTAGTTTTTCTACGAATCAGAAAGCTTTTATTGTCATCACATGTTAATGGAATACATTGCATATTGATCTCAATAGGTGTATTGGACATTTATTGCGCTGTTTCCTTCGTGGTGGTTTGTGTTTTTGTGGCCTTAAACCACACACACACTGGGAGCTCAAAGGGTTAATGACCAGGTGGGTGGGGTTTTTGTTTTGTGTTTTGCTCTGCTGCTGTAAAATAAGATGAAGAGATCTTCCACTGCATGAAGAGGACAGCTGCAGATTTAATGACTCATTGCATGATCTTTTAATCTGAGGTTATATATGCAGCAGACCACACTGAGATGTCATATCAGACGGGGCTCACACAGGGTGCCTGGTGGAATCCCTCCAGCAGCTTCCTCTCTGTGTTGTTCCTTCAGATCACTCTGATAAATTGTTTGGTGTTGTATGAACAAGAAAGGTCCAAGGCCCAGAAATTAAAAGACATACACAAACTAAAAAAAACTGTCAAAGAATGGAAATAGATCAAATCTTTTTCTGAACAGGTCGCTCGGCCAAAGAAGCGAAGTGAGACAGTGAAGTTTAGCCAACATGCTGTTGTTTCTACACATGAAGGTCAACCATGTCTGATGATCAGAGTGGCCAACATGCGCAAGAGTCTCCTGATTGGATGCCAGGTAAATGTGGTGTCCAGCCTAACAATGTAAACAAATCCATATACATGAATGTTTTAGAGAGACAATAAATTTAGTATCTGATGCAGTTCAGTTAAAACACCATGTGAACACGTTTCTCTCAAGGTGACAGGAAAACTTCTCCAAACCTCCCTGACGAAGGAAGGAGAGACTGTCCGTCTGGATCAGAGAAACGTTCCTTTTCAGGTGGACACTTCCAGCGACAGCCCGTTCCTCATCCTTCCTCTCACCTTCTACCACATCATTGATGACAACAGCCCACTGAGAGCCTGGGCTGCCAAGGGTGAGTTCGGTGAGAAAAGAACAAATTTGTGTTTTTTGTGTTGAATAATTTTCTGAGGAAACTGCTTGTGGTTTGACGAAACCGATTCTAGAAATGAGTTCTTCATTATCTGTTTTAGAATCAGTTCTTAAAGAGAAAGAGAGGTTACAAAACCAGCAGTCTAAAATCATGATTGATATACTGAAGCTACAAAGAGAT
Source organism: Pachypanchax playfairii (assembly GCA_006937955.1). Lineage (NCBI taxonomy): Eukaryota > Metazoa > Chordata > Actinopteri > Cyprinodontiformes > Aplocheilidae > Pachypanchax > Pachypanchax playfairii. The sequence continues at coordinate 5,151,466 of SSNP01000011.1, read as the reverse complement.
TACTTACATTTAAGCAACTCAAAAAGTTTTTCTGTTCACAGTATAGAAATGTAATAAATAAATAAGTGAGTCAGATAAAACCTCTTGTGGGGTTTATTTAAATTTTTTTAGAATATTTTTTGAAATCATAATTTATGGTCTTTTATTTGAAAAGGTTTTAGGGGAAAACAGTAAATTTTTTTTTTACTTTTTGTTCTTATTTTACTGCTGCAGCATCTTTTCCTTCAGTTCCAAATTTAATTTGAAACTCTTTCCTTCCTCTTATCTATTTTTTCCTTCCTATGTTTCATCTGTTGAAACTCAACTATCCTCCATCAGGTGGCGGCTGGACAGACCCAGAATTGGCTGATTTTGAGCTGCTGGTGATCATGAGCGCCACGGTGGAGCCGACCTCCGCCACCTGCCAGGTTCGCACCTCCTACCTGCCTGACGAGATCCTCTGGGGTTACGAGTTCCCACCTGTAGTCTCCCTCTCCCCATCTGGAAAATATGTAGCAGACTTTGCCTTTTTTGATAAAGTGGCAAAAACCAGGACCACTCCCATCTTCAAACCAGCCAGTCCACTGCATGGGTACCATAGTAACGGAGGTGGGCTTGTGTCCGAGCTTTCGGATCCAGAGAAGATTCGTCTTGAGCAAAGTTACAGAGAGCAGAGAGGCGAAGATCGGGGTCGAGTTAGAGATGGTCCTCTCAGCGTTCGCATCAGCAACGTGTGAACGAATAAACTGGTTAAAACTGGAGTCAATTATAGAAAATAACACGAGAGACTGTCAATAGCATATCAGTAAATATATGAAAACAGACTTTAAGATTGTTGAAACTATTTTATTTTTCTCATAAAGTTATGAGGAAAACATGCTTTTTGTTTGTTTCGACTGTAATTACATTGTTATAACGTGACAACATGGCAGCATGGGACCTAATATATGACTGTGGTAAGATTCACCACATAACCAGCTATTTTCCTGTCAACAACAAAAACAGGGACAAAGTTAGAAACCTTGGTGGGTTTGTTTAGGTGGTTCCCAGAAGGCTGAATGAGACTCACCTCAACAGAAACTTACTCACACAACAGTAAGACAATCTGAGTCCTGCGAGTCCAGTGGGCAAGAAAAACCCACCTGTTTCACAGGAAGATTGTTTTATTGCTCCCCCAGTGTTTATGCAAATGTGGGAGTAATTATAGCCATTAAGAACTTTAGTAATCCCCAAACGGAAACTTTAATTCAGAAAAAACTGCAGGTATTGTTGAATGTGTAGGCAGAAAGTCGGATGACTGAGTTTGATCTACTTTTATGGCAAAAATACCAGCAAGCTCACCCCCAACTTCCTCTTCAGCATTTCTCAAGTATTTTTACATTTCCTGTTGAAACATTAGAAGTGACATGGAAATTCTGCTGAAATAATCTTGCACCTTAACCATAATGGAGAAAAACTACGATTTCAGACTTCATTCATGGCGTCCCGCTCACTTATTGATGTAATTGATCCCTATGATGTTGCGTTTGACAGCTGTTGCTGTTTCAGTGGAATAATTTAGCACTTTAGCTACAAGATGTACATTTTCACATTCAGAAGTTTAGTCAACTTTGCATCAAATGTTATTAGAGTAAAATATTTTAATACCACTAAAAGCACTTATAAAAACATAGAATTTGCATCTATTAGTGTCAGTAAAGAAGATGTTTTAATCCTATATTTGCTCCTTCAAAGTCTCGGTAGCTTTGAGCAACAAACTAAAGAATGAGTTTGTGTGTCTAGATGTGAATGACCATCTGGTTATGGCAGAATGTATCTTAAACTCTAAATAAACTCATTTTTGTAAGAATCAGTCTGTTTACTTGAATCATTTTTGGCTGACAAACTGAATACATTTGGAAAAGTTCAATTTATTTTCATTTTAAAGTATAAAGGGGATCAAAACTGGATCATAATGTCATGAATCACCAGCTTTATGTTTGTCGTTTTTAGATGTAGTTCTCTGGTCCCTTCTTGTTTAGTCACTTCCTGTTATAAAGTTAATTCAGTTCACCTTTTCATGTGATCACTAACTCTGCATCTCACCACACAGAGAGAGGGTCCAGAGCTGTCAGAGATCCTGAACGGACAAACTCGCACTTTGTTCAGAACATTAAACATTTTAAAAAAAGTTAAAAGAAGCAGCTCATTGAGATTTAATAAATCATACTGTTAAAGTTTGATTCTTGTTTCTTTTTTCAGTTTTTCCTTCATGATTTTAAAGGTTGAAAACACAATTTGTCACAAACTGGTTGAATCTCAGGAAGGATATGCTAATATGCTTTTTATATCTTTCTGACTGATTTTATGGTGTAAGACAACTTCTGTTGGAACAGTATTCAGGACTGGGTGTGTCTGTTAAAAGAGAAAACTTAACATTTTTTACACATGGCTAAGCTAGTTTGGAAAGTTTTTCTCTTATTAAATGATTTTGAATCATTTGGAAACTGTATTTTGTCTTTTATCAGGTTTTCTTTGTCTGACATTAAAAGCGGTTGAAAATGGTAATTTTTTCATTTTTTGAAATGATAAACTTGAAAAACAGGAAATTGGGTGGCTTCACAAAAATGACTAATCTTACTTCCTCATTTAACAGTCACAAGAAAAATGAGTGCAGTTGCGCTGCTGCTTGTCGTCGCTCTGCTGGATTCAGCTAAAGGTAAAATTTTACAGGATTTCAAATTAAAATGTGCCTTCTTGTTCCACTGTAGCACTATGGATCACCACATCGACAGACATGTTGTAGAAACACTGTCATTATTGGGAACTAAAAAAAATTCGATCATTGTATCTGTCTGTCAGCTAAATGCATATAGAGCGACAGGAGTGTTGATTCTTTCAAAATTAAACAATCAACCTAATAACCGGTGTTAGATTATCACTGCCTGTCAGTCATAACGTGGTAAATAAATCTATAGAGGAACTACATTTCTAGAAGAATTTTGCAAATTAGGTAAATTCACTTCAGTGCTTTGCAACACAGAGATCTCAATATGTTCTTAAATAATCCTGGAGGGATTTTTACATCACAGTTTATCTGTAGCATATCTGTTTTTTGACAAGAATATATAAAAGAAATAGGGAAACAAATGATCATTTTGCTCTTAAATGAGTAATGATATTCAGAAAAGTATCTATGCTTCTTGTAAATATGTTTCTAAAGTGTGAATTTTGATCCGAATCACTTTTCTTGAGATGATACAATGCAGTGTTGATCTGGCTGAACAATCCTGGATCTTATCTAGATACGATCAATAGATACAAATAAAAGCAAAAATATGTATTTGTAGAAATTTGGTTTTAAGGAAACTGATGCAGCTCCAATAAACAAAGTTAAGATTTTTTTTTTTCAGTTGGATAAGTTGGTAATTCAGTTAGCACACTGAACTGAAATACAGTATTGAAATCTGAAACTCTGAGAAACAACTTTGAATTCTCTGGTTAATATATTATACACGTACAGTATTCTTTAAAAGAAATAAACGTGTGATTGAAAAAGCTGGGTTTTTAGGTTAGTAACAGCTCTGTGGTCAGCACGTTCTAATCTTCAGCATCTAAGAACTAAAGCTTGATCAGAAGCAAATACAGGAAATTAGTTTTTGATTTTTGACAAGAAACAAAAGCATTAACAGCAGTGGGAGAAACACTTTGTTTAATTTCATATTTTTGAGATTCACTAATTTGATTTAATACTTGTCATATTACAATATTCTTGTTTTCTGTTGTTATAGGTTCTAAACCTTGGTTTGTCAAGTGCAACAAGGACCTGGTTCTGGATGTCACAGAAGAACTGAACAGAGAAATAGATTTTGTTTGGAAAATTAATAAAAGTGTGAATGTGGTGAAATTCAATGCAGGCACAGAACCAAAAATCTCAGATAAATATAAAAAAAGAGTTGAATTTCTTAAACAAAACAATTCTCTGGTGTTAAAGAATGTTCAACAAAATGACAGCGGGATTTATACAGCAATAGAAAGTGGTGACAGTGATAAAACTGTGGCTAGATATAACATCACAATCCAAGGTAGGTTCACTCTTATAGATGTTTGTTATCTTTTCTAAATGAGGATTTAACAGCATGCTTCACAGCCTTTTTTATTTCTCAGCTCCAGTGTCTCCAGTAAATCTAATAGTAAGTCATAAAGGAACTCACAGGAACTCCAGCGTCTGTAATCTCACTGTGACCTGCAAAACTGAGGATTTTTACATTACCAGAACTCTTCAGTGTTACTACAAAAACTGCTCTCTGGTGGAAGAACCACACGGTGAAACTGCAATCTATTCCCCTTCTCTCAATATTTACGTGGATCGAGATGACATCATCTGTAACCATAGCAACCAAGTGAGCTGGGAAGAGGACAAAAAACCCATTGAGGCTCAATGTAGGACAGAACTGGGTGAGATAAAAAGCACAACAACACTAACTTTCAGTTTAAAAATGTTATTAAAACAAATAAAAATTGCTGGAAAACTGTGAATGACTAAGCATCAAACAAATAAGTGACATAACATTATATCTTAAAGCAGCAAATAATAATCTGGATCAGTTTTATTGTTTCGTCATACCTCTGTTTGTTGTCCTCATAAAGCATAAAATCATCAACTGTTAAATGGAATAAAACATGAAAACCAAAATCAAACCTAGCATTAAGAGGAATCCACACAACAAAAACAATCTCTTGACATTATTTCCAACACTTTTAATAACTAGCAACATTTTTCAGACACAGTTTTTCTCATCAGTGATCGATGCCTACAGGTGAGTGTGTGTGAAAAGATGCTACAAAATAAACAAGAAGAGTCGAGAATTAAGACATTTGAAACAAGACAGGACTGAAGACTCAGTAGGAGGAGCAAGAATAAAAACAAAAAATAAAATAGAGAATTGCAGTTCCTAAAGGAATAAAAATGATTGACTCATAGACTCACAGACGATCCACTTTTAAAGATTTTAAAAGTATTTTGCTGATGTTATTTTTTTGCTACTGCTTGGTCATTTTAAGAGTATTTAAATTATATTAATATCTCTGATTTTTCTTTTTACAGATCCCAGTTTACTTTCTAATACAGCCACTATTGCTTTGGCATCAACAATCTCATTTGTGTTTCTCGTGTTAATCCTGGTACTTACTGCTGTCACATTTCACATAGTGTGTAAGTATTTACTAATTGTTGAGTCTTAATGAAAAAAGTACCAGGTATATTATTCATGACCAAAACAAACAAACAAACAAACAAACAAACAAACAAACAAACAAACAAACAAACAAACAAACAAACAAACAAACAAACAAACAAACAAACAAACAAACAAACAAACAAACAAAAACTGTATTTTTTGCCTCACAAAAGCATTATTTTAGATTTGATGGTTGCTGAAAAATTCTGTTTCTCTCTACAGTTATTTTATGTTACTTTATTTTTTTCTATTTTGAATTTCATTTTTTTGATTTGAAACCAGCCAGGATCTTTCTGCATGGAGTTTGCGTGCCTTCAGCTTCCTCTCACAATCCAAAGATATGCATGTAGGTGTAATTAATTGGGCACTCTAAATTGGTGTGAGTGTGTGTAAATGGTTGTCTGTCTCTGTGGCCCCGTGATTTACTGGCGACTTGTCCAGGTTTAAGTCCACCTCCCGCCCAATGGCCACTACAGACAGTCACCAGCTCCCTGAGAACCTGAACAGATCATGACTGACTGATTTTTCAATTTTCAATTTTTGTGATCCTGTTCATCCTCGTCACTCCCAAAGAACCTCAACATGTTCTTCTGTCTCTTCCTCAGTGGTACCGTCTCCAAACCAGACAACATCACTGGTCCCACCACTGTCTTGTTCATGTTTCCTTTCATTCTTGCTGATATTCTCCCACATCACTCCTGGCACTTTCCTCTACCAGTTCCAACCTGCTTGCACATGTTTCTTCACCTCCTTTCTACATGGTTTCAAATAGCTGTTACTTTTTTCATTACAGTTTATAAATATTTGTTTCTGCGTAAAACAGAAAATAGCCTAAACAAATTTGACTGGAAAAAAGGGATGATTTTTTTTCAAGATTTTCTCAGTACCTAATAATATTTGGATTTGCTACAATTTATTTATTTTGGTTGAAGAGATTTGGCAATTTTTGGGGTTTTTCGTTAACATCCAGTTTTAATTTAGGATTTATGAAGGATCATGTGGACAAGACAAGGTATTCATACCAATACTTTGACATTAGTTTACAACAGTCTAAAGTAATATACCTGCTGAATGTAAAACTACCTCCATCATCTCAGCTGATCAGTCACATCCACTGAAAACAACCGCAACCAGCAAATTCTCAGTATCATAAAGCAGACGGAGGGTTTTATGTTACAACCTTTTGAAAATATGCTTGACAAAAATAAGAATTTAATCAGAAAACTCCTGCACCAAATAGGTTAAGTGACTTGCAATTAGAAGTTATTTATTACTTGAAAAAAAAATCAGTAAAACATAATCTAAAAACTAATTATGTTCATCACAAAACTAACAATACAGAGTGCTTCTATCCTGTTTTTCGGTCTAATAGCAACAGAAGTGTTTTTGACAAATAACTTCAATGCTTCAACATAAAGTTGCAATCTTCACTTTCTGTTGTTCAAGGTTCATTTTGTAAAACTAGACATGCTGTGAGTCTGTTTACAGGATCACTTGATAAAAAAGATTAAAGTTAAATAACTTTAAACAAAACTCCCTGTATGTTTTATGACTGACCTACAGGTAAAAGAAAGAGCAGTGACAATACAGTATATGAAGTTCCTCAGGTAAGCAGCAAGTTATTTTATTAAAGAAAATACCCTGTTTTACAAGTCAAATTCAGCTCTATTTAATTTTATTTATGCAGCACCAGTTCATTTCTGCGGCCTCTTTCTGTGTCTTCTGTCCTTTTCTCAGTGGTACCGTCTCTAAACCAGACAACATGGCTGGTCCCACCACTGTCTTGTTCATGTTTCCTTTCATTGTTGCTGATATTCTTTTGTCACACATGAGTCCAATTTACATAAATACTCTAGAATTCAAAGTTAGTCCTAGAAAGACTTTTCATAGTTTCAATTCAATAATGTTTGATTAATCCCCAAAGGGAAATAAAATGTTGTTGTAACTCAGTTCTTCTTCAGAGATTCATAATAGAGGTTTCTAGCTGGACAGGAAGGATCGATTTGTGTTGCAGCAAATTTGAAGAAGCTTCTGACTGAAGACACTCTGTTGTTGAGTTACTGTGCTGTAAAGAGGATAATGAGGGTTTTCCATTATGTTTTTCATTTTTCAAAGTACCCCCTTTGAATTCCAGTCAATTATCAACAGTTCAGTTAGTTATTAAACAGCAATAGGTAAAAATTTCATATCTAAAGAACCAATAAATTGAGTTAATTTATTATGTTAACATAATCCTGAGCTGCACAAATGGGTGAACAACTTCCTTTTAACAGAATAAAAAATATAAAGGAAAGTTTTAAGCCAAGTCTTAAAAGAAGACGTGGTGTCTGTGTCACGAATTAAAAGTGGAAGCTGGTCCCATGAAGATGGAGCCTGATAACTGAAAGCTCTGCCTCATATTCTACTTTTAGAAACTACAGGAACCAGATGCAGACCTGCAGTCTGAGAGTGAAGAGTTCTCTTTGGAAATAATTGAAAAGCAATTTAAAAAATAAAATGTCTAAGTTGTTTTGCAGAAGTTCATTTTAGTTCAGTGGAACAGAAAACATTCTATTTAAAGTTAATCTGTGTGCATCTAAACACTAATGGGTTTGTGTCTTATTAACTGTTTGACCTCGTCTGTTGAAACTGATTTAGCTACAAGATTGTTTTTAATTGTTATTTTTTGTGTTGATTGCTTAAATGTTAATATATCAATGCGTAGATGTAACAAACTCTGATTAATCCACTAACACTGTGTAAGTTCTTACAGCACATCTTATAACAAACATAAATTAAGAAACACTAGAACATTTTAAATAGTTAATAATTAATAAATCTTTTGTTTACTTCTAGGACATCCATCAAAAGGAAAATCAGTATGAAAATTCTGGAGAAGTTACTTTAGATCATCCTTCAACAACTTATGATATGATACAACTTGTGAATCATCCTGAGCCAGAAGTGCAGCCCACACGTCTCCCCCAGCCAGAGACAGTTTACGCACAAGTTACCCGAGCTGGAAGATCCCAACCTTAAAGCTCTAACAGCACATGAAAAACAAAGAATTAAAGCCTGTCTTGATTTAGTGTTTTTATCAGTTGTCCTTCATTAAAGGCCAATATTTACAGTATTACATACATATTTATGTGTAATGTTTTTGTTAATAATTTGTAAAATAAAAAAGACTGTGATGATGTAATAAATTATCAAATTTCTTGGTTTTTATATTTGAAACAAGGAACATATTAATGTGTATTTTATCAATATTGTATGTACATTATTTATGTTTAAAAATTGAAAATAAGTAACATGAATTGCATGAGTTGATATTTTAACAGATATAATAATTTAAACTTTATTTATCTCACAATGGAGAAATTCACTTCTGCATTTGACCCATCCCGAGGGAGCAGGGGGCTGCCCGTGTCATGGCGCCTGGGAGGCAGTTTGGGGTTCTGCATCTTGCCCAAGGATGCATTGACACATGGCTTGTTCGGGTCAGGGATCGAACCACCAACCTCGCGATCTGAGGACAACCTCCTTCCCCTTTCGACCACGGCCGCCCCTAATTTTGCCTTTTGGCTCTGCCTGCCAAAAATAGGTGTCACTCATTGATGTCACTCTGCACGGAAGTCTTTAGTAAAAGGTTTAATAAACTTTCAGAAACATGCAGAAAACTTAACTGTAGAATAAAAAAATAACATGTCACATACTGAAGGTTTTCTTTCTCTGAGCCTCAACCAATCTGATATTTAAGTCAGATTTATGACTTGCATCATTGTCTTATGTCAGATGTCCTCCCAACTCTCTGCATTTATCTGGGCTTGGGACCGGCATAAGGAAGACACTTGCTTGTGCCCTTTAGGCTGCATTACAACTCTGAAACAACATACTGATTAATTATACTGACTTCACATAACAGAGATCATCAACAAGAAAGTGAATGCCTACAAAGCAAATATGCAAATTTTTCATAATTACTAAGGGATGTCAAAATTAGGACATGTGGTAGGACTCTACTTAAAGAGCAAGTATAATCCATTCTGATAAACGGAGCAAAAATCATGTAATCAGTATACAAGTATTACTGTGATTTAAAAATATATTCATGAGCCAAAGCAAACAATACAGTCTGTAACAGATTTTCATGGGCTTGGAAAACTCCAAATCTCGTGAGAAACAGTTTAACCTCTTCCTCAAAAAACAATCAGTCAGGAAGTATTGAGTTTCCTCGTTTCAAGATGGTACGACTCACACTTCTGTGGACTGTTTTTCTGTGGTATTCCTGTCAAATACAAGGTAAAAAGTTATTTGTTTTCTAATATTTTAAGATTTTTTATCACTTTTTCACTTCTGAAAGCAGTTTGTTGTACTACAGGAGTGGAAACATTTGGTGGCCGTCAGTCAGCTCATGAATCAAAATGGAGGGAGAGAAACGTTCTTGAACTTACTTTTCAAGAATTTTTAAATGAGAATGAAATAAAAACTGGTTTGTATAAATACTATGGCCACAAATGAAATATTATGAAATAGTCCTATGAAATTAATTCCTATTGAAATTTAGACCGTTCAGTACTTCAAAATCAAGAAGCGATACTGACATACGGTACCAATATGTATGTATATAATCACTGACAGATTTATTTGAAACATGTGAGCACCGGGAGATTAAATGATGTACTTTCATGTTATGTCTTAGATAATTTTTATTTAAATAACTCATGTTATTAACTAGTTCAACAGTAAAATGGTGCTATAGTTTGTCACAGGATTTTAGTTAAAACAGCTTTACTGTAAAATTCCTGTGTAATTCCAAACTTCTATATGAGACTCTGATTAATGTCTGAAGAGGTTTAACTCTCAAACATGTCAGGCATTAAAACAACTTGATGGCAGGAACTTTATTATTACTTTATTATTTACTTCAAAAATTATAGAACTGCATGTTTTACATGTACGGAAAATATACCATGATGAGAAACTGTTATTTCCAAAAAATTACACTTCTCATTTTTCATACGAGGACACAGTGAAACTATTTATTAAAAGTGTTACAGTTCCTTCCACCTGACCTGACGGTCCAGCTCATGGAACAAGACCCGGTTCTAACTGTAGATGCTGTTTCTGGATCCAGTCCTGCACCCACTTGTGTTGCTGTCTTCTCTCCAGGTCCTCCAGAGCAATTACAGCTAGTAGATCTTCTTTGTCCTGCAGCCGTAGAAGATGCAGTTGGAGTCTTTCTGCATTATTGTCATCAAGTTAGAAACTTTCCCACAAATTCCCCAACAAAATATGACAACTGCTTGAAATTGCACAATTGATAGAGGAAGGTTCCTGTCTGAAGACAACCACAACTCTGATGCCAACATCCAGCGGAAAATCATTTAATTCCCAAGAATTAATGAAGTTACTCCTCCTTCTAAAAAAAGTTACTCCTCCTGCAGCCACAACAATTTCCTATAGCAAACAATTACCGCCTTCACGAACTCCAGACTTTGTAGGAAATGGGAGACTCTTACTAACAATAAGTTTGTAAAGACCGAAATTTAAGAGAGAAAAGACAATTAAAGCTGACAAAGATCATAATATAAATATATGATGCTGCAGTAAATTATCTAATTAAAGCCTGATATACCAGAATTTATCACTTTTTAAATACAATAAGGTACACAAAAACATGATAAAAAATATTAATTCATTTTGTGAAGTTAATTTAGTTCTGAACTTCACATGGTGACAGAAAATTTGATATAATACAATTTTAATCTGAATTAAACTTTGAACCAAATCTCTGTAATTGTAATAACTGAGTCATTAACTTTACAATAAAAGTTGTTTTATATTTTAACTTCTTATTTGACTGTGTTAAATTGATGATTCAATCTAATCTCCTGGTTCCTTTTATAGGAAATGTTTTATTTTTACAAATTTATTAGTATTTCTGTAAAGTGCCTTGAAATTACTTTTGTTATGAACTGGTGCTTTATAAATAAATGTGAATTGAATTTGTCTTATTTTTTTCTTAGCTATTTTTTGTTTTGGACAAAACCTCCTAAAATTAAAATCTTCCAAATATTTTACACTGTATGTGTCAGTGTTAAAGGAAATAAATTACATTTTGTTTAAAACTCATGTTTCTGTTTTACAGGGTCCAACGCTGTGAATCCAGTGTTTGTTCAAACTGGACATGATGCAAACTTTACTGTCACAAAGGAGGATGTTCCTGAGGACGTTTTATTGTTTTTGTGGAAATTTGGAACAGACAATGTGATTGTATTTTCTCCAAAGGAAGGACCAACTGTTCAGGAAAAATACAAAAACAGAACTGTAACAATTGAGAACAAATACTCTGTGACATTAAAGAATCTGCAAAAGGCAGATAGTGGAATTTATACTGCAAGGGTGACTACAAGTAGTACAGAACGGATACTGGCTGAATACAATGTTATAGTTCAAGGTAGGTTTCTTTACATTTCTAACATACTGTGTTTCATACTGAATAATTTCTCATCAGTCTGAACATCAACACGTTCCACTTCATCAGTGTCATTTACATCCATGAAGACTAAAAACTAAAACAAACTGATCTCAACATCAAAGTGTTAAAGTCTGAATGTTGTTGGAATTTTAACGTCATTCAACTTGAATTTTTCTCTTCTGCATTTCTAAAACTTTTCATGTCTCCATTTCCTCTCAGATCCAGTCTCACCAGGTGTTCTGTCTGTTAACCTGGAGTCCAGAACCTCGTCCTCCACCTGTAACGTCACAGTGACCTGCAGAGCAGACGGCTCAAACATCAGCAGCTTTCTCACATGTGACACCAAAACCTGCTACCAGGAGGGAGGAGAGAGGTCAGAGGTCACAAAATCTGGCGCTCATCTCCAAATCTACCTGTCAGACAACTTGATCGTCTGTAACCATAGCAACCAGATCAACTGGGAAAAAAATGAGACAAGTATTTGTTCCATCTGCGACTGCCCCAGACCCGAAGGTACGATGGGACAAGAAGAGAAAAGTTTTACATAAAAAAACTAAAGATCAAGTTTTATTTAATATTTTTTCATGATGTGAAAAAGTTTCTGTTCATCCATCAGCGTTTTAATGATTGAATGAAAGAATTTCAATGTTTCAAAAGAAGTTTTGAAGTTTCTCTTCTAAATATTGGGATTCTGAAGTGATTCAGAATCACATTCAGTTCATTCAGTTCACGTTTACTTTAATCTCTAAAATGGAACAAATAAATTCAGTTTGTCACGTTTTCTAACATCTTCCTTTTCTACTTTTCTTTCTTTTATAGAACCCAGGAACCGTCTTTGGACAGTTTTGATTGGTGTTGCTGCTTTCGCCCTCATTCTTGGCATCGTTGCTTATATCGTGTATCGGCGGCTAATTAGAAGTAAGTTAAAATTTATATTAAACTATGAGGAGAAGTAAAAACTGCTGAAATACACCAAAAATCTTTCTAAATATAACATGTAGATTTTGTGTTTGTGAAACTTGTTTCTGTCATCGACCTTCATTAATAACAATACAGTTATTTATTACAATTGTTTGTTTACCGCATCATATATTGCTTACAAATATTTATTTTGCAATCTGTAATATTATTAATATATTTCACAATATTATTCTAACAAAATATCATTATCATTATAAACATATTTAACTAGATTTTTTGAAGCAGCTTTAAATCCACTGGCTTTCCAGACTTCTCAATCTTAGATTTATGTAATTTATTTTATTGTTAATCTTTGAATTTAATTTAATCCCATTCTTCAATTTCAGTGTGGATCTAAATCCAGTTGTGTCTCAAAACATCAAATCCCAGCAAAATTTAACACCATTCTCTCCTGTATTTACTTGCAGATAAAGAAAAACAAAAAACAATTGAAACATTTCAACTATGACAATATTCAGTGTTTAAAGTTAATCACCTTCTTTATCAACAGGTAACGACAAGGAGAACGTTGACAACACTGTGTATGATGTTGCTTTTGTAAGTATTTATATTTTTTGTCCTTCATATAAAATTTGGCTCACACACAGATCAAAACATGTTGGTTTTATGAGGGGGGGTTTGGGGTTTGATATTTCAGAGTGGCCTTTCATTGTGATCAGTCTAAGACATCTGTGCAACTATCATGCTGTGTAATTAGCATGTTGACACGACACATCTGTGAGGTGGAATGAATAATCTCTACTCACTGTTACAGATTTAGACAGATTTATGAACAACATTTGAGATAGATGGTTATTTTGTGTGGAAAGTGTTTTAGATCTTTGAGTTCATAAAAAAAGTGTTGCATTTATATTTTTGTTCAGAATATGTTTCTTCTTTAAATAATCTGATACATTTGTTTATTTGAAACATTTTTAAATGATATTTTATTTGGGCCGGGACTTTAACGCGTTAATTAAGATTAATTAATTACACAAAAATAATGCGTTAATTTTTTTAAACGCATTTTAATCGCACTTATTTAAGCACCGCAGAACATCTCTCATGAGTTTCAGCGGACCGATTATACTGGAGCACCTACCAGAGTTCATTATTTAGGACAACAACAAACCACAGTGAACATGAATGAAGAAGCGACCGCTTTGATTGGCCCCGTGGATGGAAAGTTTTGTTATAAAAAATGACTGGATGGAAGCGTGGATAAGAGCATGTGTGTGTGCAAGCTATGCAGCAAGGAATTTGCACATCACCACAGCACATCGGGCCTGAAGTATCACCTCAATGTTAAACATATAGCAGCTAGCGTGGACGTTAGCCCGACTCCGAGTACAAGTGTAGACATTTTGTACACTTAATGCACTGGTCTGTTGGACTTGGTTGAACAAAAATAAACAATATTTTGTTGCTTAAGCTTATGTGTATTCAGTCATGATTCAATGGTATACTAAAAATCCGTTTGAAAAAAATTCTCACTGTTCTCTGGTCAAATATTTATATGCGATTAAAATGCGATTAATTTTGATTAATTAATTGCAAAGCCTCTAATTAATTAGATTAAAATTTTTAATCGAGTCCCGGCCCTATATTTTATACATGATTGTCTGATGATGAATATTTAAAGCAGTACTTATGAACTTTCAGTTTAGGTTTATTTTGGCGGCGCCACTGGACAAAAGCGGTATTATTTTACGTGAACGAAGCCTGCATTTCCCATGAGCACCAGCGCGTAGCGTCGTAAAATCCAGATACCCCGTCCTCCATCAGTTGGATTGAACTACATTACATTTCGGTTTCCAGTGGCTGAGTGAATGAACTGTCAACCTGGTGGCCAGTTATTACTTCCATGCAAATTTCCAAAAGCTGGCATTAGCATTTTGATTTGAGAATAGAAAGATACTTACTAGTCCAGCAGGAACAGAGCCACGGCAGCATCAGTCGGAAATCCCTCCTCGACTTTGAGCTCACGCCAGCGAGTGAAAGCCGGGCCTATGTTGATTCTTGACTGTCCTTTTATCCGGTTACTCTCCCTTTTTCTTTTTTTTGTCCCCTCAGACAAAACTTTTCGTTTTTTCGGGGCTTCTGCCATGTTAGCTGCAGTTGCGCGTAACAGGTCGCATCGAGTTCCGTGTTTATGACGAATGGGGAAAGGAGAAGTGACGTATGCCGAAAAGCAGCCTATCCATTGGTAGTTTTTTGTGTGGCAGGGTTCCCACCATCCTCCTCAAAGTTGTTTAGTGCCAGTGAAAGCGATACAGACCCCCTCAAGCCATGACAGAGGTGTCATTCAACTTGTTGTAAGTCGCCATATAATCACAGGAGTTATGAAACTATTTCATGAAGGTTAGTGTTGGTTTAAGTATTTTTATGAGGTGCTTTGACATTTACTTGGATCTCTGTTTATTTTCTTCAAGCTTTGCTGTAACTGTTACATTTACGTGTGATTATTTGAGGGATACATATGATTCATACATAAATTCAGAATGTTTGGAAATTACACAGAATCTATCATTTATTTTTCAGAATAACAGACAAATTCAAGACGAGAGTCCAACAAATGATGTTCCAACCAGCAGCAGAGAGCAGCCAGAGAGCATCTACTCTTTGGTAAAAAAACACTGAGTGATGAAAAGCAAACAAGTAAAAAACAACATCCATGAACTGCTGGTCCAAGTTCATCTATTATCACAGAGTCATTGGAAACACTTTTTGTCAAATAAAACAAAGAAGCAACAATTTTTTTATCTCTCAGGAATCAGGAATTTGCCTCTCAGAGATATTAAAGGCAGGATGAAAAAAATAAAAATAAGGACCTTGACCCTTGACAAGCTGATTCTACTGTTTTAGCCTCGTGATAATATTCTGCAGCATCCTCAATGTGTTTAATTTACCTTGCAGCTGTTCAACATGATGTAATTAAAACCAACAGTATTTTTAAAGTCATATTTATACAAGAAAATCTTGAAATATCCCTCAGATTATTTTAGATCCAATTCATGTTAACTATTTTGTTTTTGTTTGTTATAATTTTGATCAATGCCAGCAATGTGAACATGGTCCAGATGTGTTAACATACAGTTTACATACGTTCAATATTTTGTGTTCAAATATAAAGTTTTATTGTGATGTTTATTTTTATACATTTGGTTAAAGAAGGTAATATATGTTGTTGAGTTATGAAAATATTCATCTTGGTTTTGTCCTGTGCTGCTTGAAGTAAGTGAGAGAGAAATGTCAGAATAAACCAAAGAGGGTAAAGAGTATTTTTTCTTTCTTGTTACTCTTAAGACACAACAAGTTATTTAAATATATTTTTATTGAAGACTGATTGTAGGTTACTTTCTTACCCTCAGATCTGAGTCTCAGGTTATTAAAAGAAGTTCTGATCATGTTCGTATCATTTAAATAAAATGTCTTATCTGCTGCTTCAGTCAGACCATCAGTTAGTTAAAACCCAGCAGGACCGTCGAGGCTCAAACTGTGAACACATTTAGAGTGCAGCAGTATGACAGTGTTTCAGATGTTTGCTGCAGCTTAACCACTTCCCTTTTCATAGTTTTATTTTTGCACTTCCTCATTGTGTTTCTATGTGAGATAAACTGTTAATGTTCTCACCAGCTTAAGAGGAACTTTGTCTAACTCATTTTTAGATCATTTGCAGAAACATTTCCCACAAAAACAAAATAAAGAAATGCTGATTTTCTTTTCAATCTATGTCTGATTGTTGGTTACTTTCTTAAACTAAAATGGCGCGTCTGTTTTTTTTTTATCAGGGGAGCTGGTGCCTTCATGGGGCCCCATACAGACAGACAACCACACACACGCACACACGCACGCACGCACACACACAAGCATGCATGCATGCACGCACACACACACACACACACACACACACACACACACACACACACACACACACACACACACACACACACACACACACACACACACACACACACACACACACACACATGCATGCATGCACACACACAAGCATGCATGCATGCACGCACACACACACACACACACACACACACACACACACACACACACACACACACACACACACACACACACACACACACACACACACACACACACACACACACACACACGCACGCACACACACACACACACAGCACACACACACACACACACACACACACACACACACACACACACACACACACACACACATGCACTCACAGTCTTCTTATTAAAGAGTCACATATATTCTTTGGTCTGTAGGAGGAAGCCAGAGGCCCCAGATAAAACCCACACATGCAGGAAGAACATACAAACTTCATGCACTAAACGTCCTGCAACGCTTGAGTGGCTTGACTTGTGGCTTGTGAGTGTTTTAGAACAAAAATAAGGAGAAGTAAACATTACAAGTGGCTGTACAGGACATGTGCAGCCCACACAAACATAAATTTACCATTTTTGTGATATTAAAATGTGATCCCACTAAAAGCTCGCTGATTTCTTCCAATAAGATCTACCTTCGCTGGACGATTTGACGGACATAGCAACAATAACAAAGGGGGCGGGGCTCGGTGAAAGGTCACTTGAATTGTCTTCAAAGAACTTCATGTAGAAGCACAACCACTTTAATTTGTGTTAATATTTTTAATGATAATAGAAAAACTCTTTTTCAAAATGAAATCCCCTAAAAGTCATCGCAGCAGTTCTGCTGAGCAGCAGTCATTGTTAAAATTGATAAAATTAAAATATTTTAATAAAACCATAAAAAAGCAGAGTTTATGATATTATCCTGTTTCACTTCACAAATAATATAAGTTGAAATGTGAGTTACATGATAATTACCTAATTAAAATAAAACAAAGCTGGATTTATTTTATCATGGACAGGTACAGGTGAACCAGGATATGGGGTCCAGTTTAAGACATCCTCAGACCAAAAAAACAACTTCATACTTCAGGAAAAACAGCCTCAGATATCAGATTTTACATGATAAAACATCAGATCTCAGAGAACATTCGTCAGATCAAACAGCATCAGATCAAATAGACTCAGACAGATTATCAGCCAAATTGTTTCTTCTGCTACCGCTGGAGTGAAGTTAGTTTTAGGTTGGATATTCAACCGATGTTCAGCAGTGTCTTGTTGCTCAGCTTATGGCTGGTCTGTAGCCGTTACTCTTTCTACTTCTGTTTCAACATCTTCGCCTCTGAAGCTACAAAGACTGAAACATCAATTAGGAAGTGTTGATTTCCTCCTGCCTCTAAGATGGTACGACTCACACTTCTATGGACGGTGTTTCTGTGCTATTCAAGCCAAATACAAGGTAAAAAGCAATTCATTTTCTAGTAGTTCAAGCTTTTTGAACACTCTTTCTGCAGCTATACTATAAGATATATATATTATTTTGTGTGAGGCAGTAGGAACATGAATCAGTACATGGATCAAAATTGAGGCAGAGAAATGTCAAATATACTTAAACTCTCCAAAAAATGTAATTTACTCTTTATAACATAAAATGCCTTTACAGCAGTTGACATCAGGCTGTTGGCTAAAACAGTCTAAATGATAAATAAATCGTTGCTTTAAAACGGTTTAATTCTCAAACATGTCAGACATGTTTCTAAATCCTGTACGATTCATCAGTTAATCAGAGCTACTGGAATCTGAAGTTTTTTTACAGCTACATTAACTTGATGGTTAACTCTAAAACAAAATGATGTTTGACATCAACATGGACCTTGTGGAAAGTTTTTAGGGGTTTTATTCTTTGTCTTTTGTCTCATTCCCGACCCCCCATTTTAAATTAATCTCTTCCTTTTCATTTGCATGTAGCTACGTCACACTAACATCTTAAAAAACAGAAATGATTGTGGAGCTTCATATGTGACTTCTCTCAAATATAGTGTTTATTGTCAATTTAGCAAACATCACGGAGTAGGAAATCTTCAAGACTCTATCTTGTATTTGCTGATAATCAAATGATCAATACATTTGATCAGCAGCAGCTGGATAATCATCGTGTTTCATAAGTGGAATTATTTTTATCTTGTTACATAGTTTTTGTTAAACCAACACAAAGTGTGAAATGTCACAAATTGTTGAACTTCTGAAATTATCTAATTTTAAGAAATTATTAAAACTAGATACTTTCTTTCTTTTTGTCATTGCATATAAAACTTTTGAAAAAAAAAAAAGTTTTTAGTTTTTACCAAAAAGCTGTTCAAGAATGGGCAGAATTTTCTATCTGTTATTCCGCTCATGACAAAAATTAACCTGAAACAAAAGAACTCTCCTCACAAACAAAATATTTAATGAGTCACATGTTTAGGATTTTCTGTTGTGTATTAATACATTCATATTTCTGTAAACTTCAAACTGAAGAACACTTTGGTCTGAGTTGGATTTTCAGACCTTTTCCTAACTCACTATTTCTGTGATTGTGCACATTTTTACTGGGAGTTTAACTTTATTACTGGAGCACAAACAGTAAGAGAGAAAACATGATTCAAGCTGATAAAGATCATAAATGATCTAATTAAAGTCTGATGTGACTTATGAGAATCTATCACTTTTAAAAACAGTTACATGGAAACTTGATAAACATAAATTAGTTCATTTTGTGAAAGTTAATTTAGTTCTGAACTTCACATGGTGACTGTGAACTTGATATAATTTTGTTTTAATCTGAATTAAACTTTGAACCAAATCTCTGGAAATTATAACTATATTGTTTTCTATCTTTACTGGATCATTAACTTTACAAGATTTTTTAATTTTTTTCTAGGTATTTTAACTTCTTATTTGTTTGCGTTGAATTGACGATTCAACCTCTGCGGGTTCCTTTGGATGGTTTATTTTTACAGTATTTCTGTAAAGTGCCTTGAAATTACTTTTGTTATGAACTGGCACTTTATAAATAAAAGTGAATTGAACTGAATTTGTCTTAATTTTTACTTAGCTCCTTTGTTTAGGACAAAACCTCCTAAAAGTGAAATCTACAACTCTTCCAACCATTTTTTTATCTTTATGTTAAAGGACATGAATTAAATGTTGTTTAAAACTCATGTTTCTGTTTTACAGGGTCCAACGCTGTGAATCCAAAGTTTGTTCAAACTGGACATGATGTAAACTTTACTGTCACAGAGGAGGATGTTCCTGAAGAATTTATTGTGTTTGTTTGGAAGTTTGGAACAGATGTGATTGTATCATTCACAGATAGAAACCCAAACGTTCAGCCGAAATACAAGAACAGAACTGTAACATTTGAGAACAAATACTCTGTGACATTAAAGAATCTGCAAAAGGCAGATAGTGGAATTTATACTGCAAGGGTGATTACAAGTACAGAACGGATACTGGCTGTATACAATGTTATAGTTCAAGGTAGGTTTCTTTACATTTCTAACATACTGTGTTTCATACTGAATAATTTCTCATCAGTCTGAACATCAACACGTTCCACTTCATCAGTGTCATTTACATCTATGAAGACTAAAAACTAAAACAAACTGATCTCAACATCAAAGTGTTAAAGTCTGAATGTTGTTGGAATTTAAACTTCATTCAACTTGAATTATTTTCTCTTCTGCATTTCTAAAACTTTTCATGTCTCCATTTCCTCTCAGATCCAGTCTCACCAGCTGTTCTGTCTGTTAACCTGGAGTCCAGAACCTCGTCCTCCACCTGTAACGTCACAGTGACCTGCAGAGCAGACGGCTCTGACATCAGCAGCTTTCTCACATGTGACACCAAAACCTGCCACCAGGAGGGAGGAGAGAGGTCAGAGGTCCCAAAATCTGGTGCTCATCTCCAAATCTACCTGTCAGACAACTTGATCGTCTGTAACCATAGCAACCAGATCAGCTGGGGAAAAACTGAGACAAGTATTCGTTCCATCTGCGACTGCCCCAGACCTGAAGGTACGACGGGACAAGAAGAGAAAAGTTTTACTTTAAACTAGTTAAAAACTAACAATTATTTTGTTTTTTAATATTTTTTCATGATGTGAAAAAGTTTCTGTTCATTAATCAGTGTTTCAGTGACTGAATAAAAGTATTTTAATGTTTCAAAAGAAGTTTTGAAGTTTCTCTTCTAAATATCGTGATTCTGAAGTGATTCATGAATTTAGTTTGTTTCAGCTTTTGAAACATTTTAATTAACAAAATAAAGCAATTAAAACTCAGGTTGACACGTTTTCTAACATCTTTCTTTTCTACTTTTCTTTCTTTCACAGATTCCAGAAATATTATTTTATCAGTTCGGATTGTTGTTGTTGTTGTTGTTGGACTTTTACTTACAATCACTATAGTACTTTGGTGGCGAAAGAGAAGTAAGTCATAGTTTATATTAAATGTGGATATATGGAGTAGTAAAAACTGCTGAAATACACAAAAAATCCTTCTAAATATAATATTTTGATTTTGTGTTTTTGAAACTTGTTTCTGTCATTGATCTTATTTAATAGTAATACAGTTATTTATTACAATAATTGTCAGACACTTAAAAAAATTTAGATGCAAACCCACATTTGTTGTTTGTTTACCACATTGTTTACAAATATTTGTTTTTCCACCTACTTAAAGTCTTTAACATTATTAATATAATCCAACATTGTTATAACAAAATATCTTTAGAAACAAATTTAACTGGATGTTTCAAAGCAGCTTTAATGCTACTGGCAGGTCAGATCAGGTGTTTCTTTTATACAAAGGTGTGTAATTCTTAATCTGAGATTTATGTAGTTTATTTTATTGTTAATATTTGAATTTCATTTAATCACATTCTTCGAATTCAGTGTGGATCTAAATCCAGTTGTGTCTCAAATCCTAAAATAATACCAGTAAAATGTCAAACTTTTCCCTCATTACTTGCAACATTAATTAAAAACATTTGAAACATTTATTATTCTGTTAACTTTGTGTTACTTTGTCTATGACAATAAGAACGTATTTAAAGTTAATCACCTTCTTTATATTTGATCAACAGGTAACGACAAGGAGAACGCTGACAACACTGTGTATGATGTTACTTTTGTAAGTATTTGTAGTTTTTATCCTTATATCATTTGTCAGCTGATCAGTGGGGAACAGATTGTTTTTAACAACAAAAGTTGGATAAGTACAAGATAAATCTGGATAATTATAATTATTAGCAATAATATTAACAGTATTTTTTTTCCAAAAAGTTTTTGCTATTTATATATTGCTGATTAATATATTCATTATTTTAAGTATGTTTAACAGTTTATTTATGATTAACAAATAATGAATGTTTCAATTTCTTGCTGTCAGATTTAATCTTTGTGTAATTGTTACATACAGTATGTATACATATGTACATACTTATATACATATGTGTACATATATATATACAGTAAAATGGGTACATAATGATTCATGTATGGATTCAGAATGTTTGTAAATTACACAAAATAACATTTTTTTTTTCAGAACAAGAATAAATCAGATCAAAATTAGAGTCAAACAAACGACGTTCCAACCAGCATCGAGTATCAACCAGACAACGTGAACGTTACAGTATAAAAACACACTGGGTGGTTAAAAAATAAAGAAAAAAACAACAAGCATGAACTGCTGGTCCAAGTTCATTTCTTTTCACCACGTGAACAGAATCACTGAAACCCCTTTTTTTAACAAACAAAACAAAGAAACAACTATTTTTGTCTTGGATGAATCAAATCTCAGTTGTGTGTTTGTGTCTCTGAAGGCAGGATGAAAACTAGAAAAGCACTCGGAGAGCGCAGACCTCCGCCAAGTGGACATATTGTAGAAAGTACTATGTCCATATCCTTAAAAAAATTACTGGATCCAGACTCCGGATCACCCCCAAAATCTAATAGATTGTTTCTTGGATTGATTGATTGATTTTTATTTGAACTTATAAACAAACAAAATAGAATTAAAACAGAGTTTAAAGCAAGATAATACAAAAGGAAAAAACAAGTTCAAAAGGAGTGGGTGGAAGCCTAAGCTTATTTAGTCCCACCCTGATCATTTCTGACCTTTCCTGAAAATTTATCAAAATCCACCCACTAGTTTTTGAGTTATCCTGCTAACAGACAGACAAACCCTGATGAAAACATGACCTCTTTGGCAGAGGTAAACTTGTAAATAAATTGTATGTAAGTTAAAAAAGCATTTGTTTGTAATCAATGCTCAATAAGCTGAACATGTAGCTGTAAGATGTTATTGATCATTATTCATCATGTATCTGATCACCTGTAACATATCTGCATTTCTAATATACAAAGAAAACCACAAAAACTCTAGACCTGACAACAGAAACCACAGTTCATACAACTGCTCCTACGAAGTCATTTCATAAACACGTTCAGTGGACGGCTCTGAGTAAATCCCATGAACATGTGAGCTGGACTGAAGCCACACCTCTTCTGTGATTGGTGGAGCAGGAGGAGGAAGAGGGTTCAACCAGGGTGTACAACAAGACCTCCACATGGTGGAGTTCACAACATGCAGTCGGTTGCAGATGAGGAACTTCTAACCACACAGGCATGCAGAACAAGGTGCAAAGCTAAATGACTGTTGACAGCTCTTTATAGTTCTGCTAATATTTGTTTAAAGAATGTGAGACATGAGATTTTAAAATGTTTGTCTTAGTTTTATGTTGCATGAATTAAGTGAGGACAGAAATTTAAGAGTAATCCAAAGATGATATAAAGATTTTTTTCTTGTTACTCTAAAGAGTTACAGCTTACCTTCAGATCTGAGTGTCAGTTCATTAAAATAAGTTCTGATCATGTCCGTATCATTTCAATAAAATGTCTCATCTGCTTAATTCATCTTTGAATAAGTGAAGCAATACAGTGAAGTTTATTGTTCTGGATATTTTAGGATTCTATCTGTTAAACCATAACATTTATTATTGATCAGCACTTTTGCCTCATAGCAAAAAGGTCCTGAGTTAAACTCCCAGCACGTCAGTTGATTCTAGGATAATAGTCTGTGTTAGAGAGTGTGTGAATGGACAAAGTGAATTCATCATAATGGTCATAATGATTTATTTTTTCTGTCTTGGCTGCAATAATTAGCAGGATGTTCTTTTACAACCAAGATTTAAGTGTAATTATATCAGACAGCTTGAGTTTCCTGGAGACTGAACTGGGTCTGTTGTCCTTGTATTTACAAATACTGTAGTTTAAGGAAATTGGAGGTATTTTACAGAACTGAATGAAGTACTGCCACAATAAAAATCAGTCTCAAGCTCTTCCAAGATCTGCACCTTTACCAGATGCAATATTTGAGTTAAAATCATGTCTCACAGTGACTGAGTTTGATTTATTCTGCTTGAGTTTTTGGTCACAATAATAAGGTTAATTCCACTGTTAGACAGTCATTTACCTGTAAAAACACCTCAGGGTTCATTTCTGAAAACAATCACAAATAAATAGATTCGTGATGGCCAATGTTTTATAAAAATGGAAGCGCAACACATTAAACTTTAACAAGTTCACTAGAGTGAAATGAAATGGCTTGAGTTTTATCTCGATGCCCTTTGCATGCATCATGCACCTTCATCCACTTGTTAATAATTCAGAGAAAGGTGACATAAAAGAAAAAGGATGAACTCTTAATAAAATCACAAAATGAATTCATTATTGGGATCAAATCATGGCTGAACTACCAAAAAGGAAAAAAACAAGCAAGGGACCAGAGCTCTGCAGCTTTAAGATGAAGAACACAGAGCTTTTTAAAAATCTGTTTTATAAAAACTGATTTGATAATATTTATTTATAAACTGTTACGACAGATGGCAGATTAAAAGATCACCAGTTAGTTCAGTAACCCTTATCGTGAGACGAGGACTTTTTTAATTAAAAATAATTTTTGAGAAATGAATTTATCAGATTTATCAGTGTGTTCCTGTATAACTGCTTATTATTAGATTGACAAGAGGAAAACCACAAGGGACGCAGTAGGCAGCAGGTCTGAAGACAGAAATAAATGGAGGGGGTTTCACTCTTTACTTATCAATACACATAATAAAAACAATTAACTCGGGTATATCTGCAAATCAGTTTTTTTGTTGAGCCTGTACACAAATTCAGCACTGCTGTTTAAAAAAAGCACTTCAAACATGAACGCTGATGTTAGAATGCAGCTTTTGACCTTTCACAGATTTGCCCACACAGCAGACACTAATGGAAAATAATTATTGGCTTCAAACAACATTCTGAGCCACTGAACACAAAATCCCTGTTAGACTAACTGAACAGCACAAAGAGATGTGACACAAGACCACCAGATGGAGACAAATAACACCCAGACATACACGACTAAAGGAAACCATCACTACAAAAGATAGGAACATTAAAATACTAGAAATTAAATACAAGTAAACGGAATACTTTAAGTTAAACAGAGTATGTCAGTTTGAACAGGTGAGTTTTGAGACAGGATTTAAAAGCAGGAAGTGAATCAATGTTCCTGATATCGGGGGGGTCGGGGAGTTCCATAATTTAGGGGCAGAGTAACTGAAGGCTCTGCCCCCCCATGGTGCTGAATCATATGATGGGAATAACCAAATGAAGAGAGGATGAGGATCTGAGGGGACACGAAGATGAAGCAACCTGAAGGAGGTCAGATAAATATGGTGGAGACTGTGAAGTCCTTTAAAATTGTACAGCAGCAGCTTGAATTGAATCCTAAACTTGACAGGTAGCCGGTGGAGGTGCTGAGGGGTGGGCCTTATGATGGTGGGGCCTCAGAATGTTACCTGCATATGGATCTTATTTATGCTGAGTATAATCAGGTTATGAGCAACAGACTCTTCCTTTCTGATGCTCACCACTCTCAGGCCTCATGCACATCCAGATCTTTACTCTCTGATCAAGCAAAAAAAGTAATCTTTTAATTTTATTTACAAACACTGAGTTTTTAGTTTATTTTTATTCTACTACTACTACTACTGTCATTTAGCAGATGCTTTTATCCAAAGCGACTTACATTGAGAGAACATACAAGCAAGAAATCAAAGAGAAGGAAACAATATAAGGAGGCGGACTGTTTGGGGTCCAGTTTAATTCCGACGCTGATACATCAAGTGTATCAATTTTTTAATTTTTTTAATTTTTAATTTATTTTTTATTATTATTTATTTTTTTGTAGAGATAAACTCCCAAATCGCTATCATAAATCAATTCCACATTAAGACTGAAAGTGTTCTTTAAAGAGGTGAGTCTTAAGTCTGCTCTTAAAAGTAGCTGCCGACTCTGAGGATCGGACCGAGTTTGGTAGGTCATTCCACCATCGGGGGACAACAGAGGAGAAGAGTTTGGAACATGATCTCATGCCACGTTGTGGTGGAAGCGCTAGGCGTCTTTCAGCGGCTGAGCGTAGCTGACGCGTGGGAATGTAGGTTTGGATGAAGGAGTGAAGGTAAGTAGGAGCTGTGTGTGTTAGAGTCTGGTAAGCCAGAAGCATTATTCTGACTTATTAAAAGCTAATTAATAACTTTTTATATGATTATACAGTAACTAAATATTCCAGTTTATTAAACGGGGGGTGGATATTGGGAAATTGTTCTTTTCCCTCCCTATAACAAGAGTAACAGTATGTAACATCACTATATGTAACAGAATATCATGTTTTGTGATACATATACTTGTTGTTTTGTTTATCATTGATCACATAATGAATGTAAAATGTGGGTGAATCCTCAACCATCAGTCATCACTCATGTAGTTTTAATATAAACATACAAATAAATTAATGATTCAAGTTATTCATTGATTTCAAGAAAAGATAAAAGAACATTAAATGAAAATAAACATTATAAAGAAAAGAAAAACAGTAAAAGAAAGAAGAATATTTGAACTTTTCAAAGTGATTTGATTTGTCTTCATATTGTTTATGTTTTTGGCAGTGGCTTGCACAAACCAGTTAACCCTCATTTATAATCAAGTCGCATCCAACGTGTCTGTCTCTTTCCATCTGTCTGTGACCCAATGGACCACATCAGCACAGTCACACCAAGGACGTCCGTTATGAGTCACATTATCCTCCAGAAGAGTCATAAATAATTTCCAACATCCTAATTTCCTCCTTATCCACCACACTGCTGCTGCAGATTACTGCTGCATCTCCACAAGATGGCGACAACATCCAGCAAACTCCCCCTCAATATCTGCTTGACAACTTCTCTGCTTTCAGACAAAGCCCGTGACATCATCTGCTGAGGGACAGAGGGTGCACGAAGGACAAATGTCTTGAAACGCATTACATCATTTTCCACTAATATGATAATATATCTGAAGCAGAGAGACTGGTGCCAACCATGAGAGGGGCCATAATCCCTACAATGACCGCTTCAAATGTGAACAAGAGGATAAAATGAAAGTGTTAGAGGAAGAGGAGGAGTGGGTCCACGGTGGAGTCGGGAGAGCTGCGATGAAGGTTATTCCAGATATTATTCCTCAATGAGGACAGAAGGAGCTTCACACTAAGTAAAGGAAAGCTCTCTTATTCCCTTATTTCGACCACCTTTATCTTTTTCCTCCTTTTATAGTATATTTTTTCTCCAAAGTCGTCTTTATATGTCACTGAGGAGAGATGATGGGAAAGAAAGGCAGAGATTGGTCATGAAGTTGCTACAGAGAAGAAGACTGTAAGGAAAAAGAGGAAAAATGAAAAATAATTAGAGGAAGGAAGATGATAAAAAAAAAAAAAACAGAGACACAAAGAAGTAATGAGTGGAGGAAGATCAGATCACCAGCAGATATGACGGTCTAACTGAAGAGTTAGAATGAAATCTGTAAAGAAGAGAAGAGACAAGGTTAACTGAGATGAAAACAGAGTGCAGAAACAAAAGAAGCAATGAAAGCAGAAGAGAAGAGGAAATCTGAATGAGGCCGTCTGACAGGGTGGTTTGAAGAAAGAGGAGAGAAATCATTGCAATGGTAAGAAAGAGAGTAACGAGAGGGAAACTGGAGAGAAAACAGGAGGATGGGATGAGAAAAACAGAGAAAAGATGTGCAGAATAAAAAGGAAGACACAGGATAAACTGAGTGGATGGAGGAGAGAAGAAGAACAGCAATCACATCGGAAAGTAAAGGATGACTGAAAGAAAGAGTGAAATGAGAAGAGGACAAAAAGACACTGTTAGAATTAATCTGGACAGGAACTCATTAATCACTTGTATTTTTTTGTTGTTGCACCGCAATGATCTTCAAAATGATGGAGCTGATTGTAATAGGTCTAATTGTAACCAATCGCCACGATTCTGGTCTCTGATTGGCCAACGTTTCACAAGCTGCTTGTTTGTCCCGTTGATGTAATGACGTCTAGACAGCACTCTGTTTTACTGCATTTATTTCATGCTGTGCTTGGGCCAGACTGCATCACCTGAGGACAACCAAGAACATGTTGGTGCTTATACAGACAAATATGTGAAGAGGAGAAAATATGAAAAAAGGTTTGAGATTTAAAAAGTAAGAAAAAGAAGTTAGAAAGATGTTAGGACAGAAGAAAAGAGAACACATTGAGAAAATGCTTGAGGAAGGAACAACAGAGGTAAAAATGAGGTGCAAGAAACAACAACAGAAGACAAGACAGAGAACAAAATACAAGGTGAAACAAAGTGAAGATAAAAAGGAAATTACATGAAAATGTGGAGGGTTTCAGAAGGAAGTGAGAAGTAAAAAACGGCCAGAAAAAAACTGACATGTAGAAATGAGAACAAAGAAAGTCAGAGTGATGAAAAACATGAAGAAAAAGATGGAAGATAACGTCGAGGAAAACTGGGTTGGAGCTCTTCAAACAAATAAAACAATGCAATGAAAGATGAAGAAAGATTTGGCAATAAGAAAAAAGGATGATGTCAAGAAAGAGTCAGATGAAAAATGATAAAAAATACTTAAATAAACACTAAAAAACAAAGGTCAGAATAAAAATCAGTTCAAAAGAAGCTCTAAAAAAGGGACATCATTTAGTAATTAAATTAAAAGGAAAATAGAAGAAAAGCTAATATGACAGAAGACGAGAACATTTTTCAAAGGACAAATTAGAAGATAAATTAACAAAATGAGGCAGAGAAGAGGAACTCCATGCAGGGAGAAGGAGGACAGAGCAGAAATGGATTGAAATCAGAGAAACAACAGAGAATCTGCAGCTGTTTGTTGTGGTTTTCTGCACCGAGTTTCACCGTCTCACATTCAGGAAAACACTTGTTATGCCCTCATGCTCGAGCGCTAAACATAGACACACTTTTACTTTCTACTTCAGCTCGACTCGAGAAACTGTGACAACTGTTTGGATGCAGTCAGTCTGACCTGAATAAACAGGAGCACAAACTTTATTTAAAGTGAAGCACATTTTCATCCAAACCATCAACTTTTTTCGTAGAATGAATAAAGAAAAGTTACGCAAACTTTTTTTTTTTTTTTTTTTATGAAAGTGTGTCATCTTTTATTTTCTCTGATACTGTGAAAAAATAATTACACAGAATTTTAACAAAAAAAAAAACAAAAACTCAGAAACATCAAAATAAAACATTTCAATATGTTTTGTACACTTTTTTTTCTTAACAAAAAGATATACAAAGTACTCAACAAGAACTGAATACACATGTGAACAATATATAGGGATAAAATAAAAAAGTGAAGAATATTTAACTGAACTCACTCGTTACCATCTGGTGAAGATCCTCACCTCCATTTCACACGTTTTTAAGTGCAACACGGGTTCCTCCTCACTGCTGTTATTACATGATTAAAGTTCTCAGGCAGAACATTGTTTTGTTCACTCATGCAGCTGTTTTAGAGAGCAGAGAAGCTCAGCAGCTGGATGAGCGACGAGCGTTCTGTACACACAAGCTAAGGCCATTCAATTCCTCCTTCACCATCTGTCCTGCTTTCAGCTGGGATTTGACTGACATTTCAGATGATTGTGAAAATTAATCATTATTTTTTCTGTTGAAGACTCGATATTAGTGTTTTAATTTCTTATTGAAATCAAAATAAGCAGCGTAATGTCTCATTAAGATATATTAAACCAGAGTACAACATTCAGCTGATTTAGTTAAATATGTGAATATTTTAAGGAGAAATAATTCAATATTCTGCTGCTGCAGCGGGTTTGGGTTTCATTACTTTCTGCCTGGAACTTGTTCTTCTGTTCAGAAACATGCTCGTTAGGTTAATTGGTGATTTTTACGTGTGAGTGAGAAGAGTTGATCTTCTACTCGTCCGGGTTACAACCTCGCCTCATGCCCAACTGGCACCAGCTCCCACATGATGATGATCAAGGACAGCAAAGTGTACAAAACCTTTCCTGATAACTGGATTCAGTGAGGTTGAATTCACTTGATATCTTGTTTCACGTGTTATAATCTAAACTTTCAATAATGTTAAATATACAACTCAAAAATCAGTCGAATGTTTTGAAAAGCGCATCCTAAAATTTTGGCTGTTATTTCTTTAAACAATATAAAAACATCTGGACTTGCACTTTGTTTTATAAAATGTTGTTTGGACGCTTAATGAAACTGACCTCCTCCTCGACCTTGGACGACCTGCTGAGTCGGGCCACAGACTGTAACTGGTAAACTAACCTTGGCTGACCTTACAGAAGCACTGCAGCTTCACTTCATGCTTTTCTTTTAACAGTTTTTTGGATGATACTGTTTTTGTTGCTGATTATAAATCCTAATTCGACTTCTCCTTGTTTGAATGTAAATTAAATGAAAGTAGAAGCTACTGAATCCTTAACGAAAAACACATTGACTCTACAAATTATTTCTGAGTTATTTAGATTTTTAACTCAAACTAAACGATGTGGTCGTAAAAATAGAGCTTTTAAAGCAAATATATTTTCACAGATTGAATTCGTTTTTCAGGTTTTGTGAATCTGTGATCAGGAATCGTCTCCATCGTACCAGCAGGCGCCACTGTGACTGTCAGAAAACACGAAATAATCAGTCAAACCCCAGTTTCTGTTCCCAGGTGGTCAAAACATGTCGCTAATGACATGAAAACACACACACAAGCATCTTTATAAAGATCATGTGCATGTATAGAAACACATTCATCCACAATCATACAGAAACACAATAAACACAAACTGCTGCTGCATTTCGATGTCTGCTTCGTTAGTTTTCTTGCACAGTCTTTTGGCAACTCACTGAAAGGTTCACACAGTAAACTGGACATCAGGCCATTGCAGTCACTCCTGGCTGGGGATGGACGGCACAGAGCACAGAGCAGCACAGCA
Source organism: Pachypanchax playfairii (assembly GCA_006937955.1). Lineage (NCBI taxonomy): Eukaryota > Metazoa > Chordata > Actinopteri > Cyprinodontiformes > Aplocheilidae > Pachypanchax > Pachypanchax playfairii. The sequence goes on along the minus strand of SSNP01000011.1, from coordinate 5,120,600 downwards.
TGGGGGTCTGGCCTGGTCCTAGTCTGGGTTGGCCTAGTTCAGACGAGGTTTTGGCTATTTGTAGCCTGACTGAGCAGTTGTTTGGCTGCAGATGTTCACAACCCTCTGTCACAACGTTGATTAATTAGATTAAAACCCTTTTTATTTGAGTTTGGTTAAAAAAATAACATTTCTAACTTTTCTAATATGATGCATAGAAAGAAAAAAAAAACAATCAAAATAAACTGCAGGTGCATGTGAACATGTTGGTTATAAGTTTAAAAATAACTATATTTTATATGGTAAAACATTAAAAAGTGGCAAGAAATTCAATCCAATTATGTTTCTTTTCAGATGACGACAGGTTTATATTTGCTGGCAGGTGTTTTTTGAATATAACACATGGAGAAGAAGAAGACGGTTATGGTTCGAGTTAATATCAGCAGAGTATCAACACACAAAAGCAACATAAAACACCAACCCAGACAGGTAAATGCTTCCACATATTAATCTGTACCACATCTGTTTTCCTCTTAATGGCATCTATGGCTTCTTTAGCATCTTTTTAAAAGAACCAGAGTCTCAGTAAATGATAAACGGATATAATAACGACCTGGTCATGCATTTGTTTGCTTTAGTACCTCCTCTGAGTCAAACTCACTCATTCTTCAGAAGGTCAGAACAAAATCACTAATCAGATTTAAAATACTGCTCAGCTACACTTGTGTAAAAAGGTTGTACTGGATTGTAGAATAGTAAAAAAAACACCATTTGTTATAATCATATAAATGTAAAACTGTACTCCATTTGTTATTCTTCCTTTTCTCAAACAGTTTACATTGCGACCTTGAAGCTGCAAGGTTGCATTTATGAAACAGTTTGGCTGTGAGTTTCTTTCTCAGTGGTTATAGAAAACAGAAGCAATAAACATATTTTATAGCCCCTTCGAAGACAATTACCATAATATACCATGAAGGGTTGATGGGGCGGCTGATAAATATAAACGCTCAATGATTACTTGTGGAGCAGCTGATAGCCTTTGCAGTCAGGGATCTTATTTAAAGCATAATCGTTTTTAACTGCTTAAGAAATGGAAGTGAGTGACTCCTTTGTGTTTTCTGTCTCTTATAAAACACCGTCCATTAAAACTAGCAGGATGTGAGCTTTTAGGAAAACATCCTGTTGGATGCGAATTAGTTTTTACCGTATGTTTTTTTTAGGAAAAAGGCAGAATTTGCCTTAAAATTTGAAGGTGAGTATGTTGTAATTATTGATGCATCTGCTTTATTGTCTAATTAACAAATCTTTGTCACCATAAAAGGTGAAGTTTTGAATTGGTGGGATGATGGAGAGAGCAATCCAGTCGAAACTTATTAAGCTTAGAGTGCTCACAGTAATGATTTAGAGCTTCATGACTGACAACCCAACTGCTTTTCATTGATTTAGAGTCGCAAAAATACGGAATGCTGCGTTTTTAACTTGAAATGTAAACACCAGAATCAGTAACGCAGCGTTGTTCTGGCTCCATCTTGAGTCTACGATTTGTTTGCAACAATAAGAGAGCAAAGAAAACAACACAAACAAAAACGACTTGCAAGTTTCATCCAATCAGATGTCCATTTTCCATTAAGAGTACCAAGTTCTGCATTAAAGGCCAGTCAGACACACCAGGACACAATAAAACTGTGGAAAATCTTAGACATAAGACACCAGCAAGTTTTCTGTTGCAGAGAGTAAATCAGCATACTTACACATACTTTGTAAATGTACAAAGTACCATATGAGCTAGATAGAACCCTCTGTACCTCACTTTGATATGTTCATTTGAACCTTCTCAAGTTTACAGAAGCTCAAACTGAGCCGCTGCTTTTTCCACATCCATCATTTTAAACGTCGCCTCCAGCTTCACAATAAAGGCAGTCCAGTCAGAAAACTGGAAGTCAAAGAAAGAGTTTCACACCAAACAAATATATCCAAGAAAAGAACGCGGCTCCAGCTGGATATTCATCATTTTGATGTGAAGCTCTTCAGGTTTTCTACTTTAAGCCTACGACATCAGCATTAAAAACTGCCTCATTTTAAAGGAACTCAGACTGTTTCCAGTAACGATCACGTTTCCACAAACATGTTAAAAAGTGAGTGTCACCCAAAATGCTGAACCTTTGGTCCACAACTCCTTATAAAAATATTATAAAATGTTTCTGAATGCCATTTTCTTTTTTATATGTTTCAGTATAAATATGGAAAAATCTATTCTACTGTGCAAGTGAGAGATACAAGTACTTTTTAAACACTTGAGGGTAGGGGGAGGTATCTTTTTGTACAAATTGCAGGATGAAAAGGCGCTCCCACCACACCTGGTTTCACAAACACTGTTTATAGTATCGATTTCATGTGAAATATTAAGTATAGAAATGGATAATGATGATACAGATGAGATATGAGGAGGTGTAGGAGCTCAGAGACGCTTGCTACTACTCCTTTTGTCTCACTGCTGATGAGCGATGTACAAAAATCTTGTCCCCTGGAGCACCTCTTTGTCCAAAAAAGAAGACAAGTTTTTTTTTTTTTTTATGTTGGCACATTAAACTGGCACTCTGGTCATTTTCTGTACCACCTGCAGAAACTTGTCCCTCTCAAATCAAGGTAGATTTTGTAGGAAAAAGCCATCGAGCAAGTTTTAGTGAGGACGGGATGAAAAAGTACCAGTTATATTTGTAGTCCAAGCTGCCGCTTTGCTGCAAGTTTTTTTTTCAAGATTTATGTCTGTGTGTTTATGTTTTGTAATTTTTCAGAGTCAGAAAATGAAAAAAAAAAAGTGGCTTTCAGAAAGGTTTGTTGTAGCTGAATTTCATTATAGAGCTTTTTACAAGAAATATAATTTTATAATGACCCAGATTTTTATAGTATTTACAGCGATGGACTGGGAGGACGATATGATGCAGTGAGTTAGTCCGAGAGTAAGATGAGGCTCGCACGTCCTAAAGGTCCCTCCCTCATGTCTTCAGGTTGATGTTTTTCTCTCTTGATTGTGGTTCTCGCTTTGCTTTTGTCAGAGGATGAACAAACCAAAACCTGCAAAATGTGTGAGAACGTTGCTTCGCATGTGTTGCATGTATTGCTTTTTATTGTATCTTTATGCAAAGCTTTTTACTGCAAGGTGGTGTGATGTTTTGTTGTTGTTGTTTCAGGAAAATGACTATATTTGGATAAGAATGTGGATTTTTGGAACTGGATGTCGAGATCTATACAAGAAAATGAGTGTCTGATAATACTGCTGATGCTAAAGGAAGTCCATCACTGTGTGTCTCACACATGAGTCTGCATTCTTTGTGTGTGTCTGTGGGAATAGTCAGAAGGTGGAGATGAGTAAGAGAAGCGGGTGGAGGTTCCATACTTTCCCAGCCCTGTTTCAGGACTTTGTTGTCCTGGTCCTGGTCCTGGTCCTGGTCCAGTCCCTTGTCCTGTTGGATACATTTCATAGGCTGGCCCTTCCTCAATGGGGGGAGCGAAGCCCATCCTGTAGCTGGCATATTGGGAGGGGTATCCATAGTTATCATATGGAAGTTGGGTTGAGCTGTCCAGCAGACCACAGTCTCCAGCAGGATAGTCTCCTGGGGACGGGAGAGCTGGATTAGGAGGAGCCTGTTGGCTCTGGGGTGCTCTGGAGAAGGTGTTGAAATGGGCGTAAGTGGCGTGGGACATCCTGGAGGGTGGACGGGGGTCATAGCAGCCCGCCCTTGAGCCTGGCACTGCGCTGGGAGGAACTGCACCACTGGCTGCAGCTGGTGGTCCACTGGAAGTGGCACCAGCCGGACCGGTGTTTGGGTTCGGAGGGCGAAACTCTCCCTGATAGTGGACCACACGGGTCTGGGGGCGCGCCTCCTCGTGGGTGGTGGCTCGGACGTTGTAGTAACCGTTGGTTGGATCCTGTGATGAAAATAAAAACATACGTTTTTCTATTTTAATGCATCAGAAAAAAAGAAAAATCAATAAACCTCTAAACATGTTTCTTTTGGAATTTTGACATCTTAAATATTTAGAAATATATCAAATAAAATATTTTTGTTTTGCAAATAATTTAAGGCAAATGCAGACTTGGTACACATGCAATGACTCAATCAACAATAAACTAAATAACCCAAACCCGAGAAATACATCAAAATATATTAAAATCTAAAATAAGATGAAAGTTTCTATTTAAATTAAAGCTGTTAAACATGGTTTGATCAAAAACTGCATTTTCATTTTGATGTTGGTGATGTGATCTAAGTGAATGCTGTGATGCAATGATGCAACACTTTATACTAATTACCAAGAAACTTTAAGTTATTAAACATACATTTGAAATATTTATTTATTAGAAATTAAACTGTTTATCCAGAAGCTTCTTTAGATAAACATAGAAATCATTGGTTTTCCCAATTTGGCTTCACTAACTCTAATAATCAAGAATACACTATAAGATGTGGAAGTTTTAGAACTTTCATTTGACAGGCGGTTCGGGTGTTTTTACAGCTTAATTTTACAATTAAACTAAATTAATTTTTGAACAAACAGAATCTGAAAGATTCAATTAAAGATAAAAAGTCAGAGTTGCTGCACGTCGAGCTAAATCCTGTGGCTTTTGCAGGATCGGGTCAAATTCCCCCCAAATCACAACGTGTGTTTTTGAAAATGAATTAGCCAATGTGCTAATACAAAGTACAACTAGCTCTAACTTCAAGAATCTAACAGAACTGCACTCAGCAGCAGCACTTTGACTAAAAGATTTGGACCTATAGCAGAAACTTCTACATCAGAGATGAAGCAGCTACAGAAAAAAAGTCTCGTCTCAGTTCAGAAATAGAAGTTTTGCTGTTAAAGGAATCTTTAGTGTGGTGAAAGTGCTGTGCTGGAGGAAAAACAAGACCTAACAGGATCTGGGAGATGAACATGACCACAAAGCTCATGCAACATGCAGGGTATGAGGTCAAATATGCTGTAGATAATTGTTCTCCTTAAAATCTCCATGTCAGCATGTGATAACATCTCTGCTGACTCATCTCACCTTGAGCTCGTACTCCTCCCGCGTGTCGCTCTCGCTTCTGATCTCCTGCTTCAGGTCCATGTCATCTTTGAACGGCTGAGTGGAGGGAGAGAGGGAAACAGAGGGCAAAAACTAAACCATCAAACAACGAAACACACACACGGAAAGAGGGAGGGTGAAGAAAGGAAAGGAGGAGGAAGAGAGGGAGGGAAGAGGAAAACAGAGTTTCAGCTTATTCATCCCAAGAGAGTGGAAAATGAGAAACGGTGAGTTGTCGAGGGGGAAAAACTGTTCAGGGTCGAAGTTTAAAACCTTGTCAAAGACGCGCCGTCGATTAGATTCTCCGGGATTTCCAGGGACTTTCTAAAAGGAGCAAAATGTTAAAGCGAGTCTGTTTAGATGTGTGAATGTTTGTCTTTATTTCTCCATGGAAGCTGCAACAAAAAGACAGAAAGATCAAATGTATGTGTGAGAGTGTTTTAGGTTGCATCTCTGTTTCACTGTGTATTTTTGTTTCATTTATGTGTGTGTGTGTTTGTGTGCTGGCTGCCATGTCTCCCTTATTGCTGGTGTATTTGTACATTTAAGGCCATTGAACCATACGCCTCCTCTCCACAGCCCCCGGTGACTCAAATGGGTGTCTACTTACGGAGTACATGGCCTTGACCATCCTGGTTGCTGTGGAGACGTTGGCTGCCTCTTCCTCCAGGCTGTGGGTCTCTTTGTTGACCGTTTCTACCTTGATATCTGGTTTACCGAGGGTGACGCCACGGCGACCTGAAAAACAAACAACAAGGAAAAAAATACCAGTGATATATTTGGGATAACAGTTGGGATGGATGACGATCCAACTTCCCACCTGATTAGTAAACAACAACAAAGTAAATGGTTTCACAACAAGTCAAGATGTCACAAAAGTTCATGATTTGTTTTTAAATTTTTTTAATTATAACCTGTTTGGATGGAAAATTATATGAAATGTTGATTTTTAAAGGTACATTTTCTTTTATTTTCCTTAATTTTTTGTCAATAGTAATTTACTAAATACTAAAAATGTAATCTTTTACTTATATTATATAATTATACAATTATATATACATTTACATTAAAAAAGGTTTGATAAACCAAGTATCAAATTACAATGTTAATGAACTAAATGTCAAGTAAAACAATTAAATAAGTGAATTATTATGATTATCATGGTTATCTGACTGTTTCTGGCTTCTACCTACATTAAATCTTTAAAAAAGCCATTTTTATATTTTCTTTCCAGGAAATATCTCAGTATTATACCGAGACGCAATTATTTTTAAATTGCACATCATATAATGAAGGTCAATTAACATGACGGCAGCTATAATTTCATCAGTCTTTATAATGTTCATTCTGTTTGAAATGTGACTGATGTTCGCTGCACATAGATTCTGTATATTCTATAATGTACATATCTGTTTTATGATACTAATGTTCCAGTTTGTAGCATTAATAGCAACATACTGAAACAGGATGCAGATCATATTTATATTTATATTACTTTACATTAATGTTACCTTCTGTTTAACAGACTGTATAAATCATTATACTTCTTGTCTCATTATCTTATTATAAAGTAATTTCACTCAACAAGATCTTTAACCCTTAGACTTAAAGTTGGTTTGAACTAGAAACATTATAATTTGGATGTTTTTGACCTTTTGAACGTCACTCTGATCCTTTAAACAGGTTGTGACAGAAATTGAACAAATACTTTATAAATCTTTGATAACCTACTTGGTTGGTCCCATTAAAAATCTATGTAATATTTCCCACACGGCTCATCAGATAGGAATGTTTGATCTCCACTGTGAGCTAAAGAAGTACAACGTTAGAAAAACAAAGGCTTAAACTCATATTTGTTATAAAGGATCTCTAATTTTATCAGAATAAAATTTACGATTCGCAAACACAAAGTTTTCAGTGTTGTAAACAGTGTTTCCTATGTTAAATATTCTCTTGTCATCCTAAAAGACGGAGTTTTATACATCTTTACTACCGAACCGTCAATATTTGTCAACAGGAACAACTTCCTTCCACAGCCAGAAACCTTAAAAGAAAAGCTTCCTGTCTGTGAAGTCTGAAGCTTCATCGTCAACAACAAACAAGAAACTGTTTATCTGCGGAGACAACAGCGTTTGTTTGAGTTTCTATTTCAAAACAATATCTCTTCTGTAACTGCGTTTATCAGCTCTGAACCAGAGAATGTACTCCTATCCCCCCGAAAATCCCCTCTGGGGACTCTGCCAGTCACCTTCAACGTCTTTCCTCTTCCTTTATTTGCAGCTGAAAATTAAATATCTAAAAGACGCCACATGGTTTTAGAACTCTGGTTTTTATGGAAGCCAGGCTCATGTTCATAAATACTAATTGGATTGCTGCAGGCTGTAGAAATAAAACATATAGAATAACACAATTTAAACACTATTCACCTTTAAATGCTTTTGTTTTCAGATCTCTTATTTGTGTAGCTACTTAATCTTGTGTGCAAGTGGCACGTAAATGCAAGAAAATATCAAACAAGTCAGTGTCAGCAGAAAGAAAATGAAAACATAAAGTGGGCGATTTGAGGCCGTTTGCCATATTTTATGAATATTCATTAATCTTATTTGAATAAAAAGCCACGCAGCTGGCATATGTCACTTTCTTCGTGGAAAAGCGAAATGACAGAGAAGGGATGGTGGATGAAAGACTGACTGACAGACAGAGTGACTGCATGCTTGCCCTTACACAAACACATTAAAAAAACACCGTGTTCACTCACTGCCTTTGCGTTGGCGGTAGAGGAAGAAGGCGAGTGCCAGCAGAAGCATAAGCAGCAGAATGGAGGAGCCCACTGTACCACCAGCGATAATTCCCACTGGAACAATATCTGAAACAAACACAAGCAGAAGGGTCGGGGTTGAGGGACAGCTGCTGCTTCACAGCTACACAAACTTACATGGCTGCTGCACAGTTTAAGAGTAAATCCTTTTGTTTCTTTGCTTAAAGCTGAATCTCTAAGGGCTGGTTATGCTGATAAGGCAAAACCATCCAACAAGAAATGAAAAACTCTTTCAATGAAAATGTGAGAACAAATCCAAAGTCTCTTTCAAAGATGTTTCGGTAGATTTTCTAAAGCCTGTGAAATATGGCGGCTGAAAGAATAAACGTGAGATGAGACTGACAGAGCATGGAGAAACCATTTTCCTCAATGTGATGTGATGCTCGAAGATCTTATAATAAAACAACCACCCAGAACAGAGTAACAGAATGATCAGCCTTCCAGCTCAGACCAGTTCAATAATCTTCCTGAAGGACGTTTTTTTTAAAGCAACTATCTACAGAGACGTTAAAAAGAGCCTTTCAGTTAAAAACTTCATATATTTTAAGATATTTGAGCAGATTTTAATGGCAGAAAGACCTTATTTGCTCCAACCTATGAAATCCACCCTAAATATATTTATAGATTCAGTCACTTGACTAAGTTTATGAACCCCTTGTTTTAGGACGTAACCACATTTAATTAAAGATTTTATTTTTAATTGAACACATGAATCATTTTCTACCTGAACTTTACTAATAGACTGATGGATGAGCAAAAAAATGCACAAGACATAGCAAGAAATATTCTAATAGTAACAGAAAACAATATATATTATTATAATATTTAAAAGTTCATTGTCTTTTCACAGAATTGGCAGCATGAAAAAAAAGAACCTTTAAAACTTTTAGGTAATGTTTGTAAAACTGCATCATTTAAGATCCATGTATGAACAGTTTTTAACATTCATCCCATTATTTATATATATGTTACTAATTTCTCATCAATTCTTCTTTTTTTCTTATTTATTTTAAAACATAACCTATCTAATTTCCACTTATCTGCTATAAAAGTACAAAGTAGCATAAAACTGTTGGTACAAATGATTTCAAACTAGATTTAGTATTAGATACAATCATAAAAATGTGGGTCAAATAGGACAGTTTCGTTTTTAATAGTATTTTTAGTATGTAAACAAGTACTAAATCCAAATATTTAAAATAATCTCTCTTAACTGACATATTGTAAATAGGTCACAGCGTGTGAGCAGAGTGTGTCTGGATTTTACATTTATTTTTCATCCCAAGCTTTTGCATGTTATTTTACAGTGTTAAATAAAATGCAGAATAGTTGCTGTAAAATTTCAGGGCAGGATGCCAGTTTTATAGCTACTGGTGCCAAAAAACGACACATGAAAAAGGCCAAAAAAGTGATCAGATGTGACGTGGCTTGGAGGTTTATTCATAACATCAGAATGATGTGTTTTAAGGCTATTTAACCCTCTGGGGACCAAGGGTTTTTTTGAGAAATAAACTTTTGACTTTTTTTGTTTAAATGCTACTAAAACACCACCTTTCAATGCCCCATAATGTCCTATACCTTGTTTTTTTTTGTTTTTAATTGAAATATCATAAACTGCTGTGTAAATGAGGCTCCTTTGCTTGAAATAAAGAGTATTAGAATAAAAAATACAAAAAAAAATTAGGCGAAAATTAGAATATCACACTTTATTAAAGTAAAACCCACACTAAATATCAATGAATAAGAAAAAAAAAATTGACAACCGCGCGTCATGCGCAAAAGACAAAGGCTCTGATTGGAACACCGACTTTGACACGACACTGTATCCCTTGTGAATGGGCTAGAGCGATGCCGGAACTACCGTCTGAAAGCTTGGATTCTCCCAATTTAGAGGGAAAAAAAGTAAGTTTCTATCTTTTATGGTTCGGAAGCTATGTTCGATTAAACACAACAAGGTCCCTGGCATCGTCGACGATGACGGCGTCCCCGTAGCGTTAATGCCACATGTACTCTACGTTTAAAATATACAGCTTTTTCAAAACGTATTGTGTTGTTTAAGAAAACCACAAAACAATAAATCAATGTGATTTGATTTTAAGGTTGGGGTGAAGTTAAATAATCACCTGCAGTCACCAGCTGTGTAAAGAGCAGTTTAGTTTGGTTGCTCATCTACTGTATTTCCTCTATTTTCCACAAACCTGTCTCTTCAAGGGTGATGATCATGGTTCCAGGTCCAAAGGAGTTCCAGGCAGTGCAGTTGTACGGGGAGTGGAAGTCAGACTCCATGACATTGTTGATGGTGAGTGTGGAGAGGACGGCTCCTCCCTGAGAAGGAGGTTTACTCTGCTCCACAGTGTACCTCTCCATCAGAGTGCCTTTTTCCTTCTCCCACACATTCTCCTTCCATGCCCAAACCTGCAGAGAGCAAACAAATGATCTTCAAATTAAGATACGTACATGGAAACAAGCCTTAAAATCTGTTCCTAATAATAAAAAAACAGCTCCATCAAACAGATACAAGATCTGCAATAATTAGAAGAAGGCCAAATATCCAATATGTTCAATTTGTTTGATTTTTATCTGCTCTTTACTGCTGTGGTTCTCCAATTTAACCTCAGGGATCAATAATGCTAATTTCACTTTATCTTATCTAAGCAGTGTTAACCAGAAAACTCACATCCAGACAACAAGCGGTCAGGAGTAAACACTTAGCAAACAGATGGGTCGGTGTTAAAAAGGTTAAGAAAGACAAAGGAACTAATTACACTCTCCTACTTAGTGAAGTATGTGCCTAATTAAAATTTGTGCTGCAACTTTTCTACCTGAAGAAGAACTAAATAAATCAGCAACCACAGATTACACATGCACGGTGTAACAATTGTACATGAGTGTTAAAATCTTAAGCAGGTTTTGCCACTTAAAATCTGCCTAGGAGGAATTTTCAGGATATTAAATATGGAACGTGTCAACATCAAATATACATGTAGCCATAGTTTGGACTGATATATCTTTTTTAAAGGTGGTGAAAAATTAAAAGGTGAAGAACAAGATTCCATAATATTTAATATTATAATAATTAATTAATTAATAATATAATATTTAGTCCAGTTTCCCACCTCCAAATCTTTCAAGCAATAATTACATTACACTGCGTCTGTCTGTATTTCTCTGTTTCTGAGTCTGTCATTGCCTCATTGCACCAATGCACACACAGCATCACACTCCATATTTTATGAGTCCCCATGTCTCTGCATTAAGCCTAGACTATAATGTCGTATTGCATTATACGCTCTGGGCTCGCTGGCAGTGCAGCAGGGGGCTGAATCGCTCTAAAAGCTCAGATTTCTGTCATGTTGGCGCTGCACAATTGGATAATTGACGCTGAAAGGTACAAAATTTTATTCTCCCTCAATCTCACTTCCTCACATTTTAATCTACTGCACCCTTTAGTCTTCTCACTCATTTTAGAATGAAAATGTTAGATTTATTTATTAGTCTCCAGTTTTGCTTCTCTGTAGTTTTTTTTTTTAAATCCGACATTTTCAAACACTTTTTTTTGTACCGATAGTGCTGTAACTTATTTAATGTTCAGTTTAGAACAAATTGTGGTTTATATCAAATATCCCTCTCTGTGACTTTAGGAAGAGGCAGGAGTGAAAACAGCTGCATCACTTCTGCGATGGAGCATTCGAGGTTAAATTAAATTACACTTTTCTGGGAAGAAATTGTGGAGAACGTTTTCTAGAAAACTGTCACCGTCTTTCTTTTAAGAGTCACAAAAACAAACAACAAAAAACATTAAAACCCCCAAATGTACCTGCCATAATGCTAAAATCTTTTTAGTATTTTGGTAATGATGTGCTGCTTTCAGAGATACACAGATTTTTGATGATCTGAAGTTTCATCTAAAGCTGTTTAAAACAATCTCACATATTAAGCTAATAAATTCACAGCAGCATTCAAACTCATCTGATCCACGTGTTGTCAATGTTAAATAAACATCAGGGGTTAAATAAATGTTTTTTCAAAGTCTGAACCAAATAAAACCTTAAATATTCTAACAGATTCTTCAATGTTTTCGGTAAAGGAAATCCTTTTCTCAGCTTGAGAATGAACAGAACTCCCAGATCAGACTATAAAGAACAAAGAGAAATAAAAACACAACTCCTGCTCTCTAAGAAAGCTTCCAGTTGTTGTAGAATTGAATTCTAAGATCTTACTTGTAACTTTTAAGGTTCTCTGAGATTTTCACACTATCTATCTGACCTTTTGGGACCTCATGAGTCTGGATGAAGCATGTGATCCTCAGGCAAAAACCTTTTATTTGTTCCAAGGTCACGGTTAGAGATGAGCGGTGAAGGAGCTTTTGATGTCAAAGCCTTTAAACTATGGAATGATCTGTCCAAAGAAATCAGGTCAGAAGAGTCAGTGACCTCTTTTAACCCCTTTTCCTAAGACATATTTTTATTTGAGCTCTTTTTCTGCACATCCCAACCTTTATGATTTCTATTTTTACTGTTTTTGTGGAGAAAAAATCTAAAGATTTAAGAGATTTCCTGATGTAGTGTTAAACAGGTTAATTATTTTGGTTTTACTAAAGAAGTTAGTTTTGTTAGTATATGTTAGTATTAAAATATAAACTTAAATGGACAACTACTGTATGTTTATTGCTGTCAGTGAAACTAAGATTTTATTCCTGTAGATTTTTATAACATCAACTATTGAATGAAATATAAAACATGTGAAGCTGATGATATTCTTAGCTACTTGTAATAGTTTTAAAAGCACACAGCATACTTAGCACACAGATGTGAACTGTTTTGTTATTTATCATGTTTCTGACTGAACATTGTGCATTTAACCATCATCACATCTCAAGAATTTTGTGGCTCTTTGACTGAAATATTACTGAAATCTCTGTTTTTTAAGCCCCAGCTGCCGAAAGTTCTGATTGGTCAGAAATGCAGATGAAATAATATTTGTTTATTGTTCTTTTACCTCATTTTTCATCAAGTTCAAGGAAAACTGCATTATTAAAAAAACAATTGAACTATAAATAAAACCAATTATTTAACTCCAAACATCCATCTCTAAGTTTCCTTCATTTGTCATGAGCTTTTCTACAATTTCAAGATTTGGATGGAGTCCCTTTTTAAACGACTGCTCCCATTTGCCACCTGGTGCTCTTTAGTGTGTCCTGCAGATACTCCAGAATACACAGCTTTCCATTAATTAAATGACTTTAGACCCCCGTTAATGCTGCTGCTGCAGTTACTGAAGCATTACTGCATCAAAAGCATTTCAAGTGACCAGCTACATCTGTGGAGGTCATTACAATCTGCACAATCTGTTAGGCTAATGGCAAAAAATACAGGAAACAGGCTGTAGTTACCTGGAAAGGTTTCTCACAAATGAGATTATATTTTTATGTTTTAAAAAGGGTTCTCTGTTACATATTAGATTTGGTTATGAGGATTAATTATCTACTATGAGGTTTTAAAAGATTTCATCTGATTGGGGATTTCTTTCGTTCTTATCTGATGCTCTCTCCTCAGTGTCTCACAGGATCTTGTGTACAGCACGTCTCCTCTCTGATGTCAAACAAACACCACAGCAGCTGTTTTTATGAGTCACTCCTTTCACTACAGACGAGAAACAGCTTGTTCTCACATATTCGTGACACCGTTGGAGAACAATGCCTGTCTTTTACCCTGAGTGACACGAGCTAAAGAAAGAAAGTGTTTCCCAGATGGACGAGGAGCTTTGATCAGGATTCTCTGTGAGGAAGATACAATCTGAAAAGGTCAAGCAACTCCTCGGCAGATTACAGCTTCTGAGGATGGACTTACAATCTTATCAGGTGGGGGGGTGCTGGCGATGTAACACTTGATCTCTCCTCTTTCACCTCTGACAGCGTACTGAACTGGATCACTGGAGATGATGGGGGGACCTGAGAGGGAAACAGAACATGAGAGAGGATTACTAAAACAAAGCCATGATGCATCGAGCGTTTCAAAAAGTTACAAATGCAGCAACAGAAAGACGATCAAGTCAAAAGGAATTTATCTGATAGCTTTAAATGAGCAACCAGTGTCAGAAAAAGTGTTGTACAGGTAAAAAAAACAAGTGTAAAACCAGACATTAATGTGTTTTGGTTTTATGTTCAAAATAATAAAACTTCTCATCACATTTATGATTTTTACTTGACTTTAACCAGTTAGATTAAACAATGTTTTTAACATTTCTGAAAATTATGCCTATTTGGCAAACATGAATCCATGAATCATGAACATTTCCTAAAACAGACAAACTTAGCATTTGTTTTTTACAGCTTCACAGTTATTTTTCTTCAAAGCTGTAAAGTGCATAGACGCTCACACAAAACTATTTTGTTCTTAAATTTAGAAGATGTCACATGGAAAGATATTAGGACTGCATGGTGGTGTAGATGGATGCATTGGTTCAAAACATTCTGCATGGAGTTTGCATGTTCTCCTTGTGCATGCAAGAGTTTCCTCCAGGGACTTCAGTTTCCTACCACAGACCAAAAATATGCACGATAGATTAACTGGCAACTCTAAACTGGCTGTAGGTTGAGTGTGTGTGTGAATGGGGGTTTTCTGTATGTGGAAATGGGCACCAGTCTCCTGCAACCCTGAACAAAGGAACAAGGAGGTATAGAAAATGGATGGATACAGTTTCTTTCCTGAGTGAATAAAAGACCTGGAGCATCTGACGAGGGTGAATGATGCTGGAAGTAAGAGCAACAAAAAGCCTCTTCAGGGAAAACTCTAATTTGCTGCTTTTCTCTGACACTTTTAGCAAAGTCACATAAACTCTGCTTACAGCAACACTGTCAATCTCCTGTCACAGCAAACAAAACGTTGAAACAACGACTGTGTGACAGAGTCTCCTGTTCTGTGATGAGCCAAGGCTAAACAAAAGTTACAGGGATGTAAGTCTACTGCTGTGAGGAGTGTAATTAAAGCAGAATATGGTCTGATTGAGCATGAGAGCAGCACAGCAGCTGTGAAACCAGCAGGGGGGAATCTGATGGTGAGAGATAAATCCATGAGAATCTATGTGAGGACGACGTTTAACCAGCTGAAGCTTCAACACTGTGAAACCTGTCACACACTGTTAACTGTGCTGTGCCAGCTGATGTTATATGCAGTGACTTCACTCAGCTAAAGTATAAATTAGCTTCACTTTGATGATGCATCGTGATTTGCAGTGGGTTATTAAAATGGAGCAGATAATAAATATACAGTGGTTTATTTGTGTTGGCATAAAATGTGGTTTTATTGGTGAATAAATGCTTGAGTGGTCAATAAGTCACCAAGCTTTTGGCTTTTAATGTGCAGAGATGTGCTAATAAATGGTGCTATCATCTTTTACTGAGTCGTTTTTCATGAACCGTTTCATCTTTGTTCTTCTGTTGTCAATATTTAAGAACTTGTTGGTTTCCCTTATAGGAGATTTCTAACAGTGAATTATTAGTTTTAGGAATAATCAAGGTAATAATGTTTGTGAATTCAGATTAGGCTTAGCAAATTGTGATGCATCAACAAAAACAAAGCCGATGGAGAACTTTATGTTGCACATTTGAGGGCTTCAGCTGTCACAAGTCATTTCCATCATTGACATGCATAGGAACAGAAAACCGTTACACTGAAATTGAAGCAAAAACAAAGTTTTGACATTTTCCTGACTAAAAAATAAAATTATATCTCAGATTATTAGGACGGGGGAGACATCATGTCCCTCATCTCTGTGGTCTATGATTTTCACTCCTGAAACTCAACCATTGTGATAAGAATCAGGTACAAACTCCATCAAAAAGTCTGTATTTCCGGATACACATGTGGACAAGAGACAGAAAATAATACAAAAAATATCCTGCAGAAATCAGTGTTATTGTAAAAGATGCTGACAATGCTGAACGTTCTGCAGTGTTGAAGCACATGCGCGTAATGTTACACAGAAAAGCAAAAAAAAAAAAAGGAAAACTCCACATACAAAGGATCCTTTGTGATTGGCACACACATCATTGCTTGCAGTGAATGCTCCAGAGATTACCTCCTCTGATTACACATGAGATAATTCTGGCATTTAACTGGTATTCAATATTGAGCCTAAAACATGAATCTGACAGCAGCAAGCGATCAAGCACAGTGCTGATGGAGTTTCATTGATCAGTTTGCCAACTCTTTCAGTTATGTGTATTTATTTAGCTTGGCATTCTCCGTTTGTTTTTCCTGTTTCTTAGTTCTTGTTTCAGTGTTATTGGCCTTGTCACAGTCTGCCATTCCCAGCTGCTGTGGAACAGCAATCACACTCCTGGTCCACATCCAATAATCAAGACGCCATCTTACCCACAGTTTGTTTCCAGATCCTCCTGTTGTGGCTCAAATTTATGTCATGGTCCACATCTGATCCTAAACAGTTCTTTTTTAAATGTATTAAATCGTTCATTTATCAATAATCACAGTTTTACTGACACTTAATGTCTCTCCCTTCTTCAGAGTTTTTTTTTTAGAATGTTCCAGTTAGTTTATGAAGGTTTTAAGTGGTTTATGTTTCCGATCTTGGAATATTTTGAACTTTGTCTTCTAAAATATTTTATTTCCATGACATTTAAAATAAAGGAGATGCTTTAAACTCACAGAGTTATGATTCTTGTTTAATTTAACTTAAAACATGTTCTGTTGCATGCATTAAATGGAATGAATAAAACAATACGTTCCAATAATCAGTCTGATGCATTCCTCATAAGAACTTTCAATAGAAACAGTCCTGATAATTACAGGTTTGAATCAGCAATAAAAAGAGGTAAAACATGCTAAAAGAAAGATACTAGCAGAGCAAACCAACACAGAATCGAGATCTGTTTAATTATTCCGTTTTTTTCCAGTTTGACACATATTCAGAGCTTTGCTACATGCAGAAAGAACTGCTCTACACAGTCTATATTTCTGCTAATGTCAGCGTTGTTATTATTAGCAAAGTAAGTGAATATGAACTGACCATTGACGGTGAGCGTAACTTCAGTCTCTCCCACTCCAATACGGGGAACAATGGCTTTGCAGACATACTGTCCTGCATCGGCCTGGCTCACTGACTTCAACAGCAGCTGGTTGTTGTTGCTGAGAACCTGGAACGTAAATATAACAGAGATCAGTGATATTCAGAAAGGTAAATACGGTAAAAAAAATGTTTGGATGTTTGTTTAATTCATAAAACATGTTAATTGTCTCATAATGTTTCGCTTATTCTTATTCTTCAAAGATTTAAACAACTAATTCTCAGTTTTACAACCAAAACGACACATTTTGACTAGAAAACGTTTAAAAGAACTGCTTTTTATTTTTTCCTGGGATCATTTATTTTAAAAAGACCATTTGTCTAAAATGGGAATTATATTTTGAAGAATAATGTGTGCTGTGTTGGAGGACCAGAGTTAAGGCTGTTTTTGTTCTCACCATGCTGGAACCCTTTTTAGTCCATGTGAGGGTAAGAGGAGGGTTTCCAGACCACTTGCAGTTGAGTGTGACATCAGAGTCCACGTCCACTGTGACCGGCCTCGGCTCCACCACCAAAATCGGACCAACTAAAAAAAAAAAACAATAAGAAATGTAAAATATCCATCCGTCCATCCATCCGTCCGTCCATCCATCCGTCCATCCGTCCGTCCATCCGTCCGTCCATCAGTCCATCCATCAGTCCGTCCATCCATCCGTCCGTCCATCCATCCATCCATCCATCCATCCATCCATCCATCCATCCATCCATCCATCCATCCATCCATCCATCCAGAAGATCTCCTCAGTTGACTATTTTTATGGAGGTGCAGCTGCTCTACTCCAAGCTTCTCATAAGCTTCATCTCTAAGGCTGAGTGCGGTCACTCTCTAGAAGAAGCTCATGATAGCTACTTGCCTTTTTTTAAACATCTAGCTTTTTGAAAAAAAAAAAAAAAAAAAAAAAAAAAAATATATATATATATATATATAATGAGGAAAGACTCGATATTTTGGGCTGTACTTAATGTGGTAACAATAAATATGTTTGTAACCCTCTTTAACTGAAGACACATCAAATGGTCTTATATTTCTTAGTATACTCACAGTGTACGTCCACAAGGATACTGACGTTTGTGTTTCCAACTGCATTGAACACCTGACATGACACGGGCTCGGTGAAGAACGAGTGATCTGCTGTGGTGACAAACACGCTTTCCCTGGCCCCCTCCAGCAACACGCCACCTTTAGCCCATCTGACAGAAAACAACACAACATCTTTTAACATTTTTTTCAAACACTATAAATCATTTCTGTGTCTGACTGTCAGCAGGAGATTTAAAACAAGTTCACGTAAAATCCAAATGTGAATTTTCCACTATTAAACAATGAGTTATCCATAAATCTACGATTTTTAAATGTTAAAACCCAAAGGAAGCTTTGTAATAAATTATAATATTTGATGTTAACTATAAAGTGCCTTGCCAAATATCTAGCTGAAAATCATATCACCATATTGCACATTCTCAGTTAGATGACATTTTAATGCACACTCAATAGGCTTAGCGCCTAAGTACCTGGCAGTGTTCCCACATTAGGACCCTCTCTGATAGAGTTTCAAACCTCCAGCCTTTTTTTTTGCAGTTTCAGTGCTTCAGAGATGTCGCTTACAATAAAAGTCAGTATTTGAGTGAACAAATGTTCAATACTTTCCTCAATTTTGTTCTCTAAGCAGAAATTACAATTCAGGAACAACTCCAGAGAGTGCACACAAAGAGAACGGAGGGGATGAAAGAAAACCCACCAGCATTGATCATCTTATCAAGCTGCTAATGTTGCACTGCAGGATGCATCGAAAGCTTTCCCAAAGCACTGAACTACATTTAAATGTAAAAGTATGTGTCAATTTAGACTTTTAGACCACAGTGTGAAGGTTCCGAGTGGAAGAGATTATTTATGATGACATTTACTTTATTTACATCTAATTCTAATACCTTTTTAGCATCTTTTAGGGAAAAACAATCAGAATTTTTCAGAAACTTGAGCTCATACATTACATTTATCCTCAGTGTGGTTGAGCCCAAATATTACTAAAACAGTCTAGCTCGATATATTAATTACTGCTTCTCACAGTAATTTATCGCAGGCAACATGTTCCTTCACATGTTTGTGAAAAACAAGAGAGTCATCACCAATCTGACCTGTAGCCCATGATTGGTGGGTTGGCAGTGGCCTGGCAGGTAAACGTGACTCTTTCACCTTCCAAAACAGAGCGAGGTTCAATGGACAGGGTGACTGTGGGGGGGTCTGCACAAGGAGAGACAAAGAATCAATCAGTGGTGTTGATAATGTGACAGATAAAGGGAAAAATTGAAACTCATTTTTTGTCACAAATTATTTTATATAAAAGTTTCTCATTTAGGTCGATGATAAACTCTCCACTCACATCTGATCTCTTTCTAACAATGTCAAAAATCCAAATTAAGGAAAAAAACAACTGTCCACATTCAAAGAAAATACTTAACTAGTAAATAATAGTAGTTTGGTAGTAATAGTAAATATTTAAGGAGTACACGAGTAACTTTACTATGCATTCATGTTAGATTTATTTATACCAGGCATGAAAATAAAAAAGTAAAATATTTAACATATTTATTTATTCAGGAGATTTAAATTATTCTTAATCACATTTTTTCACATGGAAGTTAAATAGACAGATGAATGAAATAAGGAACTTCTGGTTTAAAAAAGTGAACATTTATTCTAACAACCAACGTGAGCTAGCTGCAAACTGAACTGACTACATATTCAAACTCATTTCCCGGGGGGGGAATCATTCTTTTCTCCTTTTTAGCTGCACAACACAGAAAAATTGATTGACCCCTTCATGTTGAAAGAAATTAAATTGCTGTACTGCTTCAGGTAAATATTCAACTTCAAAACAAACATCAAAATAAGACCAACAGGTAAAAATATAAACTGTAAATTCTAAACATGGAGCGTTTTATGCGTCTACAAAACCTGCTTTGCTCCAGTAACCTGCGTAACGTATCAATCTCACAGAGAAGAGTGGTGACGTACGGTGAACGTTCAGAGTGACAGTGGCTCGTTTGCCCATCGGCACTGCTGGATTACTGGCCACACAGGTGAAATTGCTGCCGCTGTCAGTGTCAACCGGAGTGATGGGGAGATAGCTCCTGGTAGTCACTCTCTTCCTGTCAGGCAGCACTTCCTGTTAGACAGAGAAAAATGTGACGGAAATGAAAAGTGTTATGAAGGAACAAGATAGGATCAAAGTGAGGAACAAGAAATTAGAATTGTGAAAGAAAAGGACAAAAAGACTGGAAAAAAATGGAAAATGAAATATTGCAGGATAAATTCTTACAGCATGAGCAGAAACGATTAAAAATAAAACTACTAAGAATTAAAATCCATATAAAAAGTTCTTCAGAAAAGAAAACAGGAAAATTATGTACGAATCAATGATCCTTTTTTGTGATCATAAAAAAAGAAGTTTCATGAATTAAAGAGGCGGTATGATTTAAAATGCGGCTCCCAAATCTGTCAAGTAAGTGTGCACAGCTCTCACTGTAATATAAATGCGTGGTCAGTTACACTGTAATATAAGAGCAGCATGTAATATGTATGAGCATGTGTGGGGGGAATAAAACTGGCTGTGAGAGATGTAAAAACATCTGTGTTTGAGTGTGTGAGTGTTTGCTGCTGGTTCTGTGTGCATACTAAAGCATGAGTGTGCATATGAAGGCTTGAAGGCATAATTTCATGTGTGTGGGAGAGAAAAACGGGATCCTGCGGAGTCTGAATGCAGGAGAAGGAGTGCAAAATATGACTGTATACAAGGTGTCAGTATGTACAGCTTCTGCATGTCTGAGAGTTAAAGGATTGTTTCTGTTTTTTAGGGTTAGTAAAATATATTGGATTTTTTGTATCTTTTAAGTTACAGGCATCTAAATCATGTGTCTGCGATGCTTTTGCTCTATAATGATTTGCTTTTTAACACCTCATTTATTTGCTCTGTTATTATAAACACATGCAGGTTTTGTAGTTTTGTGATGAAGAAATGATAAAATATTTAAAGTGTGAATGCATTAATTATCTTCTCGTTTTATGTGGTCGAATGTAGAGCTGTTTATAATTTTATTATTGCATTACACCTGTTTTTGAGGATGGATGAATAAATTAACCTTCACCCTTGTCACTCTTTTTCTTAGAAAAAAGGATTTATTTTAGCTAAGAAATAGTAACAAGAATTTATTTACTCAATTAGTAGCCTAATTAACTCAATTATACAACTGCATTAGGTTGTTTCACTCACTTTAGACTAAACAGACAGAAGTATAAAAACAACAGAGTCCTTGTGCTCCAAAAGTCCCTAATTTACAAAGCAAATATTTTTTAGCCTAAAATAAATAATGAACTACAAGTAAAGATGGACGACATGACTCAGTCTAAATCTGTTGTACTAAATGGAAGCTGTGATATCCCGCCAAGCAGTATTTGTGGAACTAGAGTTTGCACACTAGAGACGTGGGACTGAAAGCTCCGCCCACTTACCAGCACACCGTCATGTTTTTTAAACCTGAAATAACAGTTTGATGCATTTTTATTTGAACCCACAGCAGCAACATAAGAACTCAGCGAAACAACAGACCTTTGTAAACAATTATCTGAAGTGTAATTTTATTTTTAAGTCATTTACATGGAGGGGGCGGGACTTAAAACTCATACAGCAGCCGACGCTGTAGCCAGAGATTGTTATAGTTGGTGCAAAAAGAAATCTAGTTGCCTTTTTGAACTCTTAGGATTAAATTGTCTTGGATAACTGAGAATCAACACAAAAAGTGATAAAAACTCTTTTTAAACATTTACATTTGTTAAAGTAGTGAATTAACCTTAGCTGTATGTTGGCCTTCTACTGCACAACTTTTCTTCTACACACGTGTAAATGTATATTATTTGCATGTGTTCACGTGTGTCTGTGAGTCACCGTTGAGTGGTAGGCTCCATCCAGAGGGACTCCATTCTTGGTCCACTGGATATGAGCTGCAGGCTTGGCCCCGCGGGTCATACACGTTAGGTTACGTGGATTTCCAGCCATCAGCAGGAGCTCCGGCATTCCCTCCACCACAGGATCCTCGGGGGGGACTGGAGGAAGGACACACAAATCCATATGTCAACTTTAACGCAGGTGAACTCAGGCTTAAAGAACAACTACAGCTCCAGTTTTTCCTCACAGGTCAAAATACTGGATCTCTGAATTGTCTTTAAGAAAGTTCACACTTTACAAGTAGGACTTTTGATCAATCAAGAGCAAAATGCAGTGTCGCCTTCTTTAAAGTGCAAAAATGCTCTTCAGTATTTTCCTCAGGAGATTTAGGGCCTGATGTATCAGGTTTGTGGTTGTTAAAACAGCCGCAAACCGCTCAGCGGCTGCAAAAACAAGCAGCGGGTGATTTACCAACGGCGCGCATGCAAAACTGCGCCTGTTAAACCTGCCGCTAGACAAGCAAAGTCATTTTTGCGCCTTTGCTCTTGATTAATATGCAATGTGGCCATTTCTGTCATAAAACGCAACATATTGGGAGGAGAACATGTAAATAAGTGGGCTTTTTGCGCCGGTTAACACTTGGCAATCAGTCTTAGTAGATCACCCGCAAATCGGGAACACGCCCTTGGCGCAAAAGTTTTGCGGCGCCCGCAATTTTCGCTCTTTATGTGGAATATTGATAAATCAGACCCTTAGACTTCCTGACTTGTAACTTTCCTGCTGTTGGTCATTTGGAACTTCTTGTTTTCTGTTCATGTTTTAAATACACTGGATTATAAATGACGAGTAGTTTATGAGCATTTTATATCAAAGCTGTTCTTCCAAAGTGATGTTGAAATAAAGTGACATTCCTTGATTTGTAACGTCTTAACATTCTCTATAATGAAAAAGGGATGGATGAAAATGACTCGAGGGAAAATCAGAGACACGTATGAGAAAACTGAGCCTCTGTTTCTTCAGATTCAGTTCACTTACTGAGTACATTGAGCTTGGCTCTCCTGGACCGCAGGGCGGCCTCTGTGGCCTGACACTCATAAAGAGAGTCATCAGAGAGCTCCGCGTTGGAAATCTCCAAATTGTACTGGCCAGTGTCCAGTGCCCGCAGTATACGATACCTGGGCCAAGCTGCAGGAGACACACAAGAGATGAAATGAAGAAACAGCTGGAAGTCGTAAGAAAAAAAACCACAATATGATTATTTGAGTTGCTGGAAAAAAATCTGTGATTGCAACATTTTGAGTCACACATATCACACATTATTATGATCTCATTTTTGCACAAAGATAACCACATAAAAAACATGACTCACTCTTTTTGGTAATAATTACTGAAATGAAGAAAGAGACACATTAAATGCTGCTACGACAGCCATGAGTCATCATCATGGCACTGTGTCCACAAAGAGATCTGCTGTTTGAGGATAATGGATGCATGTTCAAAAAACTGAATAGCAACTCATGATGCAACACAGGAAAAAACACAGCTATAGCTCTTGTTTTTAAAATGATTTTAGATCTTTACAACCTTTAATCACTACATAGGAAAGGTGAACAAGTAATTTCATAAAATTTACAATATTTCAGCATCTTATGGTCTGTGACTGTCACTTTAAATCATCCACACTGTCACCCAGTTTAATTATTAGTCAAAAATTACTAACAGTAAAACAAATAACAGAAACTTTGAATCAATGTGTGTCAAATAACATAAAAAGCCTGATTTAAATGCAATATATTTCATGAAAAGTGTGAACATAATTCATAGATTCACTTAAGAATCTGGTTTTATGGTCTTCCTCCATCCGATGAATTTTTCTTTTTAAAAAACAGCAACACAATTTACTAAAACCTAGTGAAGAGCTTAAGTTCTGGTACAAAGTTTCATCTTTTCAAACACTTTAGTTAAATACAGTGATGGCGTAATGTCTTGTTGAGAAGTAACTTCATTTTCAGCTAATGTTTCTTTCTGTATCAACTTATTCTTTAACTTGAATGTCGGCCCGTCTTTGCCTCTGAGTCGTTATTTGTGTACAACATTTTTTGTTCTGCCAGCCTGATGTTACCTAGAAAATAACAAAGAAGCATGTTTCTGCTCTTTGAATGAATCTCCAACCTTTTTATAAAAGTGTTTCTCTTGTCAACACTGTCAGGAATGAGACCCACCGTCATGGGAAACAAGTGAGATTGTTTGACAGGCAGATGATTTCTAACATTTAACAGTCAACTGAGGAGAAGGTCTGCAGGTTTTTCATGTAATTCTATCATTTCTATCATCCAGTTTTATTTTGATTTGCTTTCCAGCAGATAAAGACTTTTTTAAACTCTTCAAATGCACCTAGACATGGTTTCTTTCAAATGATCTGTTTGAATTTTAACAAATTTATCAGTTAAACTATAATAAATCAAGATGCCTCTTATATGAATTTATATATTTAACATTTGTATATCTATGTTTTAAACTTTATTCATCATCCATGACTTTATTTCAGTCCCAATTTTATTCTCAATGTGACAAAAGATTTATACCTGATTTGTTGACTGTAAAAGCTCTTATGAAAGAGATAAATGCTAAATCACAATCCTATTACATGAATCAGAGGCAGCGAGCAGCAATAGGACTTGTACGTATGTTGAAATGTCAAAGCTTTTTATCATATTACGCAGAAACCATTTAGCACTTTCTTTAGATGTTTTGAAGACCCCGCTGCATTGCCTGCAATGTCTGGAGATCATAATGGTGTGTCCTTTATACAAACATCACAGTGGAAGGTAATGACACATGCATTACAAAGACTACTCACACATAAACACTAACGGGATTTTTACACAAACGCTCATCAGACACAGTTATATACAGAAATGCCAAATCAATCTCAGTACAATTCATAAACTGTGAAACTACAGAGAGCACGATTCCAATCACAGCCCCCCCCCCCCTCTATTTTTAAACCCTAGTTTCTCAGACAAAGACATAATTGAGCGTGACGTCCCACTAGGGGGCACTCATTGATCCTCGGTGCCCATTCCTCACATGACATCATGGATTCACATGGCAGAGGCAGGCGGGGAGGAGGCAGTTGGGGTGCAAAGAGAAAGAAAGGAGGGTGAGAGTGGGGAGGTGGGGGGGCAAAAGTATTAAGGGAGATTACATCATCCACTCCAGCACCTTGCAGCATAGCAACCACAGAGGTGAAAGCACCCTGGAGAGAGGGAGAAGAAGGAGGAGGAAAAGGAAGAGCTTGAAGAACAATAAACTGCCACCCTGATGCCTGCAGGTGTGAGTGTGTGTTTTAGGCATTCACTTAACCAAAAACACACACCTGCACGCTGATTATAAATTGAAATGCTTAAATTTGACTCATCTCATACTCGCACGACTAACTGATGTCCAACTATTTTGGGGAATGAATGCAGATCTCTTTTTATACGTGTGGGTGAGCAAACCGCAGGTATGAATCTAATGCACCGGCTGTCTGCTCGCCCACAATGTCAAAAACAGCTGTATATAATCATGCAGAGCACGTAATGCAAAAACCTCTTATCCGTTTTATATCATGCATCTGCAACACTTCATTTGATCATAACAAATTGATTTTTGACTTAAAAGAATTACTGACTTCCACCATGCGTGACAGCATTCAATAGCATTCATAATGTAAACGGGAAAGAAAGCAGCGAGAGGACATAAGTCAGGGATGACACAGACAGCTGAGCCTAAAAAATGGACAGAAGGTGGTGATGGATGGTAAAAAATCCAAGAAAGAGAGACAAAGAAGACAACATGTTTATCAAGTGTGTTTTTCAGAGATTGCACAAAGCTACAAGGACAAAGAGAACATTACTGACTGACAGAAAGCAGAAGGAGAAAAGGATGTAAGGAGAGGGAAATGGAGAAGGCGAAGACAAAAGAAGCTGTGGGAAGCAAGTGATGAAGTGATGATGAAGATGTAATTGTAAAACTGAAGGAGTGAGACATACTGGAGGAAGCCATGCTGACCTTTACTGAACCTGTGTGTGAAATTGAGCTGAACAAAAGACTTCCATCATATGTCAAATTAACACAGTGTGAGAGTCTTCATGCCTGGCTGTTATATGCATCATAATTTCACCCCCAAAAAACTTAACTTAACTTGTTTTTAACCACTCTTAACTCTTAGATTACATGTTTCTTTGTAACTCTAACGGTACATTCACACTAAACGCGTTTAAAGCAACCAGAGCATCAGGTTTACATGTTAAGTCAATGCAGACCGAGGGTCCCGCAACGCTTCAGAATCAGATTTATGCCGTGAAAACGCTTTTTGGCCTGATTCGCGCAACCAATTCACACAAATCAGGCGTTTGAGCCGCAACCAAAAATACGTGCTGCATTTTATGTGCTGCATTTTATGCGCACCTGACGCCAATCAGGAGCCTGGTGACATTATGCTCTCTGACCTAGTTCACGGGGGTCCAGCCAAAGCCATGGAGGAACGATTGATAAACGCTGTGGATAATCACCCAGAGCTATACGATACCAGCTGTTTTCTATACAGAGACAGGAATAAAAAGGAACTTGCTTGGAGGAATAAAAGTGACGAGATTGGGCAACCTGGTAAGTTCATTTCATTTTTGAAAGTTTTGACTGACCCAGTGAAACCGCGCAAAAGCCAGCAGGCCCAACTACTGTCCCGCTGCTCTGCTCTCTACATACATAGAGAAGGGAGACTCTCTCATCAAATGCTCGATCAACAGTTGCCTTCATGCAAAAATACCGTCTGGAACTACTTCCTCCTACACGTTGCGCATTTCCACTTCACAAAATTCATATTTTGAAGAGTGACCAGTTTGCTTTGAACACGCTTCAAGGTGCGACTGTTCGAGCAACCAGCTACAGGCGTACGGCGCTTTTTGGTCGCTTCAAATGTGTTCAGTGTGAACGCACAGTAACACCATCTTCTGGACATCGCTTTAGTGAAACCAGCTCCCACTCTGGCTTCATAAAACAAACCACATCTTGCTTTTAAAAATAAGCTTTAAAACATTAAATATTTGACCAAGTCCATGTTTATCCCTTCATTTATGCTGCTAAAGGCCAAGGCCAGCTTGTAGAGGGAACTGAATAAAATGGCAGATCTAATCAGTTGGTAACTGTTGTGGCAAAAAAGCTAAAACTGATACTAGAAAATACATCATTATTTTTGAGCATCAGTCATGAGAGGAATGCTTTAAAAAGAGCCAAAAGAGAAAAGAGTCACAATGTTAATCAGTGTAATAGTGATAAAAATGACTCCAGTCATGATAGATTGTGAGAACAGAACAGTGTGTGGGTTCAATAAGTCAGATCTTATTTTCTTATAGACCAATATTTCATAAATAGCTACAAATTAACTTAATTATGAGGATATTTTTGGTAAATTGCTCTGAAGGGATTTGTTTTAAGGTATGAAGACTATGTAAATATACTGAACCCTTGGGCTGCACGGTGGCACATTGGTTAACACCATTTCATCTCTCTGACTTGAGGTGTGAAGATCAGTTCTGGCCGTTTGGAGTGGAGTTTGCATGTGTTTTTGAGCCTACATGGATTTTCCCCACATACTTCCCACAATGTAACAAAGGGATGTTGGATATGCTCCATCCCTAAAACTTGTTCACATTGGGAAAGGTTCCAATACCTCCATTACCATGCGCACAATAAAGACATGAAGATGACCACGTGCACAGAATAAATCTCTTAATCAGTGAAAACCAAAGATGAAAATGGGTTATAACCTTCTATTACAGCTTCCTTCCCTGACATTTGCTTACAAATGGACATTGACCTGTGATACACCCCTTCAATGACAGGACACTTTCATTCTTGTCAGCCATTCTTGGCACTCTCCTGACCCCCTCGTGATGTGAGAAGTCGTGTCAGCCACACCGAGGCTTCAGTGTCCAGAGCCTTTACCAGCTCAGGGAGAATGTCACCCAGGCACAGCACCTTGTCACTGAAGAGCTTCTTAACTTCCTCTGACGCACTGCCTCCTTTGACAGAGGATGCGTTGGTGGGATTCAAGAGTTCCTCAGAGTGCTCTCTTCACTGCCAGAAGATGTCAATCTGAATCAGCACTTTATCTCCTTTGCTGAATACAGCCAGGACCAGGACTTGTTCTCCTGTCCTGAGTTGTCTGACAGTTTAACAGAAAGTTCAACTTTTGAGTTTGGTATAACTGAAGCTCTTTAAGGCCATCGGTGCTCGTTTGCTATTTCATGAGACCCTCCAGTAACAAGAATACTGACGTATTCAGTATAAACTATTAACTACTAATACTAACTGTATTTCAGGCTTCTAATTAACTACCACATCATTTATAAAAATGTTTTAGTTGTACCAACAGTCTGATTAACAGGTATGAATAACGCATAATGCAAACACCCTGACATCTAGCATCATTAAGATGATTAAAACATTTAAAAAGTGAAAAGTTTACGCAATAAAATTGGGTTTCATTTGTTTTTTCTTCAGGTTTTTGATTGTAATAACTTTAAAAGAAAGAAGTCACGTTGATTATATGATGAAACAGACCTAATGCAAAAATAAACATCAGTTTGTTTTAAATTCTTAGTTAATTTAGAGAAATTATTCAATTTCTAAACTAATGTTCTAAATAAATGTTGCTATAATTTTTTATTGGAGACATTAGCTGTTATTCTAAGACATTTGTTTTACGATTTGCTAATGTGGTGCCAAATTTTTTGAGTGTATTTGGACAATAATGTATTAAGAGTACATTTTTTTTTAATCATCAAGGCAACTTCAGACCCTTTGACTAACTTTTTGTTGAATGTGAAGCTTCCTGTCTATAAAGAGTAGAGCATTCAGTAAGCCCTTCTGGAAGCATGCGTTGGCTTAAAATGTAAATGTAAAATGTGTGTCTGCTTTTGTCAGCAGAGTGAAGGATTTTCTCTAATTCAGCATGATACACTGGACTCATTTTATCCAGATTGTCACTCATATATGATTCTCTGCACCTTATTCTTTTGTATTGTACAGTGTTCATTTCCAAAAACCCCTAAATTTTTCAACCATAAAAGTGTTTGTCACGGTTCTTTCATTCAAAATTGAAGTGAAACCATATCTGAGTTCCTTCTCTTCACTTTGATGCCTGCAGCTCGGTGAAGTTAGAATATTTTTTCTGCCCCTGAAACAGTATTTTTCTTTTTCCTCACCTCTAAGACCCTCTCCGATACCCAGGGCAAGACCATCCTTGGTCCACTGTACAATGCCAGTGTAGTTGAAGACAACGCAGGACAGAACCACCCGTTCTCCGAGCACCACAGACTGGTCGGCAGGCTCCTGAGAGAAACGCACACACCACACTGCAACAGAAAGACAGAGAGGAAAATCAATTTTAGGTTTCTTTCACTGCAACCTGACCATGAGCTGCCATCTTTTATTACTCTGTATTGAACTACACATGGTCTCTCTAGTTGTATTGACTCAGGCTGGTCCATAACGGTATATGGTGGTATAATTTGTTGTATGCGTTTATTGAGTATATGCTGTTTTATGGTCTTTGTTTAGTATATGTTTTTATTATGAGTGTGTTTTGATATTTAAGAGGAAATTCTCCAGCAGCATAGAGCAGTGACTGCATTATTATTATATATATAACAGGAAAAGAAAGACATGAGCGAGTTCAGAGTTTTTAGTTCATAAAGTCCCTTAAATCATTTATTTTTCAAGATGGTTTTTGAGTGAAGTTGAATGGATTTGCATATTTGTGCTTTCTGTTTTGTCTCTTTCGTGCACTCTTTTCAAGGTTTTCCCTGGACTTTTCCAAGGCTTATAAATGTGTGGTGAAGTGTGTGTGTGTGTGTTTGCACAGACACAGACGTGTAAGCCAGCTCTAGTGCTGCAAGAACATCATTGCCAAGCTGTGATACAGCTTTTTCATCACACAGTACAAAGGATTTTGCTTACACACACACATATTTCCTGCAGCAAAATAAGCCTGTTGGCAATTGCAGCTCCCCTAAAATACACAGATATAAAAACTACAAGTGTAGCGCTGGCATCCATTAATGCTCTCGCATAAAAAGAAAGTGTTAGGTGAAGAGGCGAGGCACAAAACGAGGCAGTGTTTTCAGCCGTTTGCATCATCAGGTAAAATTGTTTCATATTCCAGAGAAAGTCTTGCAGGAAAGCCTGTTAATTAAGGCAGAGAAGAAGTCTGTGCTGCCTTAGATTACAAATGTACACGCACAAGAGTGCACACATGCAGACACAAGCTCCTTCACAGCAATCAATCACACCAAATGTGTGCACTTGTGCGCATTAACACACACCTCATTGGCTCACTCATGTATGTGCAGCCTGTCGTTGAGTCAGACAGTGAGTGAAGGAAAACGTATTCAGTTTTGCACACACACACACACACACATACACTGACTTCCACAGAGTCGTGTTTGTCTTCCTGTGGGCTATTCTGTTCTTGGATCATGGTTGAAACAATCCTATTAGCTAATTAAGGCAAAACTGGTTAATAAAGGAGGCCGTAGCTCTCAGGGACGCATCTCAGCGGGATTCTACCACAAAGGTGCAAACAACAGGGAGATTTACTGATTTGTCAGGAGGATTACACTTGTCTTGTTATTTATGTGAAAGACTCCTCTTTTTTTAAAAGGGCAGGAATCTTCACACTTCACAAAGAGGGCTTTGATGTTTCTTTATCTCTCCTTTTGAATTTTGACTCCAGAGAACAACTGCAATGACTCTGAGCTGATAAGTGGGGTATTCATTTAAAATTTAGAGGAAAATCTTGTTTGCAACATGTTCTTGTTGTTAAAGAATAGTCCTGGATTCTGGCTCAATTTAAACTGATTATACAATGTCGATATATTTCCCTCTTACACACATACTCTCATTTAGTTCAACATTTCTTTACCATGTCTTCTATTAGAATTGACATTTTGCATTATCACACGATTCCAGATTACGGTATATTTAACTAGGAACATCATTCTTTTTGTCATTTTCACAATTTTTGCTCTAATAACAGAAAATCCAGGTCAAATCCACATAATCTATTCAGTAACTCTAAAAAAGAACAGGTTTGGTGTTAACAGTCACACAAAGTATAAACTTGATCATTAACTAGTCTTTACTCAGTCATTAAAGAAAAGCTTCTAGAAAGAGAACAAGACTCCCGATTAGACTAAATAATGTCAAAATAATGTAATAATCTTTAACAAACTGTTAATTTTTCTCTTTATCCAACTTTTTTTTGCAAGAATGCACAAAGAGTGAATCAAACATCCTCATATATGAAGATATATAAAGACTGAATATATCATGCTTTAAGAGACAAATTTACATAACACATCAAAATAAATAAAATTATATGTACTGTATATAGCTGCATATTCCACCAACACCTTTTCTGGTGCTGTGCTACCATCAGGATGTTAAAGATTATATTTGTCATGAGGGTCTGGGTTTAATTTTTAAAATAAACACATGACACATCCTCAGTTATCAGAATATTTACATTGTTTGTTTCTAGTTTGCTCGTTTTTAGGTTCTTATTCATCATGTCTATTTATAGTTTATCCTTTTACTCAGTCTTCCTTGGGTTATCATGGTCTTTCCCCGTAGTTATGAATATTCATATGTCAGTATTAGTCATAGCTTTCTTTGTTATTGTCAGTGTTTTCCCTGTATTCAGTTTACTTCCTGTGGTTTTTCTTTGTGTCACGTTTCCCTTTGTTTCTCAGTTCTCTTACTCTGCCACACTTGATGGACATCTGCCTGATTGGTTTCTTTCCCTTCCTCCTCAGCTGTTCCAGTATTCACCTCGTCCAAGCACAAATAATCCTTTGTTCTTTTCCTTATTATCACTTTTTACTGTCTTTTATTGCTTGTCATTGTTTTCCTCATGCTTTTTTAACTCCTTGTGGTTTCCAGGTTTCTGTAAAGAGGTCATTTCATACAAATTTCAGGACTTTGTGGTTATTTCTTAAGTATTAACCAGTATTATGAAACATTTTATATCTAAAAAAATTCAGGAAACACTGATTAACAGACCTTTCAATCTGTCTGCATTAAAATTTGGGTGGTTCTGGCTCCTTCCGTCAGGCCTCGAGCAGCAGCTTGTTCATATTCATTATTGGAATTTGCTGGACTCTGATTGGTTAACAAACTAGCCTATCAGAGCAAGGTATACTGTTTCCTGCCCTGCTGCGCATGGCAACGTCAGACGTCGTGTCTTCCTGTTTGCTACGTCTTATGCTAACAGCTTTTAGCTAGCAGCATGCTAGGCGTGGTTTTAACTGCGGGAGCTGATGAATACTAACGAACAAAGGAGTTGTGATGAAACAGATACAGGCCGTTAGAACTCGGGAGAACTCGGGTTTTATCACCACCTGCGTAGTTTGAGAGATTAAAACTGAAAGAGAAGTTGTTGACCTGTTTTCACACCCACTATGAAGGTAAGAACACCTGTGGAGCTAAAATATTCAACAGAAACCTCAGAAAAACCGTTTTTAATGGAAGGGCCTCTTTAAGATTTTTGCTGCCGTGTCAGTTTTTTTTTATTTTCATTGTTATAAGTATTTTTACACTTATGTTTCTTTGCATTTGGATTAATTTCACAACTCATGTTAGCCCTAATGTAATGTCCATTTTTGCAGAAAAAGAATCTGGATTTGAAAAAATACTAAAGCTGACATGCTGTGATGGGATGGTAGATTATACATTTTTGAACAGTGATCATTTCCAGGAAAATATTCAAATTTGACACATTTATTAATGTAATATGACCACATGGAGTGTCTCTACTAACTGCAGATAAACATGTACAGTAAATGGAAAGAAGTTTGGAAAATTTTAAACCCATATGTGCAATTGTATTTAGATGAACTTCAGATTTATTTCCGTTAGAAAAAAGATCATTCTTGTTAGAAGAAAAGTTGTATTTAATTCTTTTTGTAGATGACCTCATATCTCTTCAGGTTTCCAGGTGGAGAGAGGGTTCCAGGGACCAAAGAGTCAACTGAGGAGCAAGAAGAACAGGAGCAGGTTTGTCCTGCGGTGATGAGGATGAAGGCTGCTGAGCAGCTGATGAGAAGGTCTTTCACAAGTGAGTTTCTTACAGCAGCAGCTGAATCACTGAGAGGAATGTCAACAAATACATACATAGTTTCTTTATACAGCAAAAGGTCCTTTCCTTCTGACGTCAGAGGTATTTGTCTCTCAGCAGGTGCAACTCTCATCACAGGTACGCTGAAGCATGTCACAAGGTGTGAACACAGATCGCACTCATAGGAGATCTAGGAAGACACGAGGTAAACTGTCCTCTTCTAAATTTATTTTATATTTAACAAAGAAATTTAGCAGCTGAGTTGATCTGCTGATGATCAGTGCAGCACCTCAGTACCTTCCACCAGTGGGCGGAGCTGCCCCAGATTCACCTGCAACAACGATGTAAGAGAGAGAAACAGAAGCAAAAAGGGGGAAATAGAACAAAGTGGTAGACAGTAAAAAATGAAAAGGCAAAGGGAGAAAAAACAGGGCCAAGACTGTCCCGACAGTCCTGAGTCCAGAACCCTGACAGATGGTAACGTCCTGTTTGGAGATCAGATCCTTGGAGGTCTTCGTCTTCTTGCCACAAACAGGGTTGTTGTTCAGTTTTCTCCTGATGGTGTCATTAAAATTAACATCTGAGAAAGACCTTTATGTTCTTAGAAGGCCCTCTGTAGGTTCTTTTGTGACCTCTTGGACTATTACACATCTGCCCTAAGGATGATCTTTGTTAGTCAAGCCCTCTGGGGGAGGTCAGCGGAGGTCTTCATTTGTTTCTTGTCCACAATCTGACAGACAGTAAATTGGTGGAGCTCATCGTCTTATTTGACTGAGGTCCTGAATGATCTTTGTTTAAGTCAAAATGTACATAAAGGACAGATGGATTCTGTTCTTTAAATACACATTTTGGTGACTTACATAAAAAATACAAACAATTTTATGAATTTGCAATCAGTAAATACAAGCTAAAATAACTGCTTTCACCTGACTTTTACTCTTATTATATAATGATCTATATAACAGATGATATTTCTGCTTATATGTAGGGTATTTTGAGTTCTGTTATATTTTTGAATGTTTTTATTTCATCTTAACAAGGTAAAAACAAAAATAAAAGAGGAGACAAAACAATGAAAAGTAAATCTGTTTAGTTCCCTTTGGAGAGGAACAAGAAGGAACTGCTGGGAACTGATATCCTGCTGACATGAATGATTTACATGTGGGTCATGTTATGCATGATTTATGCAAAATTAACAGCTATTACAAGTACGAGCTTTCGTCTTGGTGTATAACTCTGCAACAGAACAACACATCTCCTCCTGGGATGCACTGCTGGGTGTTTACTGTGTGTTTCATGAAGAAAACTACAGACAAAATCAAGGAGAAAGGCAAGATTTGTGTTAAGATGTTTGAGAGTTAATGTGTGCGTGTGTGTGAATGTGTGTGTGTGTGTGTGTGTGTGTGTGTGTATGTGTGTTTGTGTGTAGCCTGTCAGACTGGAGTGGCGACTCAGATTGCAGAGGAAAGAGCCACACTGACAGAGAACAGAGATGTAATTAACCCTACGGGATACCCACCCTCTTCTTCCCCTCCTCCACACACACACACATCCTCTAAAATCCTCACTTCTTTAACTTTCATATCTCTTTTTCATAAGTTTACAAATTGTTGTTTTTTACATCTTTGTTAATTTTTCCTCATTTTCCACATCTCCTTTTCTTCACATCGTTTTGCTCTTTTATTTTCTTTTTTAAATTCTCTAAATTATTTTCTTCCTCTGTGAGTCACTTTTTATACATTGTTTTCTATCGTTCTTACAGGCTTCTTTTGTCTCCTGTTTTCCACCTTTAGAACACAACATCACCCTGAGGGATGATGTTCTACTCCTCCCCCACTCTCATCACATAATGACCCAATAATACAATAGAAACAGGATCACGACAACAGCTAATATAATCACATCAGCTTCTATAACTTTAATCATCTCATTTTTTATCTCTATATCGTTCCTCCTCAGGCAGAACTTTTGCTAAATGTCCAGTAACTGTCAAACTTTCCCTATTAAGTCATACTTAAGCAGGAAATACATTGCATAATATTCAGAATGTTGCATTATATATGAAGAAACACATTAATATTCAGACAGTCATGAGAAAGAAGAGATCACTAAAATCTTTCATTGAGTGGAATTAAGCAGGTAAACAACTCGACTAAATAACTAAAACAAAACAAAACAAAAAAAAAATAGAGCAATTTTAACACTAAATTCTCTTTTCTACTGGATTTTTTTTCAGGTCCAGTGTCATCCAACAATCTCCGTTAATTCACTTTAAAGTGAATGTCTAACTGTATCATAACATTTTGCACCTTGCATTATACATGTGATATAGTTTTAATATTTAGTGACAGTGGGATGGTAAAACTGCTCTAGAACATCTCATGAAAGTTAAAGCTGAATCAAATAGTGACGCTAATGTGATTGAGAAAAAAATAAAATTACTTCAGTAAATTGATTTTAGCGACATTTTCAATCCACGTCCTTCTTGTGTTCAGTTCTTCGAGCCCATCTTCAACACGCTAAGTGCTCCTTTGGCATTATTTTTTGACATACAGGGAAATGCACTTCAGCAGCATTTTACCAGGTGTCCCTTTGTGTCAGTAATTTATGCACAGCCCACTGCCAACACTGCACAGCTGATAGTGCTTGCTATTTAACAAGCATCAATGTGCTCATCAGAAGGTCTTCAGGGTTTAAAGGTGAGTTTTAAAAAAGACTCAGGTTCAAGATCATCTTTGGAACCTTATTGTGAAATATTAGCTCTCATTTCTGTCCGTTTTACAAGGATTTGACCAAAAAACAAACAAACAAACAAACAAAAAACTAGGAAACGTTAAAGCAATGTTAAAGTAAAAAAAAGAAAATGTTAAATTGCTCCTCACTATGGAAAGCTTTTCCTGCATTTAATACTTCTAAAAGCTGGCAAATAATGACAACAGCTTTTAATTTGTTAAACACATATTTGTCAGCTTTTCTTTTTGATAAATACTTCTGGGTAGACTACCTTAGATTAGGTAAGGATCAAATGTTGCTCGTGTAGTCTCTATTTTACTGGGCTAGTAATTAGAAAAATGCAACATCCAAAGGCCTGTGCTGTTATATAATTGCTGAAACATTTAGTTTGAACATTGAGTTTTATATATAGTAAATAAAACTCAATGTTCAAACTAAATGTTTTATTTCCTCAGGAAATACTTAATCATGGATTGTGCGACTTTTTTGCAAAAACACAATATATATAAAGTAAGATAATTTTAGTTGAATAATTATTTCATAACGATAAAGATTGTTTGCTGATTTGGGCAAATATAACACTGACTGGCAAAAGTAAATGGGCATCAGTTTTCTTAGAGAAAGTCATGCACTTTGCAGACCAATCATCTTGTCTCACTGGGAAGTCTGCAGCTTCACTTTTTTGCTTCTGGAGGGTCAAATTCATCATTAAAACTGCTCCATAATGTTGAGTTGCCATTTATTGTTTGCCACTATCCTATTAGCTCAGTTGTCCTTGTCATGACAACAGAGGTTTTATTTTTAGACATTCTGCACAACCCCATTTCCAAAAAGGTTTGGTTGCAGTGTAAAATATAAGTAAGAACAGGATGCAATAGGTCTTATTTTAATATCAGTAGAAACATATAAAACATATCACATGTGGCAATTGAGATATTTCACAATATTAAAGAGGTTATTAGCTCATCTGAAGCAGCAACACATCTCAAAAAGTTGAATCAGAAGCAACAAAAGGCTTGAAAAGCAATTTCTACAAAAAAAAATAAATTGTAGAAATGAGTATAAAAGGAACACTTCAGAGAGAGTGCGCACTGTCCTGTGAACTGAAAAGGAGAGGGACCATTCATCTTGTTATCAGCAGACAGTTCTGCATCTTTGGTGGTATGAGGTTGCATTAGTGCCAGTGGGGTGGGCAGCTTACACATCTGGAAAGGCTCCACCAATACTGAGAAGGACATACGGGAACATCTGCTCCCATGTAGACAGCATTTCCTAAAGGGAAGTCTTTTAGCAAGACAATGCTCAAACTGCATCCATCACAACAACCTGGCTTCACATGAGAAGAGTCCACATGCTGAACTGACCTGCCTGCAGTTCAGATCATCAATAACATGGGAAACATTATATGTACCTGAAGCTAGGGACAGTTGAGCAGCTAGAATCCTGCATCATGCAGCTGCTCTCCTCACTTCCCAGATGTTTATGGATGTTAAAAAAGAGAAAGGGAATGTCACACAATGGTACACATCAGCCTGTTGCAACCTTTTTAAGATGTGCCATCAAATTCAAAATTAGCAAACATTTTCTATGAAATTTAAAATATCTTGGTTTGGGAATAATAAAATATGGGTTTATGAGATTTGCACATCATTGCATCATTGTACTGGGTTCTGTGTTTATTTACATTCCGCACAGTGTGTGACCTTTTTGAAATTGGTGTTGTATTTTTCAAGCAGTAAACAACCTACAGAGAAAGAACAAAAAAAAGATATTTTTAGCTGTCAGAAATTTATAACAGGCAACAAAAAAAGAGTTTTTTTCCCCCCTTTGTTGGTGTATAATACTGCTGAGGCAAATCTAATCCCAACTTTAATGCATCTCTCTTTGAATTCAAGTTGTACAAGTCATGACTGATTGTC
The DNA here is from genome assembly GCA_006937955.1 of Pachypanchax playfairii. Classification (NCBI taxonomy): domain Eukaryota; kingdom Metazoa; phylum Chordata; class Actinopteri; order Cyprinodontiformes; family Aplocheilidae; genus Pachypanchax; species Pachypanchax playfairii. The sequence goes on along the minus strand of SSNP01000011.1, from coordinate 5,082,892 downwards.
CCTTATTGTTTGCCATTTTCCCATTAGCTCACTTGTCTTTGCCATGACTACAGAGGTGTTATCTTTCAGGTGGCTTCCTATTTTACAAGCTATTCACACACTTTCAGTAAGCTAGAGGATGTGAGAGAAAAAAACAAAGAAAATTGGCTAAGTGCAGCTGTCGGGAATTCATACAACTTTTTCTCACTGTCTTTTCTTCTGTCTAACAACAATATTATACAACTAAAAATAACTCCACTGGTAAGAACCCTCACTTCAGTCGAGTCCAAGCGCTCATACAATGACTCTGTTAAAATATGAACTAATTTATGAAGCACAATGGTTGGGTAAACTTTAAACTGAAATGACTTGAAACACGATGTCTCGTCATCTTAACATTACACATCAAACATTAGAATGAAGACATTGTTTCCTCTCAGCAGACCTCCAGTAAAGCTGCCAGAGGCCAGGTTTCTGAGCCAAAGCAAACCCACGTCTAAATGAACAGTAAGTTTGTAACCCTAAACTGCAAACCTTCAAACCCTGAAGCACTTATCCTTTTGAATCCTCACCCTAAATTCTGCTATGCAGACCCACTGTGTGCATTCATGTTGCAGCTCTGCCTCTGGGCTACAACTCGCTCCCATTTCAACTATCACTCTCAGGCAGGAGAAGCCCCGCTGGGTCGATGTGGGCACGTAGGAGCATTGTCCATGTTTACATGCATGCCTGCATATATTTCTGCTCTTTTTTGTGCTGTGTATGCCATACATATATATTTGCCTTTTCTGGAAAGGCATCAGTGGGCAAAGTACATATATATACAAAAAAAAAAGTTTTTCAGTAGAAGATAGAATTTGGAGAAGAGGAAGTGTTCAAAAGTAGACAAACAAACAGAGAGAGAGATTGTTTGTGACCAGAATGTAAATAAGAAAAACAATAAATACTCCATGTTCTTACCCAGGAGAAACAAGGATAAACAGCAGTTATTATTTGAGTAAAGTTTTATTCTTCTCAAGTTTTCAGAAAAAGTTAAATTAAAAAGTTTGTTTAAAACTGTCACCCTTATTTGCATTTCCTTATCCCATATTTATGTCATACTTCTCATGTATTGTTTATAAAAATAAAGTATTTGGCATTGCATAAATAACCTTCAGTTGCAACATTACGGTGATGAACACAGTAATAGATTCATATGTGTGGCTAAGTATTAAATGATAACAATCATAATAATATGTTTAGTATCTAATAGTTTTTGTTCATATTTTTACTTTAAAATATTCATGTTTTATAAAAAAAGATGAACAACAAACACCTCATCTGCAGTCTAATTTGTTTAAGTGTTGTGTTAGTGTAATTGTTACACTGAATGGAAAATGTATTCGATTAAAATATTTAGAAACATTTTAAGAAATCTATTACTCAGGAATTTGCATAATAATGCATAAAGTTACATGGCAGCTCTAAATTGTCCCTGTCTGGCAACCTGTCCAGGGTAAAACCCACATCTTAACCAGAGTCTGTGGTTTAATAAAATAGATGGATGAAATGAACCCCAATTTGGTGAGTTTTTAAAATTACTTAAGAATCTGCATAAATAATATTCATTTAAAGTCCTAATTAAACATAGTTGAGTAAGTTGTAAAGAATCTAAAGTACAATAATGGAACATTTCTATTCAAACTCCAGATATAAAAAAGCTCTTGTCATAGCTTTAACAGAGTGTCTGAATGTACAAATTATGAAACATGCCCTGAGTAAATCATCACCAACAACCTCCCGCCAATATATATACAACAGGGTTGTTTTTCAGTCTGCACATCTGTGGATGCATCAGAGGAAAATGTGAGTAAAAAAAGGTGCTAGCATGAAAGAATGTCGCCAAATGACAGCAAAGACAGCAGAGATGAATTATTGAAGCCAGATGAAATGCAGCACACGGACGTGCAGAGAAAGTTTAAATTCCTGTTTTGATCTTTTCAGATTTGTTTGAATGTTTTAAAAAATTCATTTTCATGCATTTATGATACAGCCTGTAACGTGTTAAACAATAAAGTACATATAAAGTGGGGTTTTTGTTTCAGTACAAAGCCATGTGTCCCTGCAGACATACCACAACAAAGGTCAAAATGCTGTGACTTGCTTGTTTCCGATTGGCCGTGAGGGGCAACAGCATCTTTCATGAAAAGCAGGATTCACTGCTGCCTGGTTCTTCTGATGCTTGGAACTATAATTCATTAAATATTTATGCCTCCAAAGAACTCAGTATTTATCAGACAGAGATGTACATGAGATCAGACAGAGAGAGACAGAGTTGGACCGAGTGAGACCGACACAGAGGGACATTCACAAAGATTGTCACTGAGTCCCAGTTTGCTTGGTGTTTGTTGTAAACACAAGCTCAATGATTTCCCAGTGTCCCCTCACCACCAAATGATGCTTTTATTTCCTCTCACAAACACTTCCAGCAGCACAGAGGAGCGGCATGACGCCGACCGCAGAGCAGATGCTGAACAAACCAGGCAGTTATTGGAAATCACACACACAGGGGAGAGTTACCAGCATGTCGAGGCAGAAACACACAGATACAGGGACTGTAAGAAGTCATAGATACATGATTCATACACTCCACCTTAGTAACAATTTACCAAACACACTCAATAAAAGCACCAAGTATTTACACTCAAACTAGTATTGACTGACAACCCAATCAAAGATTTGAACTTTGTTGTTTTATTTTGTTCTCAAATTCTGCTGTATACTTTTATATCTATATGCAAAACAAATGTATAAATCTTGCTTAAAATACTAGAAATAGTGTTTTTCACATTTCTGACTTTCAGTGACTGGCTTATCATTTTCTCAGATTTTTAACAGAAACAGAATAATAGATAATTCATATTTTCACACAAGTGTGATTCATGTAGTTTTTCTATTAAACTAGACATCAAATAACTAAAGGTCTTTGAAAAGTCACAGATATTGTCATAAATCACTGATTTCAGGCAGAAACTTTGTATATATATCTTTCTTATGAAATAAAGGTCAAAGCTTATATTTTGTCTGTATTGATTTTTGTGTAAAGAAAAAGTAGTACTTATGTATACCTTCTCTGTATTTAATATAAGTCTTCCATTGGATATTGCTTGATAACGGAGTTACAAGGTCAAGTCATAAAATCATTTTCGTTAGATAACCACAGACAGATGTTGAGAAGAAGTTTGAGAAAATATTCCATGATCATTTAACTTCAGTATATCAAATGAAAAATGTGACTCTGCCACCAGGTCGTGGACTATGTGACAGCAGAACCCACAAATCATTTTTGGTAAACTGGCTCCTGCTTGTTTTCTCATGCTCTTATGCACATGAATCCACCCACACACACACACACACACACACACACAAACAGAGTCACACATGCAAAACGAATGGTGTTGAAGTTGTGCTGAAGGTCCTTTTAGTCTAAGAGAGTTGGGTCTAATCATTACTGTACTGCAACCAACCTTATTCCACCACCTCGCACTTAAACGTGATTGTGTTGCTTTGACTTTTTTTCCAGATAACAGGATAGATACACACACATACGCACATTTGCGTAGGCTCAAAAACAGACACACTGGCATCAACCCCTGCCCTGTCTTCCTGTCTTTTTCCTCCCTGCAGCTCCTTTTGAGTCTCACTAATTGACTTCTACTTTCCAACATTTCATTTAATCTCCTTTTTTCAGTTTTATTTCTCTTATTTTTATGATCCCCCTGCCTTCAATTATTTATCCATCTCCCTTTCTCACTGATTTCTTTCCATCTGGTCCTGGTGATGTTTAATTCACCTCTTCATTTGGAGGAGGGGCGGCTGCTGCTGTGTGCTGTTAATTGGTTTTTAAAAGCAGTAAGTACACACATGTTTTTACATACCCACTTGCACACAGACACACACACCTATCCCCCCCCCTCTACTGTGAGAGCACACTGTACATGCCTGCTTGTATTAACATCACCAAATGAGCACGGATTGAAAAAGCATTGTGGGGGGAGGAGGGCGGTTCTGTGTGTACGTGTGAAAGGACAGGGAGATTGTACTTGTGTGTCTACATGCTTTTAGTGCATGTGACAGTGAATTAATGAGCAGATCAATGTTGTGAATGTTGTGTTTGATAAAAATGTGACCAAGTGCATGTATAAATATTAGCATGTGTGTTTGTGTGTGTTCTTGGATTTCTATTTATATGAGGACCCACTGGAAACCTTTCAAATAAGGACATGAGAAACGTGAGGACACTCTTGCAAGTCTCCACTTTTTCAGACTTTTGAAGAGTTAAGACTTAGTTAAAATATACTCTTGCAAGATTTAATGTAAAAAAAATTCTTTAAGTTACATAAAAAATGATCATAATAATATTATATTTTGATAGACCTACTTAGGAAAAATTGTATTAACCAATGCATAACCAAATAAAGACTTTATAGAGATGTTTTAGTAGTGATGAAGAGTCCTTATAAAGCAAGAAATTGTTGGTTCATACTGTAAGAGGGTATGTGAGGATTCCTTATGCTTTTTAAATCTATTTACCTCTTGTGTCTTTTGAGATATATATGTACATTATGCTCCTTCTTTTTGAATCAATTATTTTATGGCTGTTCTTTCAGAAAAGGTCTTTATATTTTTATGCAGTTATTTTTGTCACCAGATGCATGAACAAAGTTTTAAAGAGGCCATTCCATAAAAAACTTTTTACTGAGGTTTCTGTTGAATATTTTAGCTCCACAGGTGTTCTTACTTTCATACTGAGTGTTAAATCAGCACAACAACTTCGTTTTTATCTTTCAAACTACGCAGGTGGTGATAAAACCCGAGTTCTCCCGAGTTCTAATGGCCTGTATTTGTTACATCACAACACAATCAGATCCCGCAATTGAAACCATGCCTGGCATGCTGCTGGCTAAAAGCTGTTAGCATCAGACGTATCAAACCAGAAGAGACTACATGTGCTGTTGCCATGCAGAGCAGGGCAGGAAACAGTATGCCTTGCTCTCATAGACTAGTTTGATAGCCAATCTGAGTCCAGCAAATGCGCATAATGAATATTAATGAGTTGAAGCCTGATTAAGGCAGCTGGAAGGTCTGTTAATCAGTGTTTCCTAACGTTTTTTAGATATAAAATGTTACAGGTTAATACTTCAGAAATAACCACAAAGTAATGAATGTTGTGTGAAATGGCCTCTTTAAAATTGATGCCAAGACAAAAATTTCTGTCAGTTTTTGGAACTTTTTCGAAGGTTTTAAATTCTTTTTACACTGAATGATGAAGGCTACCTGGCTTGGATTTTAAAAAAAATCTGTCAAAATATGGATGGAATAGTAACAGTCCTTTATGCTATAAATCCAACATTATTTCTACAGATGGTAGTCATAACATGTGTTGAGAGACCTACATAACACAGAAGGAGGGAGACAGGTGGACTCTGTCTCTGTTCACTGTATTTAAAAGATGACGCTCCTAAAACTTTATAATCTGTGTCACCGGGACACGTGGGATGGAGGTTTGTATTTTTTTAACAAATTTATAACAAATCATCCATTTTCTAATAGGTCAAACACATCTTGTAGAGCATAGGGGTGTTTATTTGTTTAAAAAATTTGCTTAATTTTTCTGCTCATTAACTTTCGGATCTTGTAGTTTATGAAGTGTTGACCATTTCAAGTGTAAAAATCAACCATGAAAATTATGTTTTCCACTTTAAATAAGAATTTAAAAAGAAAAATAAATGTATTCAATCGGGTTAACCTCAGCAATTTTCATATGCTTCAGTGTTCATAAACAAGTGAGTGATTGTAATATTCTGTGTGAATAGTCTGTGTATTCCCAGACTGCTGAAGCCACATCGTTAGTCACATCCTCTGTCTCTAACCTGCATAGCAGATCAGAGGAATGGAATCAAGTCAGGAGCAGATTAGTCATTATCCAAATAACGACCTCGCTAAAGCAATGGCTGTGTGATTTCCTCTTCAATAAGAATCGGTGATGTGAACTCCACTGAGGCAGAGGAGATGAGATTCTGCTGTGAAGTGAATTGGCAAAGGAGAAATAACCTCGTTGTAGCTATGTGAGTAAAAGGACAGAAAAACTCGGCAGCAAATGAAGGATACTTTGGCACTAATGATAATAGAAAAAGAGTAAAAAAAATAAAGCGTCCACTGCCACACAGATGTTCATTCCACTTAATCTAATTCTTAATAGGTTACAGTAAATTTTCATGGACTTACTGCAGTAATGCAGCAAGAAGAAGAACTGGGCTGCTATCCAAAACATGGAAAAGTCAAATTTGAATGTCAAGTTTTATGCACACTCGTGGTAAAAAAGAAAAGGTCTGCAGGTTAAGAAATTCTCTGCAAGATGTTCTGTGTAAACTGTGACCTTCTTGTGGAAAACATAACATCTATATTCATTGTAAAAAAAAAAAACATCTCTATACTGTAGATGTTGGGTGTCTTCACACCAGGAAGAGCACATTTACAGCTTGAAAATTAAATAATAGAATAATGTATTAAATGTGGAATATATATGCAATAATTTCCCAAACGAGAGTAAAGCATTATGCCGATTATAGAACACCTAATTTGCATCAGACTCTTCAGTCCAATTGCATTTCTCTTCCTATGGTGACTGACATTTTCCTTGCAGTTTCTATGCTTCTTAATGCAAATAGCTTGCCAAAGCTCTGCGTTGGAGGCCCCTTTTTTGTCAAAACTTCACAGCCAAGCAACATTCAACATTCATAATTTTTTTCCTCTGATGTAGCAGCAATATACCTCAGCGACTAGAGGCTTTGAAGACTTGCTATTGCTACTGCAAAGAATGTAAAATGTTTAAGAAGTATTTTTCAGTCCCTGTGTTAATTTGGACTCGGTTTATTTTTCACATGTGAGATGTAGAGTTTCAGTTTGGAAAAACACAGTTTTCTCTGACTAAAGCTTAGATTAATTATAGTGATTATACGTAGACAATATTGACAGTTTCAGAGCAAATTTTAAAATGGTTTGCATCGACAAACAATTTCACAAAATTGCATTTTCAGTTTAAATTATATATATATGGTTTAGAGAACTTGGTGTTGTGGTGTTTTTTTTAGAGTCTTATCAGGACTGAGTTGAGTTTGTCTTCAGAGAAAGTCCTTTTGAAAACTCTTCCTTGTGTAATTTGCTGCCAGGTTAAGTTAATGAGTGTGATCACTACTCTGGGAATAAACTGTCCTTCTTTTATGTAATTTATCTACGTATATTGATTTTATTTTAATATCAGCTGCAATAGTGATAGAAAAGTATGTTTGCAGCTTACAAATGAAAACACATAAAGGCAAGGGCAAAACTCTGCACAGATTTCCCAAAGATGAAGATTTTTATTTTATTTGGATGAAATTTGAGTTTTGAGTAGGTGTCACTTTTTTCCTACAGCTGGAGTTTCCTGACAGACTGCAGAGAAACACTGAAATGCTGCAGTGTTTTCCATGTTTAGGTTTGAAACTGCTTCTATCCTCCTGGTGCTGGAAGGGACAAAACCCCAATTAACACCTGGTGGAGGAGACATAGGACAAGCCAGCAGCAAACCCCATCACTTTGTCTTCAGAGAATTTACACAATAAAGCTTATATTGTTAGAAAACAGCCCTAATCACTACATCACTATTTAGATAGAGACATCTATGTTGACCTATAGAAGCTGTAACTCATGTGAATAATCTCCAAAAAATAAAACTGACCTTTAAATGAATTGATAAAGCTGTAGATTTTTTCCCTTCTTACTCGTAACTGTTTTAGGCAGACTGTAGATTTATTTTATTATGACTTAAAGTTTATGAAGAAATGGAGGGATGAAAGAACATAAACAATATTTTCATGTATATTTTATCCTTATCCATTTTTTTCTTGCATGTTTTCTGTATTTCAAAAAAATTATAGTCCAATTTAAAAGCACTTAATTGAACGTGAGCTGTAAATGTAACAGAGGTTGAGAAACTATGTAAAAACTGTTAAATCACTCATGGCTCATTTTCAACATTTAACCGTCAACAAATTAACAGTTTTAGAAGGTGTGTGTTTGTGTGTGACCTTTTCAAAATGGTATAAATTTTTGCATCTTCCATTTGACTCTTGATTTTTTGTAAATAATACACTCATGTGCACAAGTGGTTAGAATGAAATGCTAAATACAAGCTGATTTCAAACATGTCACTGTTTATGGATTTTATTTTATTCCTAATCATGCTTCTTTGTTTAGATTAGTTGTGTTTAGTTGTTTCCTGTTCTTTCCCTCAGGTTTATGGACATTCAATCATTCACACCCGTGTTTCATCTCATTAATTAGTCCAGCTGCACTCACTCAGTAATCACCTACACATTTAAATAGCCCTAAATTTCTCAGTCACATTTTCAGATCCTGCTGTTGTTTACCCCAGTTCCCTGTATTGTTTGTTTTCTCTAGTTCTTGCCATGTTGCTGTGATTTGTAAGTTTTCTTTGGTGCCCTGTCAGCATTTTTGTTTTCCTCATTAAAAGTCTTTATTTTTACTCCTTGTGCCTCAGTCTGTATCTTAGGTCCATCCGTTCACTATTTATGACAAAACAGGAAGATGGGCCTGAGCAAAGGGGAAAGAGTGTGATGAGGAGGAGTAGGAGAGGAAGGAGGGGAGGAGATGCGTGCATGTTTGTATGTGTGTCGGCGGGTGGGGGTTCACAGACGCAGGAGGACAGAGTGAAAAACGGAAACTGAAGTTTGATATGTTTGTTCTCTCCCCACTTGTCCCACTTACACGTCCCCATGGAGCCCAGAGAAGGAAGGCAGAAACATTCACTGAATGTGTTCATGTTTTTGGCTATGTGTGCATGTGGAGCTCAGCATCACAAGCTCAAAGAGAGAGAGAGAGAGAGAGAGAGAGAGAGGGGGAAAAAGGAGTCAAAGCAGATCAAGATAAACAGATAAACAGATGGATTGAAATAAACAGACTGACAGGGAGACATAGAGAGATGAGGCAGGGAAGACATGAGCTGGGGAGGGCAAAAAGTTAAAGACGAGCTACACAATCATCCATGTGCACACAGACACATAGCTGTGATTGACAGGGACCGAAAGGCATTTCTACACACACACACACTCACAAAAGCATGAGTGAAAAAAGAATGACAGAGTTGGAGAAAAAGGCAAGAAAGAGACACAGTGATCCACATCTGGACACAAATCTAAACAGACAACAGAGAGACAGACATGAGGACAGACAGAAGGATCAAGAAACAGTCTCTCTCTTTGTGTGTTTATCCTCTTTTTAAAATGTTCTGGTCCTGAAATGACCCGAAACATTTGCGTGTTAACTATGGTGTCACATTTGCCTCCAGCGTGCCTTGACAGCAATGATTCATTAGATAAACCTGCTTTTAAAGATCTGCTACATTTTTTTTTTTTTTATAAAACATAAAGCATTTTTTAATGTCTAATTTAAGGAAATCGTCTGCAGCAGGAAATATAATCAACTTGCAGATTGTTTCACTGTGTAAACAGAATATCTAAAGCAGAAGATTGATTTTAAAATGCTTGTAAATGGAAACCAGTCCACTTCGTGTTGCGTGTCTAATGTTGATGTTCTGACAAAGCAACAAGTTCTGCAGTATTTATGGAGCAGCTAGTTTAATGTGAAACTGCCATAGTGTTTGTAATTTCTTTGTAAAGCACTTCAGGCTGTTTGTTTGCTGTATAAATAGACACTTACTTTGGACTTTGCCTTTAGCTGTTTTTGACATTTCCATTTGGTTATTTAAAATTGAGACAGTTCTATGTGATGTGTGTTTCCAACATGCATTTAAACTAGGGTTGTCAAACGATGACAATTTGTAATTGCAATTAACTAGATAATTGTCCATAGTTAACTCATTATTAATCGCAGATTTTTAAGATGTTCCTAATTGACCTTAAAATATTTTTCATATTTCTGCTATACTTTATGTAGTGGAGTGGACAAATCATGAAAATATATTTAGTATAGCTGGAACAGTTTCTCTGCAAAAAAGTTTATATCTGAAGTATATTTTATCTAGTGTACTTCTTTAGACTAAATAGGAACAAGTTTTAAGCTAAAATGTTTGCTTTCAGCGGGGGGGAGGAGGGCTCTGTGTATCAGCTGTATGCTTCGCTAACAGGTGATATTTGAGAGTCGTACTATGGTGATAACTCAGTACCCTTCGACAGTAAGCACACATAACTTTCATCTTAACAATTTTACCATCTGGTACACAGAGTTTTAAAGCTAAACTTCCCTTTCAAAGGACCCATTTTGCTTTCCATGTCTCATCATTTACCTGTATGTTAATCGTGCATTGAAAAAATTAAAGGAGGCTTTGCATTAACATGTTTTTAACGCATTAATATTGACAATTCTAACCACTATTTTAAAGCAAAAACTCAGTCAGTTCAATATAGATGCAAATAGCAACAAGTTGTGTTTAGCATTATATACAGCACAGTTTTATTCCCTCTTTGAGATGTGTGAAACCTCTAAAACAGAAAGTGTAAAAAAAACACTTTTTCTCATTTTTCCCTTCTTTTCTTTATCTCTGTTTCTCTCTCTATCTCAGTTTCTTCTCTAACTAATCCCCTTCTGATGTTTTCCTTCCTTCTCTCTGGAAAAGTTTTAATTAGCTGGTAGCCTGGTCATCTTTTGCTCCCCCACATTACAAAGTACACACACACACACGGACATTCACTTTTCATGAGTCTGTTGCTGCGTCTGCTTGTGTGTCTGGGTTATGACAAGCAGAATTGATTTCTGCCACTTTATCCCAACATCAGATAAATGTACTAGTTCCTGCTTTAATGTTGAGTGCTTGAACTCCCACGATGCCGAGCAGAAATATTACATGAAGTATGTGTCTGTGTTATATAAAAGACAGCGTGAATGGATATTCTGAAACATCTAAAAGTGTTTGAGCTGGGTTTGTGTGTGCGGCTCAAAGTGCATATAAAGTGCATAAATGCGTGTTGTATGATGCATCCGAGTGCATGTGTGTGGAGATTGCAGGCTCTCTGGAGGTTCAGGCGACATGCAACATTAGCAGTGACACAGAAGAGGTGCATCAGTTCCATTTCTTGTTGCACATAAATACACTCACACACATACCCCCATTTTAAATATATATATTTTAAAGAAACAATCACAGACTTGTCATCCAGTTTGATGAATTTTTCAGTTTGGTTTTTGACTAAAACCATCAGACAGGAAGAATCTTGTTTTTGCAGAAACAGAATGAAATCTCTGCGGAGTTGGACTGAAGGACTGTTTTTTTTTTAATGTCCCTTTGGTCGCAGACTTAGTCATGGGACAAACTTGTGTGTGTGCATTTGTAGAACTCTGAGCCTCTTTGCTCTACTGTCCATTCATGAGCTTATTTTTTATGCTGCTGTCTGCATATCTTTGAATATCCACTGTCTTTGCAGTTTGTGTGCCACAGTTCAACGTTTTTAAGCGTGTATTTGTCTGCGTCTCTCACAAACAACAGAAGGTTTTTCATTAGGCAAAGTATGAGGGAGGCTGCGAAGGATGTGAAGGAGTCTGGAGGGAGGAGATCTTAGTCACAGGACTATCAGCAGGGAGGCAGCACTCCAGACGGTACACACATACACACACAATCTGAGGACACACTGCAAACATACACAGTGTGCTGCTGAAAAAATTAAAAGTGCTTGAAGATGAGCTCTGCAGCAAAGGAAAAAATAAAAAGTTCTTTGCTTTGTCTCTTGAGCTCCTTTACCAGAATCATCTGAGCTCCAAAAGCTGCATGTTAGATATAATAAACTGCCTTGTTGTTACTGTTTAACAAAATGTCTTCACGTGTCCTTCTGTGCAGTTATTTTCCTGTCCAGTAGATTAATGGATTAACCTTTTTGTACCAAAGTTAAATTTTTTCCATGAGACTCTGTTCCGATAAGGAAAACCAAAGTCTTTACAAACTGCGAGATCAGAGTCCAACTGCAATAATAAACATAAACGAGGTGACTATGGAAGCCCATAACTGTAGAGCAGCTTAAAAATCTAGTGCAAAACGATGCAAAGCTTTTCATTTTAAATGTTTATCCAAACCAAATCATCTTTCATAGAGCCCTGATAAATAAATTGAACCTAAATACAAATTGGAAAACAGGTTTTATTTTCTTCTCTACTTGTTACAACAAATGACGGTGAACTCAATAAAACAATAACATTTCAGTCAAACTGAGCACAAAACTAAAATTTCAAGTGAAAATAAAAATTTTCTGTGAAATTATTGCAGAGTTTCCACATTTTAAGTATCAGTTAATAGTATCGCGTTAACTAACCAACATCGATACGAGTACATTAGAATGGTATCGGCCCATTATCAGTATCAGTGCATCCCTAATAATAATAATAAAATTGTCACCTGACATGTTTTATTTTTTACATCCTCCACCAGAGGACAGAAGACACATATAGGAGTTGATACTGCAGATTTTTAGGGACATGTTACTTCACCTCGACTGCAATAAGACAGAAGAGGTTTGAGGTGAATTGATGACACGAGTCTACAAGGAGTTAAAAGACTCGGGGTGGAATATGTGCTGAAGAAGTTGTTTTTTTAATGAAGAGCAAGTGTGAGGCTATTAAAAACAGAATCCGGGTCTGAAGCACAAGAAGTCCAAATGAAAACAGATTTTTAGGTTTAAAACAAAATAAAACAGGACATAATGATGGAACATAAACCAAAACTTTTACAGGGACAATGAAAAAAAACCTTGATAGCTGAAATTTTTTTAGATCCATCCCTGAAATTCAAAACTTAACTAAACTCACAAAGTGTGACACTGACATTTAAGCTCATTAAACTGAGTTTTAAATATTTCTTCTATTTCCTTGTTCTGTTTTTCTCCAATTAAATCTTTGTGAAAGAAACTGCTGCTGGAATGTGATCAATAACAGACGTGAAAATGTCAAAGTCAAACTTCTCAGCACAAAGAAATAATCTCTGTATTCAAGTTGGCTCAGTTCCCGAATAATGAATACTTTCATCCTAACTTCAGTCTCACACAGATTTAATCCTTTACTCCAGAAAACATCATTTCAAACTCATTTCAGTGTTTACCTGCAAAACTTTTCATGCACAGTCAAAAACACCTTCACCTACAAACGCTCTCTGATTTCAAAGGCTCAAGGACAGAAATCCCAAACAGACTAAGTCACTTCCTCTCACAGCCTGTGTGAGTATTATGTTCCATTAAGACTCATCAGAATAAAGACGAGTTTAATATTTTCAAATTTCAATCTTTTATTCCTACAACAAAAAAACATGCGATAAACTGTTTTCATTCTCAAAAGTGAGAATAAATTATTAACTATTTACTGCATTTGTACAATTACCCTGAGTTTATTTTGAAATGTGTTTTTATCAGACATTTTAAAGCAGTACAAAATACCTTTTATAACTTTAAGCTACTGTTATGAAACTTGACTAAGCGGATACTCACCAAAAAACATGTTCAGCTTCATATTAGACACTCTGGATGCCTCTTGTCCTCCTATATTACACTTAATAACTTCAGTAATTCTGGTCGCAGCCGGAAGTGGTGTTCTAACGATTTATGCTGCCCTGAAGAAAAATGCCCCCTTAGTATGAATTGACAACTTATTTCATAATGAAATGTTATTGGAAGTTTATACAGTATTCTTGTTAATTATTTAATCATATTTTTATGATCCTTCCCTGATATTTTCTATATAAAAGCCCTCTGGGTCCTTATCGGCCATTGTTGGGTCCTTCTCCTCTGGATGTGTCCAAACATTTGCCTGTCGCTCTGACAATGTAAAGAAAGTAAAAATAACATCATATTTAGTGTTTCGGTCCTGGGAGAATTTATTTGATAGGTAAAATGTATTTATGGAAAAATATAGAAATAAAAAATAAACAATAAATCTGTTTAATGAAGTCAAGACTGTGGAACAGCACATGTGCAGAAGGAATTGGAAGCACATCTCAACCAGTAGCATATTTCAACAGAACACCAGTTCCAGCAACGGCCGTCTGAGACACGGCTGCAGAAAAGTTATTTAGTTCTGTTTTAAGTTTATCTGAAAGTCAGTTTCAAAGATTTTCATGAGGGAAAAAGTGTCATTAGATCCCCTTCCAGGGTCCAAGTATCTCAAATCAAGATACAGTTTCTACTTTGCACTTTTACATGAGATTTAAATACAGTATATAGTATTCAGTCTTTTCTATCATTTTGTACTTCTTCAAAATTCAAGGTGACACATTATAACATTACAGAAAACATGGATCTTCATTAGAATCTATTACATACTAAACAGAAATATTTTTCAAGTGTTTTAAAACCAAATACATTTTGAAAACTACATTATGCACAAACAGTGAAACCCTTTCAAGCCATTACGTCTCTGGGTTACGTGGTCAATCCTCAGAGCAGCTGCTCTGAGTGAAAAATAAATCTGTTACATCCGTGGCATTTGTTCAAGGCCTGTCTGAGAATCAAACTGACCCATCTTGGCCTGAATCCTACAAGGAAATTATTACAGCGTTTTGACAGTTTTTTAAAACCCACTTAATCTTTTCTTTCAAAGGAGATGCAGTTGTGATATCGATGCAGCCACATGAACTGCTATTTTGTTAAAAGACATGTTGCCTGGATTATGTTTAGTTTGTTCACTGAAGGAAAAGGAAAAAAAGCCTCAAAATGACAAATAGAACACTATTAGTGTAAAGTTTTTAAATAAGAAATAAATCATATTCCATTTCAGTCTTTACTGTGAAACTCATTCATTGACTTCTTTAGGGTCCCTTCCATTATAAACGATTTTTCTGAGGTTTCTGTTAAATATTTTAGCTCCACAGGTGTTCTTACCTTCATAGTGGGTGAAAACAGGTCAACAACTTCTCTTTCAGTTTTAATCTCTCAAACTACACAGATGGCGATAAAACCCGAATTCTCCCGAGTCCAAACGGCCTGTATCTGTTTCATCACAACTCCTTTGTTTGTTAGTATTCATCAACTCCGGCAGTTGAAACCACACCTAGCATGCTGCTGGTTAAAAGCTGTTAGCATAAGACGTAACAGACAGAAAGAGAGAACGTCTGCTGTTGCCATGCGCAGCGGGGCAGGAAACAGTATACCTCGCTCTGATAGGCTAGTTTGTTAGCCAATCAGAGTCCAGCAAATTCAAATAATGAATTTGATCGAGCTGCTGCTCGAGGCCTGACGGAAGGAACCGGAACCACCCAAATTTTAATGCAGACAGATTGAAAGGTCTGTTAATCAGTGTTTCCTGACATTGTTTAGATATAAAATGTTTCATATTACTGGTTAATACTTAAGAAATAACCACAAAGTCCTGAAATTTGTATGAAATGGCCTCTTTAAGAGGTGTGACCAGTCTTATGTGTTGCATTATAAATAATATTGATGTTGACCTTGTGAAACAGATCAAGGTGAAAATTCATCGATCAATATTAAAGTCTGCAAAACCACCGCTTTCGGGTGAGACACTTTAATCTTAAGTTTAACTGAAATGCACCTGAATGATGTGCTGAAACTTTAGTGGGTTGAAATAAATATGATGCTTGAAGAGTGAACAGTTTCTATCAAAGTTGATTTTCTGTTTGCACAACCCATGTGTAAATTACCTTTGTGCGCAGTGATTTTTTAAAAATTTTGCTTTGATTTAGTTTTTAGTATTCCATTTTAAACAGGTATTGATTATTCTTGATTCATCAGCTATTTTGCAGCAGTATTAAAACTTATTATATGTTATCTTTTTATTTATATATTCAGGTATTAGAATCAGAATTTTCTAATGGAATATAATTTTATAATTGTTTTGTAAACTTTAGCACACAAACCAGGGGCTACACAACCCTGTAAATTAGCGTAAATTGTTATAATAAAACAAAACAGGATCGAGTTACTACAAAGAGCAAAAAATAACAAACAAAAAAAAAAACAAAGTGTAAATTAGCTTTCATAGTTAATCATCAAACTCAACAGAGCTACAAATAAATATGGATTTCAGAGCTCCGTCTCATGAGGTTCTTTTCATAACTTGAATAGATTAAATTCTATAATGTGCTGAGAGCAGACTGATTCAACAAAAACTTGTGCATGTTTAATAAGCCATTTTTAAAACTAATCAAAAAAGACACGGACTTGGTTGGAGAAAGAAGTAGGAGTGTTTTTACACGCAGGGAAAATGTTTCGGTGTTTACATAAAGAGGAGCGTGATGTGGAGGAACGGCTCTGATCATAGCAGCTCGCTGCTGTTTCAACAAGATCTCACACAAGCTATATGTCAGCAATGACCTTTGACAACAATGAACAGCATGTTTAGGCATTTTCTGATGATGCATCATTACATAAATAAAGCCCCATGTGATTTGAATTCCATTTTGAAGACTCAATCCTGAAGCAGAACAATCTGGCTAAACGTAACATTTAATTCTGATTTGGATCAAATGTGAACATTTTTACAAAATGAGAATTTTCTTCCTGTTTACCTAAAACAGAAATGTGTCAAACACTGACAAAAATGAGATGGTGTCTGTTATGATTTAAGCTGCTACTCATTAATTTCATTAGAAAAACATTTGTATCATTTTAATCTTGTTAGCAATGCTAACACATTTAGTTTTCTATTCTGAAGCTACTGAAATTTCCTGCTCTTTTTATTACATCACTTGGTCATGTGGGAAGCAGCGCTGATCTCTTTTATACGTTCTGAACTATTAAACTAGTCATGTTATGGAAAAAGGGCGCATCCTCACGTTAACTGCAGGAAGTAAATTAATTTTCTTTCTGAGTGTATTTCTATGTTAAACAGAAGTTATTTGTATCTAGTCACTATTTTATCAGTTTTTTTGTATTTTAAATGTGTCCTAGAACTACTTATATTATCAATTCTTTCTTTTCTTTCTATGTTTTTGTCAGATTTGCTGAATGTAAATTAACAGAAAAATGTGTACTAGTGTCAGAATTACAGCAGATAAGCTAATTTGATATAAACCAAAGATATACCGAGGTTTTTTTTTAATGTGAAAATTCCATGTTTGTATGTTTATATACATTTAAACCAGCCTTTCAGACAGAATGGACTTGAGGCTTCTTTTTCAAAACGATGAAACAAGACTTGTCTTAAAAGATCAGAACTACTTTTATCCAAACACTGACATGAAAACTACAAAGCAGTCATCTTTAAAGCTATTCAATACTTATCAAAAAGGTTTTACCCTCATCAAACTGTTAAGATATTTTAAGGATGTGTCACTAAAAAGAAATCAATGAGTGAGTGAAGACTGGTCCAGATTCTGGAAAAAATAAAATAATAAAACAAGCACATAAAACATCAAAAGAGCTTCAGGCTGACCTGGAGCAATCTGAACGGATGGTTTGAGTCCAGACCACATATTGTCCACTGAACCAAGAAGGGCTCCAGTGGAAAGGACCAGAGGGACAAAGCTATTGACAGAGGGGCTCAAAGAGCATGAAAAATGTCTGCAACCCTCTCATAAATAAGTCACAGCCTTTTTGGGGTTAAGTTTACTGGACAGTGGAAACTCAAGCAGAGGTCTCTGGGAATGCAGTGCATCCATTTATTTATAGGTGACAAAGAAAAGCCCCAAACTAACAGAAGAACCTTCCCACAGTAACACATGGTGGATGTTGGTCTACTCAGCTGCATCTGGGACTGAAGATATTCACTCCAGCAAGGGATCGGTTGGTTATCAAGATGTTTTAGAGAAAAATATGTTGCTTAAAGAGGCCATTTCATACACATTTCAGGACTTTGTGGTTATTTCTTAAGTATTAACCAGTAATATGAAACATTTTATATCTAAAAAACGTCAGGAAACACTGATTAACAGACCTTTCAATCTGTCTGCATTAAAATTCGGCTGGTTCCATCAGGTTTGGAGCAGCAGCTCATTAATATTCATTATTCTAATTTGCTGGACTCTGATTAGCTAACAAACTAGCCTATCAGAGCAAGGTATACTGTTTCCTGCCCTGCCGCACATGGCAACGTCAGACGTCGTGTCTTCCTGTTTGCTAAGTCTTATGCTAACAGCTTTTAGCCAGCAGCATGCTAGGTGTGGTTTCAACTGCAGGAGCTGCCGAATACTAATGAACAAAGGAGTTGTAATGAAACAGATACAGGCCGTTCGGACTCGGGAGAACTCGGGTTTTATCGCCACCTGCGTAGTTTGAGAGATTAAAACTGAAAGAGAAGTTGTTGACCTGTTTTCACACCCACTATGAAGGTAAGAACACCTGTGGAGCTAAAATATTCAACAGAAACCTCAGAAAACCTTTTTAATGGAAGGGCCTCTTTAAAATTACTTAAAATTCTCGTACTTGTCAATAAAATACTTGTACTTAAAATTTACAAGCATCATCTATTAAAAGACACAAATATTTTGTACAATAAGTCAAGTAAAGGGTTGGACTGTAGTTTCAGACTGGAGTCAGTTTGAAGTATAAATGGGCTCAAATAAAAGGCTTAAATAAACATAAAAACAACAGTGATGAAGTAAAACTGTTTAACCAAAAATATGTTGGATGTTTTATATAATTTTACAAGAAACAGTAAAACTCAGCTTACATGTAAATCATGATATCACCTCTAACTGGAACTAGTTATTTATTTTATGGTCAGAAAATCCCAAGAGACAAATAGAATTAAGATCCTCCATGGTTGGAAACTTTTTAGGAGATTTGTTTGTAACAAAACCAAATAAAAAGGTTGTTTCTCCAATAAATATCTCTGAATTGTACAGTAAATATCATTCTCACTGGAGTAAATCCATGAATCACTGGAAACTGTTTTCAGATTTGGCATAATGCTCATAATGCTCAAAATAAACTATAACACTCATAATAAAAACACAACAACCTCACTCAGTTGTTTTTTGGGGAATCTCTGATGTCTTTAATCATTTTTGGACAATGAGACAAACATGAACTCATACTCTTAATGTTAGTTTGGTGATTTCAGAAGAATCAGAGGAACATAACCAGCCTTATCTTCACAGATAAGAACATGAATAACTGTTATGCCAACTTATTATCTCTTAGTAAGAGTGTTGTAAAGCCCTGCAATTTAGATATCAACAAAGGCCAGCTGTAATCTAAAAGCTCTGCTGTGACAACTTAGGAACAAACATGAAGGCCACCAGAATGTTAAGTGCTGCCTTGTCTAACATTAACTCCATTTTCAAAGGTCAGGACCACAGTTGAGGCAGTGATGAATTGAGAACTTCATTCCTTCAATTAACCCTCCTTTCCTTCTATCGCTACCTTTTTGATATATGATGGTCTAATCTATGTCCTCTTCTCTATCGTCCTCCACTGTTTCCTATATAGCCCCCTGGTTTCTGCTTCGCCCCCTCCCCTCACGTCTTTCTGTGGTTTTCTTTGGCCACTTAATGGAATGTGTGGCATTTCCTCCCTTTCTCCCTCCCCCTTAGCTCTTCTTCTCTCCTCATCACTCTCTCCAGCCTCCACATTCTGTAATGAAATGTAAACTTTGACATTTGTCAACTTAGTCCTCTTATCAACATTTGCAGAGTCTGATGGTGGAGGGTTTACTGTAGCGTGGCGTCTCTAGGCTAAAGCACCACTTGCAGCAAACTCTGACCTCGTCACCACTTTCCCTTGCTCTTTTGTTCATTTGATGTTTTTTCTTTCATTCTTCTGGTTCATTCATCATGTCTTTCATCTCTTATTCTTTCATCCTTTCTTTGTACTTGTTCTTTCTGTCCTTTACTTTTGTTACTTTGTGTCTTTTACTCCCCTTCTGTGTTGCTTCCTAATCTCCTTTTCTTTCTTCACCCACTCACTTCTTCTGTCTCCCCTTAATTCAATTCTCTGCTGACTGATAATCTGGTTTTCCTTTTTCTCATTCTATACTGAGCACCCTCATTTTCCTATACTCTCTCTTTCATTCTCTGTGTTCATTGATAAGATGTTTTGGCCTTTTTCTCCCTGAATCGTGTTTCATATTCCAGTCTTCGCAGCCTGAATCAATAGCAGTTTTGCAGCTAATTCCACAGTTCTGCATCAATACCCAGAGGCTCCAGTCTCCTTCATCACCTCCCTGCATGCCTGCTATGAATATTCAAATGCGTACTCTAATAAAGTGTTTTTTTCTAAATGCATTAAAACGCAGGAGGGAGGAGTAAGGGTCTGTCCAAAATGGGATTTCCACTGTTTTGAGAGAATAGATTTGCAACACGATTCAATAAAATAAAGAAAATATTCTTTTTTAATCCTTCATGGGGTTGAGAATATATAATTTTTCTCAGTATGGTGATCTGGAAACAAAAAAAGAGGAAGAAAAAAAAATCATGTACTGTTCTAAAGAAATTATTTTGCTGCAATTGTAAAGAATTGGATGTAGAAAACAACAACTAGTTTGGAACAGAACCTGCCAAACCGGCTTCTTAATACTAAACGAGTTTTTAAATTCTCGTCATGTGATTTTTTTTTTTTTAGGGATGTCCCAATTTTGAAACAAAACAAACTCTGAGAGAACCAGCCAGGCAGAGCAGCAGACACCACAGCAGCTACTTTTCTGCTTTTTTAACTCCATCCTCATATTTTCTCTTTCAGCCCCTCCACTCATCTCTCGCTCTCACAGCAAAATCCAAAACTTTTGTCACCATAGCAACAGCTGTCGTCTGCAAAATGTACCCCCCCCCCCCCATCTTTTTTTTATGTATAATGGTGTGTGTGTTCCTGTAGTGACATTTAGTGGATGCTGTTTTGATGTAGGAGCAAATTAATGAGTTGGAGGTGAATAAAAGAGAAGCTGAGAGGAGAGAGGCTGATGTCAAGGGGGAGCGTCAGAGCAGAGCAGCAGAGCAGAAAAAGGAGAGGAGGGATTAAAGGTGGAAAAGCCCGGTGGCCAGACAAGCAGCCAGTGAGCCAGAGAGAAAGAGGGGAGGAAAAAAGCAAACACAGACAGGGACTAATGCTGACAAACAGCCCAACAGAAAGTCATGCAGATACATAAAGCAAATAAACAAACAAACAAAGAGGAAAGCAAAGAGAAGCATACCAAAGGGAAACAGGCAGACGAATGGAGAAGAAGGCAGAAAGTGACCTAGTGAGACAGGGCAGGATGTGAAACAGGTAGCAGGCACAAAGGAGACAGACATGTGTCGCCATGGTAACACTGAAACCAGTGAGTAAAGAGAAGAGGGAAATAGAGAGGTGCCGGTGATGGTGTGTGTGGGTTAGGAGGGGGAGATATAGGAAGCATGCTGTCCCCATGGTAACGCAAACGAAGGGCTCCTGAGAGAAGAGAAGCAAGGCCGACACACACGTGCTCAAGACAACAAAGGACTCATTAAGAAGTGGGAAACCTCGCTCTTTATATCCCAGCATCCCCTCGGCCTCTGTGCATCCTGATTTGTATCCCTGTGTTTATGTTGTACGATCTGTTTAGAGAAGCCTGAGCTCTTTTCTATGGAGTCAAATAACTGCCTGAAAAGTGTCTTTTTAAATTAAGTCAGCGGGTTTTATCTATGAGATGAAGGAAGCATGTTGTTGGGAAGAAACCCTGATGGATGCTATAAATCGTTACAGCTTGTAGCATTATTCTTGGTTGGATGGCACTCGAGGCAATCTGTTGTCTTTTCATGTGTGTGAGACAAGGCCAGATTCCAGGATCATGGCTGAGCCAATTCGGCAAAGACAATCACATTCAATTGAGATAAAGCCTCGGTGGAAATCATGTACCCGGGAAACTTCCCCAGAATACTTATCAGACGCTGGTAATTACTCTTCAGCAAACACGCCAGCAGATTTTCAACTGTTGTACCACTTAATCAGAGCACTGTGAAAGCAAAAGCACTTGTGGCAGAATGTGACAAAATGAGTCAAGCAACTGCTTGACCTGAATGTGCTGCTGACTACGTGAACTGTCATTCCCAGAAAAAAAAAAAGTCACCAAACAGCCTGAGGATTTACGCTGAGAGTTTGTTGCAACATCAGGGTCTCAATGAGCTCGCTGTCATTGAAAAGAATGAAGCTCCTCATGGAAAATGGCACAAAGAGCTAAAAGATGCTAACAGCTAATCAACAACGTCTGCTGTCACTTTCTGTTTTAAGGGCTAATCATGACCTAAAGAGCTAAATTTCTGCATAAAATGCATAAAACAATGTAATAAATGAAGCAATTTTATCCATATGCACTCAATATTTACAGAAAAAAATACAAATGTAGGTGTTATTTAAAAAATCCACCTTTCTCAAGAAAAAAACCCTGTGGTTTAAGGTCATTACAGCATGCTCAGCTCACAATTACTATATTCCTAATAGCACTTTAAGTTAGCATAATTGTAGTGTAAGGCAGATGGCTGCAGGCTAACTGACTCGCAGTTACTTGCAGGCTAATTGTTTGCTCACCGGCGGCTACAGCTTAAAATAGACGGCTGTCATGTACGGGTATAAGCCAGAATTGAAATAACGACATGCTCCTCATTATCTGCTGAAGTTAATTCACCACACAAAAATGCACCATTAAAAGAATGCAAGTAAAAATACTGAGTAAACTAAAGTTAAAAATGTGCATTTATACAGAAGAATCAAACGATGAGGTTATTCTTCTTGAAAAATAATTAGCTTTTTTCAGTCCAGTGAAACAAATTTAAATGATTCTAAATGTAACAGCTGTTTGGAGATACGTGTAGATGTTCAAATATCTTCAAGAAAATCCATTTGGGGTATTTCCTCGTCTCAGTTTTATACAGAAAAGAATAATGTATATTCTCTTTCCAACAAAGACACTAATTACAAGAGATTAAGCAATAGTTTGGGGAATAGTCTGAAAATCTTTCTAAAAAAACCTTTTTTGTTTCAAACTTCATTAATTTCATCCTGTTCTCGTGTGTATAATAAGTTGACTATATGAGCAGTTTCAAAGGACACATGTACAAGATATCTTCTGTGCTGTTAAGAAAAAGAACGGCATTTTATGACGACAAAGGAACAGAAAGCTTTTGTGTGAAAAGCTTAAATTCAGTTGAGATGGAAAGGTCCTGCACCCACACTAACATCACAGAGGAAACAATCTGTGTGTGAAGTTTGATAAAAGTGTACTTCTTTTTTCATAATCTTAAACAAAACTGTGTTTTGCAAAAAGTGCAAACTCTGTGATTTACTTGCTTCAAAGTCTAGAAGTACTGCAGGAAACAAAATATGTCTGGTTTTTTCGGGGGTATCTGACGTTCAATACTATCATTTTAACATGAATATAAAAAACTGACCTGCAACTTTTCAAATGTTTTTACCTGTACCACTGTTATCTTTTAGCAACATGT